>JAPYYS010000096.1:0-314133 GCA_030522525.1 Campopleginae sp. 14b
GCCAGAATGGAGGCAGTGCACGATTCACTTTGTCACCGCTTCTCCATTTCTTTCCCAAAGCCCTAGGAAAATCGAACGAAATGCTCCACGGCAAATCCACTTTTCCTCTGATCCTGCAAAGCGAGAACGCTTTTCCTCACTCTCCTCGTGTTCCGGGTTTCCGGTATACGATAAAAAACATTTGTATCCGCGTCACGTAATTCGAGAGCCGACACCAAGCAATTGTTTACTGTCCTACGATGCATCCGCTCCGAAGTTTATTCAATCGAGCGAGATGCGTGCATGTACATACCCAACTATTTATATTGATAAGAGCTACAGGTGATTTGTCGTCTAGATTGAAAAACCGAATGGTTGATCGGACGAATAGATGGAGTGTATTTTCGTGGCTGTGTATCCAACGCCGCCAGTAACATGTCTCACTTAGAATTTACTCACCTCCCCATTATTTTTTGTCATTCCAGATGCTGTGAGCCACCAAGAAAACTCATCGAGATTCGAGTGCGCAGAAGTCAAGGAAAAATGAAGGCTCTCGTGGCAACGATCTCGTTGGTCCTTCTCATGTTGGACAATGTCGCGTGTGTTGAGTGGAAAAACAGTGCAGTGTTGGACAACAATTTTCTGGTATTATGGACACCGGGCGAGCGAGAAATCACTTTCGAAGTGCAAGTTAAGACCCAAGGATACGTGGGCCTTGGCTTTACGAGGGACAACAGACAAGTTAGCACGGACATTGTAATCGGATGGGTCGACAACAATAGTCAAGCTCATCTTCAGGTAAATAAATATAATTTTGATAAAAAATAATAGGAAAACCCCAAAGTTAATGGGAACACTAGAAATATTGACTCAGATAAAAGTCTTCGAATTCGCCTTCGATATTGAAAAGTGGAATACGTAAAATCTATACCACAAGAAAGGGGAGTAGAGCTACCGAGAATTGCCGCTGGTCTTCCGTCAAATAATCGTAATGATCTCTTCCCCTCTCTCGCCCTTTCGAGAAGTACTAATCTACCGGGTATGAGGAGCAACATAATAATAGTAGTTTGATCCTTAAGTAACGGGTGTCCTGTTTCGATCGCTCGTGGATCCCGATAGTTATCAATCCTCGGCCAACCAAAGTGGCCTCTCACGCGCTTGCCAAGCGCCCTGTCATTACGCTATTTACCTCTCGCTCATGCTCTTATTCCGAATTCGATCCATATATAAGCGTGCCTCGCTTGCTCCTTCATCTCTCGCTCGTTTCGAGCATCTTGCAGCTGAAACATCTAGAGAACAACTTCGCCAAACGACGTTTCACTCATAGTAGACGGAAACACCTTGCTCAAACGATTTCTCATTGATCACGAAGCCTCTGGTTCATCTAATGGAAATCTTGCAGCGAATCTGGGCCCTAATTACAAAACACTGCTTTAAGTACATATACCCGCGAATTGAGAGCGATTTCAAGTCATCGCTGGAAAGGTGGGGTCGAGATAGTGATTGGATTTTATCGATATCCGATGATTGAATGGAAATCAGTACGGCAGATTGACGATGAATCTGTGTCAAGTAATTCTATCCGTACACCCAAGCCGTTCATTAATTATATATATATAGCCGCGTCAATGAAAACGTCTATGAGCTTCTTCTCTCAACAGTCTTGGTCTCTAGGACGTTGTGTCAATGCCCAACGTCGACGCGCTACTATTAGCTGCGACATTTTAAGCAAAAGGTTACACCTGGTCATTACTCTCACGAAGCAGAAACTTTGGCTCGTCGCTCAAGTACATTAATTTCTCAGTCTTCTTTTTCCTTTGGTAAGGCGCATCATAGAGACCGGCCATACGTAGTGTCCGTGGATATAACACTTACTAACCAGAGCACGCGTTTCGTTTCGAGAATCGAAACTCTACGGAAACGCAACGTAGGATAGCAGGGCTCAGCGGGTATACCGAGGCGATTGATCGATCGATCGATACACACATATTCCCGGTCTATATAAGCTCCATGCCCCTACATACATACATATCCATGTATCTATGCACACACGCAAACCGATACGAGACATCAATACGGACGGAAACTTCCGTATCGAGACGCAGGGATATCTTATATTGATGAAATATGCTCGTGGTACGAGAGGAGAGCGGATATCTGGACTATACATCACTCAAAAGTAATCTCCCTTTTTTTCACTCTACGGAATTTGTTCTCGCTGTTTCCATGTCTCGTGTACCGCCGCTCCGGACTATAATTAATTTCGTGTTCGTCGTTCCGTCATTCATTCGTCTCGATTGTATCACAAAAAAGACGCCACACTTGAGATAGAAATTTTGGAGTCTCGTTGATAAAACGTGACCAACGAATTGCATTAAAAAACTTGGAGCTTGTCGACTTTTTCACTATTCAAAATCGGGGGAGATTTTCTTGAAATTTCTTTTATGCAGAAATTCGAGGTCATTGCCTTTGAATTAACATTCGAGAGGCACAGAGAGTTACTGTTTACTGCAGGGCAAACTAATTGCTTTTATCCACGTCCGATAAGACAAATCGCTGGGCTTTCTCAGTCTGCTACGTGTGTGTATGTCGGACCAGCCGCAGTTGCATCAATCGCGTGTTTGCAATTTTTCCAGTAGACCGCTCGGCCGAGCATCCATAATGCATGTCGCGCTGGAAGAACGCCGACGCGAAAACGACAACGATGACGAAGAATATGGAAGGAAGACTCGAACTCCGAGAGCTCTTCGCAATGCACACCAGCGTTGAGATTCTCCTTGTTTCCTTGGTTCTCTTTTATTCTCGTCCCCATGCACCTCCCGATTCTTTTTCGCTCGTCTCTCCAGCCTCCATATATCTAAGGTTTTCTTTGCTTACCTTTTTTTTTCATGCTACTCGCTCTTGTCGCCACAAGATTAAAAAAATTACTTCTGTAGACGATGCAAGGTTTTCATGACCGTTCACCTACCAAACTTTATACTAATCGCCCTCTACCTTTTCTTATGCACAGAGCATCTTATAAATTACACAACGTCAGTCCGAAATCGCGATAAGAGTCACTAATTCTTGGTACATGATTCAGGGTGACGTTTACCTTCGAAAATTAATGCGTTAGATAAATATTAATGAAGCTACTGATCGATATTGCCGCAGCTAGACAGTGCGTTCCGATGAAATGAATAAACTCCCATGAATTACGTAAAATCTCATTGAAACGGTCAGGATTCGAAAAAAAACTGTACAACGTCGAATCTCTTCGGAATTTTGCAATTCGAGTCTGCCCCGAATTTGAGTTTCGTTTCCAGCAGAGCCTGTACATGTTCTGTGAGTAAGGCGCATGCATTTCTCCCTACATGAATATTTTCTCATGCGTTTGTGCACGTCCCCTCATCATTCTTCGACAGCTAAAGTGACCGTAGCTGCGACGTTGGCCCAGCGATGGCCAATGCCGAGTAAGGGAAGCTTTTTCGTTATGATCGTAATCTTATATAACCAGACAGAGCAAGCGTTGCTTCAGGCGTTTTAACCGGACTAACGAGTGCGGCAGTCCACGTGCATGCCTGCTTTTACATGCGCAGTATATTTTGTACATACACTCTTCATATACCGGTTACCAACTCATTTCTTTCTTTCCATATATTTTCTTCCCGAAACCCTTCGCGAAATACAATATTTTGCGATGATTTTCAGTTGCAAGATGTATAAGTAAAATTAATCACCCATTTGGTCTGCCAACATTCGATGGTTTCGAACCCTGCAGCCTCCGTCCCATCGAATAAAATTTAACTTCACGTTTGGACGATCCGTTTTCGTAAAAATCATCGATTTTGACTTTTTTCTTACTTTTTTATTTGAAAATTTTCTCGAATTAGCGTTCTCGGTATATTTAGCAATCGAACATGCAGTGGAATTGCTCGAATAGTAACTTCTATGAGCACTTGACAATTGCTACACTTTTATGCCCCCCCTGGATAACGTAACGATAAATATCCAACGACTTCAGTGATCTTTCCTGCAAGTCATGTCATAAATCTTCAGAGGAGTGAGTATATATACTTGCCGAAGAGATTCGCGTATTTGCCTCGGGCTTTTCTTTACACTTGGCAAACTTCTGGAACGTTAGTAGCTCTCATATTTTCTGTACTACGCTGTACGGGAGTTCTCACTCCATTTTATCTCTTCTCGTGGCTGTATCTTTATGCTCGATACTCTGTTACACTGATCCATTCTAAGAGATCGTTTTCCTTTATTACTCAACCCAGTCCTCGTATAATTGATCCTCTAATTATGAGAATCTCTTGATCACCGTATTATCTCGCGCATCATTGGATCTCGGAATCTCCATCATTTCCGAGCTCTCCGATCGCGCTATTCTCATCGGACTTGTCTTCCATCTTTTAGACTATTTTTCGTGACACGAAAATTGCGTTGTTAAAACGAATCTGCGAATAATCGTGGGAACGAGCGCTGAATGAATTTAGTGGTTCGAGTATGACGGAGAAAAAAATAATAGTGGGAGACAGATGAAGGGAAGAGGCTGCGAGAAGAAGAGAAATAAACGTCCTCGAGAAACTTTTAGCCTGGAGCCTCGACGCCCAACTTAACCAGGTTTATTCGCGTTTTGCTGTGTGTTCTGCTCTCCTCTCATCCAATCAACAACTTTCCATCTTATCTCCTCCTTCTTCTTATGGACCCTTCATTCCAAGTATTACGAATGGTATCGTGAGAATCCAAATAAATAATAAATACGAGCACATACCAGAGGCTATAAGTAGCTGATTTAAGGAAAATATATTAAGGGCACAAACGAGGAGAAAGACTCGATGTTTCTGTCGCTTTATTCGTCGGACCTTTCCCGACAAATACATTTTTCTATTTTCTCTTTATAATTGCATCACGCGAACAAGCTCGTACTCACTCACAGGGGCTGACATGAGATTGCTATCGCGCGTATACATGGACTGTAAAAAATATAAATTAATACAAGCAAAGTTATGAAAACGAACGAGATGAAAATCACTCGAAAGCTTCAACGGGAAGAAAAAAAACTGAAATAATAAGAGAGATCGCTTCTCGAGCTTCATGAAGTGGACAAGCGCACCGGTATATCGCGTTTTTCCTTCTATTTCATCGCGACGCAACGAATTATGACGGCGGGGAAAAAAAATTGAATGAAACTTGAAAAAACAAAAGGTTGACAGTGGCTCGTATTTTTTATATCGAATTGCGCGTCAACGCATTTTTCGAAAGAAATTGCAAAGAAAATGATTCCAGAATTTTAACAGCTGCGTGTAGTCAATCGCTCGTGAAATATTTCCAGAATAATTGACTCATAATGAATTTTAACGATTTGTTTATCTCGCTAATGAGTTATGCAGTCGCGTAAAGTTGCAACGTACGTGCACCAGCGACGGATTCACTTCTTCCGCGCACGAGATTTCCCTTCTCTATCTTTGCGTGGGCGATGAACTTCCTGATATATAAATACACATGCACATCCTCGCTATAGCAGAAGAAAACCAGTCAAACTTCATCACAGTTGTAGCTTCGGCGCAGTCGAGCCAAGATCACGAATTACCCAGGACTACTAATCTTAATCATAATTTTCTCAGTGGCTTGTGTTTGTAAACTCATAATAAGGAATGGAAACCCACACTCCACCACACGATCAAAAGGCTTGGCTTAAGGAAAATAAAAAAATAAAATAGCGAAGTTTGCGCTGAAGTACAATCGGAAAAGGGTTTGCTTTCTTTTGACTCATTTCGTCGCTCATTCACTCCCACGTTCTTCATATCCTACTGCATTTTTCAAAGAGCTAATTTAGTTAGACGTCGAACTCGTGGTTTCTCAAGGACACGAGAGTGGACAAAAAAGAGAGAGATAAAGTTCCTTGCTGTTCATGTATTGTTGAACTCGCGTTTCACTCTCTCGACCTTTTTGCCCTCACACTTTCATCTCTCCGCCATTTTTCATAATCTGATCTTTGCCCAGTTTCTCATATATCTCGTAAACCTGATGGGCATACACGAGGCGCGGAAAATGATAGAAAACGGAAAAAACGCCGTGTAGCACGCTACCGTTACCTGCAGAACCGGAGAGTCTTGAACAAATATCTCGTATCATTTACAAGCACAGGAAAAATAGTGGGAACCGCAGGATTTAACATGCTGATTTGCGACGTTGGTTACGTCCTTAAAGTTTACCGATGCGGTTCAGCACGAATGCAGTGAATGACGAAGACGAGGTAGTCTGATGAAAGTTACTTCTCTTTTTTTGTTTCACTCTCTTCCGTCGTGCGGCTGTTTCATTTGCCGTGTCCACCCACGGAGCCTCTACCGAGCGCTCAACCAAACCTTTCCATTGAGAGACCCTCAAGGGCGCTTTCCCCCCTCTCTGCCTCTCGTTAGACTCGGTTATATGTTAATGCGAATCTGAGCTCGCGATACATACTGAAACGTAAGTGTTCTACCTTGTTTTTTCAGGCTTTACGTTTGCTCGCTTCCTTCGTGTCTTTCTCTCTTTCTCTTTCTCTATTACTTTCCTCGGCTTGTATAACCGAGCGCTAGTAACATTGCTAAAATACATCGAGAATCTCTGGGCACGTATACTCTGTAGTAAACGTATATAGACGACATTTACAACATATCATCGTAGGTAGTTACGTGTATACCGGTTGTAAACCATTCGAGCTGCTTGTTACAAAAGTATCTACAGAATGTTTTCACACGAGCTGTACTTTTTTTTTTTTTCCATTTCTTGAGCTAATGAGATTCATTTTGGCTTTCCTGTCATCTTGCCAAGCAGCACCAGAACCATCAATATGCAATTAGTACAGTTCGACGCATCACTCAAACTATAATCGATACTTGTTATCGCAATAAGAGTTAAAAAAAATCTTACGACCGGTCTCAATAAACGAGGCTCATAAGTTCTATTCTCCCAAGGCTTGCAGCCAATTCTCACAGGACGATTAATTACCGCTAGTTGACCAATGTGCCGGCCATGTTACATTCCACTTTGCTCCTTGCTCAACCGCATCTCACCGCTTACTGAACAATCATTACTCGTGATCACCGCACGTCCGTTCTCCGCAATATATTCTCCTGCTCGGAGATGGACTACCGGTTGTTGCTGCACTACTCACATAACCCGTAACTTTTGCTATGCAACAGTCATGAAACGTCCGGGCGGCCTCTTGAACAACCATCGGGAAAAGCTCGCCAGAGTCACGCTCGATTTCACGAATAATCCTCCAGACAATAACACTCTCTATCTCGGGGAACTCGTTCGCATTTCGCTCAACAAAAGATGCTCCAGGATATTAACGTCCTTCGTTTATTGCTCTTCACACTTGAGCTACGGCAATGAACTCGATTTTTGTCTCGAACGTCGGCCTCTCAATCGGCCAACCGAAGGCATCGCCTACGAAGCCACGACAAAAATATTAATCAATAAAAACTGTGTTTAACATTTTTTTTACCAAAAGTGTGTGTTGGAGCAAAAAAAAAATACAGAAATATGTCAAAATTCCTCGCGAACGAGCAAACATACTCGGACGCATGTATTGAAACAATTTCCAAGCAAGGGTGATTAGGAAGAAGGACTAAGTCGGAAATAACGTTGCAAAATTATGCCTGGCGTTGTTAAGTGTTACCGAGAAGCAGAAAATATTATTGAAATTAGTTATATTCATGAATACTGGAGAAAAATAGTTAAGAATAAAGAATGCTATCTGCGAAGCAGTGGACAGGCAAGAAACGGTCTCGGTTTATATCGGAGATACTTCAGTCGGAAAGCAGTCATCTCGTCTACTCGAGCAAGAACTCCCAGCATATCCTAGCTCGCCTTCAATCTCAATTCCACAGTTTTTTTCAGCCTTTTACCTCCTCGCCACTCTCATTTTATACCGTCTTTTTCGATAACTTGTTTCTATTCCCTGGTACATTCAAACGTATTACGTTTCCTTGCTCTTTTCATTTTCCATTTCCACTCCCTTTTTGTTTCAGTCTCGTCTGTACTTTCTTGGCGCTGTTGGCCGACTCCTTTTTTTTCTTCAACTCTCGCGAAATCACTTTTACGCGATCATAAACCTAAGCCTCCCGTCGTTGAGCCATGCCAGCAAGTAGAGCACATTTTTACATCCAGGCAGACCGGCGCGTTAGAAATACCTTCGAGGTATTGGATTATCCGAGGCGAACTCGAGCTCCGCGTCCGGGCAACCAATCTCCCGGGAAACGATATAAAGAAAAAAAATATAATAAAAGAAAAAAAATGATGGAAAAAGAGAAAAAATGGGGAGAGGGTAAAAATAGGGTTAAGGGCTCAGAATATCGTTGGGCAACTGTCAACCCGACTGTTCCGAACTGTTTTGTCGAGTAAGTACAGTTTATGAGTGTTTGTAATTTATGGAATATTCTCAAAACGAAAAAATCCAATAATATCAGAATGAAACGAAAAGAACGACCAACTTTCGATATTACAATTTTTCCTCATTATAATTATAATGAATTTCGGAATTGGATTCTAAAAATTTCGAGTGAGGCATTCCTTTGTAATTATTGGTTAAGCATTTGTTGCGAATGTGAGGCAAACTCAGAGTCTGAAAAATTGATATGATGGGGAGCTGCTATTAAATCAGAGCTCGCAGTTTTATCACGCACGTTCGCCAGGTATTTTGTTATATTTACGTAATTCTGGTAACCTTTATCAGGCACTTTTCCGACAGACATTGGAGACACATTACCGAGAGTTATTCGAAAACGTACGTTGCGGGGATCACGTTGAATTCGTTGAACGGAATAAACGGTGAAGCGAGCGAATGCACGATCTTTCTCGTTTAATTTTAATGAAAATTGATGTTTGACCGAGTCGTTCAATGATTGCCCGATGAGGGCAGGCTACTGCTCGTGAAACACCTTTATATTGCGGTGAAAAGCGCTCTATGCTTGGCACGATTCCTCCCATCATTTTCTCTCGCTCTCTCTCTCTCTCTCTCTCTCTCTCTCTCTTCTCTTTTGATCAGCCTCTCTCTGCGCTCACCAGAGCCACATATATATACTTTTGTGTAATGTTTATTCTCTTTCACCCTTTCCCCTCTGTCCTCCTGCCGGTCTACCATCATCGCAACCCTTCTACCAATCTCTACTCTCCCGTTGTGCAGAATAGATTTATCGTGGCGGATAACGCTGATTCGATCATAAATCGAGAACCGTAAAATCGTATTTATGCGTGGCACACGATTCGTGTATTGTGTCACACATCTACAGTGACACACATGTTATTGTGTACGTATGAGACAAGTGCGACAGAATTTTGCTATCCGTCAGGCCGTGCAAAGGGCCCGAGAGAGAAAACGAGAGGGAAAGGGTGGCGGAGAGACTGATGAGTCCAACTGTATATCGTGTAAACTCTTGCATCGAGAGTACGGACATACGTCACTCCCGTATCTTTGGAGGCCTGGACGGGCCGGTGTCACGAAGTAACATTCTGATATTTTGTCTGTCGATAACGCAATACCAGGGTCGACCACCATCATGTTACCATCACCTACTCCGCTCCACCGCAAGTCCCGTATATCCGCCGACCAAACCATCAGCAAAGCTGCTCCTCTACTCCCTCCGTTTTTCCATATACCACGTACCCGTGATTCATTCCCTATTCCTTCCTTTTCTCTCTCACTGTCTCGTCATACATACAAAATAGTGTGCGGATCCACGATTCACTGAGTCGAGAAATCCGATTTATCAATGAGCATGAGTTTTCCATATCTCATTCCAATTTTAACTTTGCGAAGTCCGCTTCCTCCATATTTTAATGCACTGGAATCCTTGATTCTTGATCTCATTCATTTTTCAAGATTTATAAAATCGAACACGATTTTTCTGCGGTTTTCAGGACACGAAGAAATTACTCTATATGAGGATTGAGTAAACGTGAGCATTGCGGAGTGACAAAATACAGTTTGGTGTCGATATCCCTTGAGAATTCTTCTCAATACGATTTCTCGTCAATTTTTTATTGATGTCATGAATTAGTTACGTTATGTAGGTCAAAATGAAATACAACTACGTCGAGTTTTGACACTTGGTTTTATTATTCTCTCACGAAGGCAATTGTCAGAGTTGTTACATATATTTTGCCTGAGAATGCTCAATATTCGATCCGCAAAATTCATTTCCTTGTGAAAATTATCTAGCTCCGACACTCTTCTCTTCTATTTCTATCAGAAAGCGGCATCGGTATTATTTCCCTCTTGAAATATAGAGGCAGAAGGGAGTGAAGAGAAAGGGAGATAGAGAGTGGTTTTAGACGTGCGAAATTTCGTGAGACATCCGGAGTGGTTGGTTCGGTGGACTGCTTCTTTCATTCAAACGTTTTCATGTCGCTTGTGTGTCTAGTATTTTGCTACGACAGACCAAGAGAGAGCCCATATCTCTCGCGCGACTCGACGAAAAGAGAGTAGCTCTCGTAGCATTTCTACCTACCATTTTTGCTTGTGACAGAGGAAAACGCCAGATCTTGTGACATCCTCTTGGAAGGCAACGAGACACATTGCGAGAAGAGAAAGAGAAAATCTCACCATTTTTTCGATCATCTCTACTGGTCTATCCCACTTCCGATTCAATACAAAAGTGCTTGTTGGATTGTCGCGCGCTCGTCTGTCCTCCTGGGGACAACCTCTTTATATGCAATCCTCGGTAACTACATCTCAACAGTAAAGAGACATCTCGTTCTAGAGACTCGGCCGAATGTTCGTCTTTTGTTTTGATAATACCTTGTCAAGGCTTCACTAGATTTTTTCTCATCCAGATGCTAGCGAGTGTTTGAATTATTGTTGCTCATTTAATTCGAAGAAATTTTCATGACCACTGTTTATTGTTTGCTTTTTTCTATCTCTTCATTTGATTAATCCCCTCCGGCTCAGCCTTCGCAGGACTTTCCAACCGAAGACTTTCATGTTGTTTGTTCATGTTACGAGAGGTATTCCGCACAGAATTTTATTAGTGAACATGTGCCGGAGCGTAACGGAGCTAGATGCGGGATTTTTGATGATAGTATGCTAACGAGAGATTCTCGATGAGTGAAGAAAAAAAGAGAGGAGGAAATTGTCGTAGTGAAAATGTCTTCCGTTCTCTGGCTCGCTTGCGAAGCCTTTCACAAGCTTTATCTCCAATCTGCCTCGGGAAATCCGCTAAAGCCTATTTCTCTCGTCCTCCAGTTTGAGGTTCCCCTATCCTTTTTCATCATTTCCTCTTACCATAGTTTTCTATCCTTTACCCTTTCTCTTTGTTCCATTACGTCAGCGATGCTGAGAATGTAGATGTAGCTCGAACCAACTGCTTGTGGAAAAGCCGAAAAACTCTCTTGCAGGATCACAATTATCTCTCCGCGTTCGTTTATCGTCTTCGCATTACATCTGCTCAACGAACGAGTAGCGCGCTCCTGCGGAATAAGCTCACCATTTAAAAAAAAAAGTTTCAAACTCTTTATCAACTTGTTTCCTCATGATTTTTTTTCGAAAAGGGAATTACGAGTTTTTCAACTTTTTCGATCAATCCCGATCGTATAACCAAGAGGAGATTTTTATTAAGGCTCCCTCTCGTCTGCCAGAATGCTGCAGAGATTTCATCACTGTTTTATCCAGAGTAACATACACTACCAGTTTTCGTGGGAGTGTCATTTAGTTATGCAGAAAATAATCATGATCAGAGTAAATGAGCAAGGAGAAACAGCGCTGGATGGAAAATAGAGGAAGAGAGGGAAGGAGTGAGAAGAGAAAGAGCCCGTGGAGAGTAGAGAAGTGTGTAGTAGCTCAGCAAGAGAGAAGCTACGTGTATATGTTTTGAAATAGAAAAGCGTTGATGAGCGCGATACAGGATGGAAACATTATTCTCGTGCTAGTTGGTTCTCATGGTCGGGTAGAGATGTGCGCAAAGGATCAAATCTGCCAGCTTTTAACGACCTAGCTTTGGATGCAATTCTCTGGGATGAAACTAGCTTACACGAGAGAGACAGATGGAGAAATGCGATAGCGGTTCTAAGGAAAGGAGAGTCAGTGAGAGGAAAGGAGCGAAAGATAGAGTGTGGAGAAGAGAGTGAGAGAGTAATCATTGCTCGATGAAGATGGCGAGAGTGTGAGCAAGTCCTCGCTATTCGAGTTGCTTTCGGATTTTTCTCTTTCCCTTCCTCTCGCTCTCTACACAGTAGTAATTCTTCCTTCACCAGAGTAAAGCAGTCATGAACAGACGAGGAGACTTAGTTTCATACGAACAGCAGATAGCTAAGGATTGCGGATGAGGTAGACAGAGAGAAATCACACGATATATATACAAACCATAGTTACGTATACGTTATGTTTCATGAAAGAGAAAGCGAATGAGATAGAAGGCAAGTAAGCGGCAAAGTAACAACCCTTATCCCGGAAGCAGAAGCAATATAGTAGGACTATACTGAACGGATCTAAAAGGAGCTAGAAAGAGAAGGAAGAGAGAGAAAGAGCGTGAGAGAGAGAGAGAGAGAGAGAGATAACAAGAGTCGCGGTGTACAGTCGACTTTGCAGAGTCAGCAATCCAGACACTGCTTTTCTCGTTGGCCACACAGTTTTACTCCGGTTTTCTATACGTTTTCGTTCACTTTGCCAGGCTTTCGCGGTTACTACCCATCCCATCTAGAACTATATCTCCAACAAACCTTTCTATTCTCAATCCTTCTCATGATTTATATACGTGGATTTGACACATACCTATGCATTCATGCACCTTTATTCCGGCTTTTGTGCGACCCTCGTCGTACAGCATCATCTAACCACAATTTCCACGAATTTATCGATCCATGTAGCTCTCGTGGATAGAGATATATAGCTATATATTTATAAAACTCTGCGAGTTTTATCTCTGTATAAGCATTTTCCTTCTTATCTCCTCGATGAGGATAAAAGTTGAGATATCGCGTACCCTAACCTCGTACGCCGCGGTTCCGATGTTTTTTTTACTGGCTTCAGTGCCCACTCCGATTGACAAGTGCTGGGCGTTGTTTATCTCGCGATGATCTCATTCTTGGATCGTTTCTGTACAAAACTATCGAAAATTGTCGTATATAACCAATGGGTATCGCGTTTTTGTCGATGTATCTTGGTTTCTCCGTGCTGGTGAAAAGACAAAAACGGTTGCGCATGAATAGCCGCGCTCTGGCTTCGAGGAACTGCCGGCCGGAAGATACATCTTGAAAGAACGAGTTGGACCCAAGAGGAGATCGTGTGAGACGAAGGACAGGGTGAAAGGCACAGCATCGTCTGCTGTCCATCGACGAAGAAACGTCTGGACAAACGTCTTTCGAATAACCGAGATAAAGAACGATATGCCAAAGGGATAAAAGCGGATATAGAAGATACTGCGAAAAAGAATAAGAGAAAGAAAGGTTAAGAACAGGCAGAAGCAGCAAAGAACGACTGATAAAAATGTAAGTACCTTTGCGATTCGCGACTCACCGTGAGCACCTTATCAAGGCCACACATCTTCGTGAACTCTATAAGCCTCTCTCACCATCTCCCTTCGAGAGATACCAACGTGTCCTCTCGCTAAACCGATACGGCTTACCGATAGAGCCAAAAACGATTCGGTCGATGGACAAATAGATGCAAGAGAAAGAGAGTTCGCGCACGATCGCTTACTCGATGTTCCTGGTATTTCGTCGCTTTATTCCATACCTACGTCCATACATCTTTTCTTTCTATTTTATCCTTTCATCCGTTCCACACTTTATACCACATGGCCTGTGTGCTCTTTCACTTACACAAGTTGTACAAACACCACACCTATTCTTATGCCCAACGTGGACTCTGTTTCGTAAAGATTAGTGACTGGACAAAAAAAATTATAATTTTTGTCTTTTGTTTTCTGTCTCTTATTCGAGATTCATAACGATCGACAATCATGTAAGGAATCCACAGGGTGCGTCTCGTAAGTCTTTAATTGGTTCTTTCGGAGTTTATTTATTTTTTAACTGAAAACATCTTGTCTATAATCCTTTTCGTGCTCGTCCATCTCTTTCCTAGTCTTCCACATTTTTTCTCAGCCTTCCGGTTAGCATGCCCTGTTTATTCGGCCGCCGGATCGCTACATCATACTATGTGGGCTTATAAGTGTGTGTGGAATGGGAGGAGGACCACCATGGTCGGTATAGCTACTATAAATTTGAAATAACGTGTATATATAGAGTTGGATCAAGAGCTGTAAGTATGCAGTAGCATCGGCAAAAGGCAGTCTCTTCAAGTCTACCATCAAGATTTGAGGAACCGGCTTGCTGCTTCTGTTGCCGAAGAACTCTTGATGTATCCAGCAAACCTTGTGACGATCTCTCTCTCTCTCTCTCTCTCTCTCTTTCGTGCTCGTTTTCTCGCTCTCTGTCTCTTCAAAGTCGAATCGTCGCAGACTCTGCTTGCATAAACTGTGCGGCATGTCTTTTGCAGGCGCTCGTCTTCGCAGACGCGACCAAGACGACCAAACGTTCCGCTTTAGTTTGGGACACACGCCGGATAGAAAAGGATACAAAAAGAAGCACGATCTTATTGGTGTCTCTTTCTTTCTCGTCTCGTTCAAGTTCCCGCAAGACGATGAGACGCTCGCGAAGACGCGCCTCATTTCACGAGATTGACGATCTCGCCGTCGCCGCGGTATCTCTTCCCCTAAAAATTTTGCTCATCTCTGCTTTTCCCGCACACGTCAAGAGAAAGGATATATAACAGCGCCCGAGTGTAGCTCGAGATTCACTCCTGAATCACTTAAGGGAAAGTTCAGTTCTTCTAAACTCACATCAGAGATGCATCCAAACTGTTTTAACGGTGCAAAGGTTAATTTGGCACGATCCAAATCGTAGATCATCATTTCACTTTCTCCTTTTCATTCGTTGCATCTGCGAGCATTATCCCGCTAATTCCGTTCAATTGCTCGGTCGTTTTCTATCTCGGGATTTGATTATTTTCAATGAAGAATCTGCCATTGTGATTGACGATTCTCCTCGCTCAAATGCGATTGCATGTTTTTGACCCAACGGGCTGGCCTTTTCGTCATCTGGTCGCTGCTATCGTAAAATGCAACGATGTCCTCGTATCTTGGACTGGCGCTCATGGACCAAGATCTTTGAAGCAGCTGCTGGCAGATATGCTCTGGTACCATCAAGTTTCTCGATGCACGTCCATGGAATGGCTTTGGTAGTTGCTGATCGGATTGGAAAACGAGATTTCTTCCCTTCGAGCAATATGCACCATTCTTTTTTACGCTCGTAAAACACAATCGACGAATAACATATACGGGCTTGTTACAAAATGCGAGAGAAGCATATGCGGGGCTGAAGAAAGTGGCTCATCGTTGCAAGATATATCCTGAGCTCGAATATGTAACAGAAATAGGATACATATAGGACTGATCGCGACTCGTCGGACCTTTAGTGAGACGAATGTATGCACGTTGGAGCAAGAGATTGAAAGGATGCTGCATACGTGTAAAATTGCACGTGGAGAGAGAGAGAGGCAGAGATATGCGGTGTGAAAGAGTACGAAAGGGAGAACGATGGTAAAAGATCGTAAGGTATATACGCGATCGCGCGTCTATAGGTATAGAAAACGAAAAAGCAAAGAATAAGAAGCGGAGGAGGAGTGTGGAGCCCAGCGGGAGGGCACAAGAGGGTGGAGAACTAGTTATGGTAATGAGAAGATGCAATGATAGCTTCGCTTCTGCTTCATACACTCTCTCTCCCACAAACACACACACACACGCACACGCACACACACATATATGCTTCGGTTCTTCTCTTTGCTCTGGTTCGCTCAATTCTTTCTGACTCTCTCTCTTTGCTCCTTCTTCGTTCACTTTTCCTTTTCCTTCATCGACAAACCATCGTTTTTTTTTGCTCGTGCATTCTCTGCCCCGCGCGGTTCCATGTCCGCGAATCGCTCTGTGCTTGCCTCTGGGCCTGCGCCCAGCAATGATCCTCGCTTCGTTGAACAGGGAGCCTCTTGCTTGCTGGCTCTTTCTCTCCCGTGAGCGTTCAGCCTTTTGCCCAACAATTCCAATAGCTACCTCTTTTATGCTCTACGGCAAGTGAATTTGAAAAATTGAACGAAAATGTGTACGTACGCTTGTTAGTTTTTTGTTTTTTTTTTTTTTTTTTTTTTTTTTTTTTTTTTTTTTTTTTTTTTTTTTTTTTTTTTTTTTTTTTTTTTTTTTTTTTTTTTTTTTTTTTGTTTTGCGTGGGGGAGAAACGCATCCTCGTGTGTCCCACGTGCGCTTATATATCCTACGCGTGTATATTTCTCTCGGACACACATTCGTTCAATATATCATTGTGTACATCTCATCACATCCACACTCTGCCAATACACATATTGTCTAAATGTATGTGTGCGCGTGGATGCCTCCCGAGCACAACTTACGGCTGGCCGTATAATGGGACGGCTGCTCACTTTAAACAGGGTAAATAACTCGCATTCGCGTCGCTTTATCTGGAGCGGTAGACCGACGAAGAATCTTCTCGTTCCCTTTGCCGCTTCTTATCCTCCTTCTCATTCTTCGCTTTTTATTCTCTTCTCTTGCGAAATGAAACGTCCGTACGCGCGCCACCGTCCACGCGTTCAGCAATTTCGGCTCGGGACCCCTTTGCACGTTTTATATATACAAGTAGAGAGCCAGCAATGTTTATATAACTCTGTATCGCTGCATTTTCGGACCGAGTGTGTCTGCGAATCTCATCGCCCCCGCTCGATTCTTCAACTGTTACGACTTCTCGGGCTCTCGTATTTCTCAGCCTCTCAGGCAAGAAAGAAGGAGACGGAGAACCGGTGAAATCCCATGCGTTCTTTACTCGCACCCTGCAGCGGCGAGATTAAGGAAACAAAAAAAAAAACAAAAAAAAATACGCGAAACGGCCGCTCTAGCAGGGAGAGCCTTTTTCGGTCACATTGTAACACGCTCTCTCTTATTCTCCTTTCTTCTTCACCAGTCTGAAGCTTTTGAATTTTTCTTACCTCTCCAGAACAGTTTGTTTTATCATTTCATTCTTTTTTCTATTTTTTATCGCGCTTGTAAGCCTTCTCTGTGTCGGCTCACAAGATTTTTTTCGAGGCCAGACCGAGCGGTGGATCGGAACGAAAAGCATTCGCGCTAATAATACAGAAAGACACCAAGCGATCATATGCTCTTTCCATTTTACCTTCGCTCCCTTCCTCTCCATTTTTCACTGTCGCACAGTGCAACATACGCAATCCATCTCCGTCTCATAAGATCGAGAGCGAAAATAATGAAAACGATATAAATTAACACAGCAGAGCGCAGCTTGGTCGCTCGCTCGTGATCTACGATACTTGTCAACCCGTTCACCTCCGGATTTTCCTGTGTACTTCGTCACTCGTATGCACAATCACCTTGCCTGCTTCGATGAAAACTATTCCATGTGTAAATATTTGCCAACTCATTCTTTCATGCACTCATGATGCATTGCTATCTCGATCTACCGTCCTCGATCCATATTAAAATTCACCATCATAATTATATACATTTCCGAGCCCCGGTTTCGAAACGAGAATTTTCTAAATTAAAAAAAACAAACAAACAAACAAAACAAGTTCCCATCGGTACATTTTTCCAGGCAATTCGTACTCGATTTTTCTGCAAACGAAACGCGATGTTCTAGTGAACAAATGTGAGTTAAAAATACGTAAAAAGTAGCAAGCCGTAATAAAGTTCGACGCGATATCATTTTTACGGCTTGAAAACATACAGATACTTTTTTCTTTTCCAATTTGAGGGATTGTTGAAATGTTAAACTACCTCTATCACGCAACACGCGAAGTTTGCTTTATTCATCAGAGGCCTCCGCACTTTTTACCGATAATGATCTTCTTTTTCTCTCACGGTGGGGTGCGAATTCTAAGAAGAATACAAACCGCATAAGTCTCTGGAATAACGTGTGAGCTTCGGGAGAAATTATTCTGACAAATTTTTCTCTGGCCCGTTTCTTTCCATGGATTGAATAACGAATTTCATTGAACAAAGACGCACTGAGAACAATCGAACCCTAAACTGACGTCAAGACAAAAAGTTTCATCAAATGAATCCTCCGCTGTTGAAGAAATTCTGTCGGTTGCGATCGTCAAGACAAATTCCACACTCGATTTAGCTACTTGACTCGAATTACGTCCAATAGAGAGTCATTACGGCTCTCAGAGATCTGTGGGACCGTTTTGCCTCTAAGTTCTCGATATGCGACTTGATTTTACAAACTCTTTGGCTACGAGATCGTTGACCAAGAATACGCGCGTGTCAATCTCTGCCACGATTACGAGTCCCGATCGACAATTCCTTTGTCGTGAACGTATTTATGCGCAAACAACACTTTCACTCTGCTAACTGATTTATATGGACGACATTTATCACGTGCATGAACAGGGTTATCCTCGATATCGAGCGATTTGTCCGCCGGAAAAAAAAAACACTACAAAAGGAAAAAGATATATAACGGCAAACATTCTGAAACATGGAGGATACGTTTCCCACGGGGCATTGGACACTAAAATCGTTCCATTGATCCTTCGGACAGAAGTGCACGTACTTCGTGTATATAATACATGTACGGAATAACTATAGACTGTGGACCATTATATCTATAGGAAAAGTGTGCCACGGTATATGACAGCATGGTACCGGAAGAGCCGCAGGTGCCGCTGCGCGATTGGCTCATTTCTCGAACGCTTTTTTTCCCCGTAGATTCTATCGTTTTTTTTTTCCTCGACGATCGCAAAATTGGCTGCTCCGCTTTCAACCATTTTACTATTCTATATGCGTCCTGCCTATATTGATGTCGTACCGCGAGCGATATTTGCTGCTCCATTGTGCGTGCGCTGTTGCACCAAAAATGCAGTATTTTATATGCAGTTTTCATTTTTTCGCACATACACATGGATTTGCAGTTAGAAATACATATAAATATATTCACGCCGTATGTATCGGTTTAAAAGTGGGTCGAATTATCGTCTCTGAATTGATGACTTACACGCGAACCGCATAGATTCAAGTTTGTATACACATATAGATAGAAACATGCAGTAGTAGGTCGAGTCGTTTAGTCGGGGTTGATGATCGAATTTCCGGGTCCGTCAATGAGCCCCAATGACTGGTACAAGCTACGGGGAAAGTCTGGAACGAGGTCGCTCACTCTACAAATTGAATGCAAATAGAGAGAAGAAAATAAATGAATAAATTAGCACAAGAGCAGAAAAAATCGTGACCCTTGAGACTAAAATCATCAAATAAATGAAGCGAGTGTGTGTAGTAAATAAAAGTGACAGAAAATTATTGCTGGCCTCCCAAGATGAATTAACAATATGTGTGTTTTTTTTCTATACATAAAAACAAAAAAAATGAAACAAGTAAAACTTGCCTTGCAGATTCATCATCGAGTCGGCATTTGGAAAGCCCTTCGTATTATTTCCGGCTGATAGATGTGCAAATATATATGCGGAGCTCTTGGCTGACGGAGCACAAATTTTTCGTATTTTTATTTACGGCTATTTTAGTATAAAAGAAAAAAATCTCATTCGCGTATCGAAATCGACGCAGCGTATGCAAACGAAATTCATGAAAGTGCGTCCCACTGTGAAATCAAATGGAACTTGTGTGTCTCTCCTCGTCGATGCGTGATGCCAAGTCGTGTGAATACACTCAAAGATTTAGCACGCGACAATGGCTCAGCATTTCATTATACGAAACTGGTATCTAGAATGGCGTGACATATTTGCATACGTCAAGGAAAAACAAAAAAAATAATAATAACAATATTAACAAAGCGAAAATCGTAATAACAAGAAATGAATGCGACACGACTGTTGGAAAATTTTAGAATAAGTAGAAGAACAATATGTTGAGGGAACAGAGGAATTTACTTCTCGCGCGGAATGTGAAGCAATGAAAATAACTTGATCAATGCATTTTCCAACGACTCCAAGCCGTGTTGACATGCATCGGGTCGTGATAAGAACGACGAGACGAAAAAAAAGCACAGATTGCTTTTAAAAGTACCATCAAGGCAGTTCATGTGCCTCAACCTATCGAATTCACAGACTCACATCCAGCTAATTTTATCCGCTCGTTCTTCAAGAGTGTTTATGTCCTGTGTACACAAGCATATACTACTTAGCGCGCGGGTCAAGCCGATAAAATGAGAGTGGTTGAATCGCGTCGCTGCGGTCGAACTCTTGGCAACATCTTTATATGTATATATGGGCTTTGAGTTTGAACATAACGGAAAAAGGCCCAATCTCGAGTAATTAGAGACGCGGTAGCGTTTTGACGCCGAGTATTAGAAATAAAAGTTCGAACTGGCAAGGCAAGTTGTGCCGCGAGTCTATAACTCGAGAATGGGCCATAAGTATATTACACGCCGTGAGCTCACGTGATATTTCGACTTCACTACCACGCGGTAAGATCGCGTGGATATAAACGCTTTCGCGGCATTGGCGCGCGTTGGCCCTTACCCTCTGTACGATATCTCGATTGTATACATAGCTTTTGCCTTCCATACACTCATACACTTTTGCAATCTACACAGTGGGTGGTATATGAAAGCTCTAAAGGATATCAGTGTAGCTCCGTGATTTCTACTCGCTGCCGTTTAATCGTCCCCGAGGGCTCGTAAAATCTCTCCCAAGATTTCGTTTCCCAATGCTTCCCTTGCGCAGCGTCCGTATTTGTCAAGCTCCAAGCTGTTTGAGCCGCTTTAATGTTTGAGGAAAAGCTCGCAAGATACAGGAAGCGATTGTGAATGTTTTTTTTTTCTTTTTCAAAAATTGTATTTCGAGTGGCAGACTGTTCGTGAGTTTCACAATTATCGTGGATCGTTCGAGTTGAATCGATCGCTGATTCATTTTTTTCGGCACTCATTGGACTTGGAGCGGATTGCACAAGATTTTCTTCGGAGTGTCGAGCTGAAATTCAAATCGTGTTGAGTAATTATTTGGTAAAGCTAGAGCTTGTAGAAGGACTAGGAAATTATTGTGAATTAGTTGAGTCGCGCATGACTCTCCTGCGCGTGTATGTCCTGGACGGTAAGTGCACAGTAAACGGCATACTTTGTGATGGTTATTCCACTCTATCTGCATGGTCGAAGGTCGAACAGCGGAAGAGAGTTGCCTTCCGTTCGCTATAAGATCTCGCTTCATGGCTGCAGTGTATTCTATTCGTACAAAGCCTTTGGAAATCGTTTGAGCGTGGTCAGCAACTCTATAGTGAGAGCCAAGTATTGCAATATATTATAAACCGAGAGATCGAGAAAGCGGTGACCATTGAGATCACCTTTTGAACCCTTTGGAATCATAATAGTCTGCTCGATTTCAACCCATCGAGGACTTTACCCGGAGGGCTCTACCAATATCCTTTCTTCGTACCAACGAAAGGAACGCTGATTTAAAAGCTCTTTTGCAGTCCCAACCCTCTTGCCTTTTCGTCTGCTCTCAATAAACCGCGCATAGCCTTTGTGCATATATAATATTAAATTCGAAAAAAGGACGAAATTTTGACTGGACTTACGAGCCAGATCCCGCTAATTGTTGTTCACAATTTTATTTTTCTTTCAACTGTCAGTTGTTCTTCTTGTAAATAAAAGTTTTTATTTCTGTATTTTTATCAAATACGCGTTTTCACGCCCCGGGGGATGGACCTAACTGTGTGGAACTTTGAGCCTGGATATGGAAACGTTATAAATTTTGTTCGTTAAATCTTGGCATTCCCACGATCCGAACTTTTTATCATATGGTGCTTGATTTTTTTGCGTATGCTCGAGTCTATTTTTTCTGTTTTTTTTTCAATATTTTTTATTATTATTAGTTTGGGACTCCAGGGGGTTTATGGACATAAAAAGTGAATATAGTTTGCCCGTCGAACTATTATTCTTGCCTGTAGCTGCATATCTATATTTTATTCTCTGTAATAATAGCCGAAGCCTATGCAGATGACTTTTTGGCCCCACGACAGCGAAAACATGGCCATTCTACGGTGTAGTCTCTCCTGGTCGAGTCTCGAAAAGGTTTCACATATGTATATGGATGTTAGGAGCATAAAAAAAAATGATCGATTCCGAAGAAGCGAACACCGTGAAGCTGCACCGGCACAGTCGTTAAGTCATTTTACGAGAGGAACGCTCGGGGTTGGCCAAAGTTTGACTCTGTTTCATACGATCTCTGAGTTATTTCGTATTGGTAGAGAACTCGGATGGATATTGGCGAAATATGTGGTTGTGGGCTTTCTCTCTTGAACCGCTCGATTCTTCGCTATTTTGGATTTACACTTTTTTCGTCTCTTTCTCACCCGAATGGATCGAGATATAGAAATAGAAATAAAAGACAGTGAGGAAAATATATAGAACGGAGTTAAAGCACGAAGGATACGAGTGTATGAGGAGCGAGAATATCCACCAGAATCGTACCTATACATGTATACATTACGTGGATAAAATTCATCGTCATATAGCGAAGAAGTGTTGAAAATATTCCGTGGTTGCACGGGGCAAATCGTTTTTCAATAATTGTGCGCTACCGCAGCGGTGAGCATCGATGGAGCGGACTAGAAAAACGAGGCAAATATGCTGAGCCACAAAAAAGACGGAGCTTTCCATATTCATGAATATTGTATATCCATTAAATTTATCCGAAAGCAAACCTCTTGAAATGCAACTGTCGTGATCCCGCCCAGTTTTCATCTTTTTCATTACTGGCTAGAGAATCATGAAGGGTAATGCAGAATTATTCAAACGATTTTAATTTGTTTTTTTTTTTTTCATTGATCACATGCGAGCGAAGGTTTCTTAATCATTATCGATATCGTGGCTGGCGTCATCGCGATTATTTCACAGGAAATTCGAATCAGAGTTTGATGGATCGCCTAATTACGATCAACTTCGTTCGCACTAAAATGACATCAAGTCCTCAAGTAATCGATTCGCTTCTCATTTCTTTCGTTGACGATGTCTGGGCATAACGGGAAAATGGCAGTAAGTCGAGGGATGTGTCTCTATACAGCTCGTTGACAATTTACGCGATGCTATACACTTCTCAATGTCTTCCTGGTTTCATTCGGGTTAAGCATCATGACAGTCGGAATGGAGAACTCATACACACCTTCGTCGACACTTCTGCATGTGTATAGGAACAGACAAAGATGGTGCACTCCTGTGAAATTCCTTCGGAGGGAAACTCTTGAAAAGAGCCGGTTGACGGGAATAGTTGTTGCCTCTTGGATACGAGACACTCGACAGCATAGGTATCTTCAAGAAGTTATCCGACGTCATGGCTCGGCGGTCATAAATTTGTCGTATTCGCCCACTACTCAACTGTTCCTCTTCTTTCTCATCTCCCTCTCTTTCCTGTCCCTCTTGTCTTTACGCCAGTCTCGTTTTATCCTTTTACTCCTATTTGCCATGCTCATTGCGTTCAAAATAAACTTTAGCTCGGTTTCTAGTGGCAAACAGCATGCACACTCTTCGCCAGAGGTTTCAAGCTCTGCGGGTGTGCAGCTGATGCATCCCGGATTCGGGATTTTATTACCCACGGCGTATCACGTCCACGTCGTTCTCGTGGCGAGTTAACGTCAGCAGCATTTTTATTTATTTATTTATTTTTTAACACGTTCGGTATTCCAGTGGATATGAAAAGCTTGACCAACAAGCAGAAACCCTGTGGCTTTGTACATTCCGATAAAATGTCGAGTCTTCCGCTAGGAATGCCGACGATGCAATCCAAAGCGTAATGCAGTGAATGAAGTCGTATATTTTATTTTTTCCATCCAGGGGCAAATTTTCTTCTAGACGTTTGATTGTCGCGCGCCTCAATTTTTATCTTCAGACCATTTTTTTCTCGATCCCCCCCCCCTCGAATGTCTTATATTTTCACGGCACTCTGTGTTCCTGGATATTGGACATACCGACGTCAGTGACGAGCTGTGTATACACAATTTCAGGATTCCATTGATTTTCTTTCGCCATATCTGATGCTTGTTTTTCGGCCTGCCAACATCCTGGCTATTTCTACTTTGGCTTCGCTTTGGTGTGCTCCCAACTTATTCTCCTTCCGTACATGCTCTTGGCATATATGCCTCTTGGTGCTTACGTACCGTTCTGACCTACGCACCTCGTAATTAACCTCCCAGGGGTATATCGTAATTTATTAATAACGCGAGCTACCGAGAGCTTGCTCCGCGCATATATACCGTACGCACACTTATACCGTTGGGAGAGTATTCATGAAGCTTCTAGGCGATATGTATCCCTAGCTATATCAGGCATTACCTGTGTATTGTAGGGAGAAGGAAGGCCGGACGTATATGTGTATATTGAACTCTAGCTGAATCCACCCACGACGTTCAAACCCATTAAACTCACGTTGTTACCGCCGTTCTGATGCGGAACTAAATGGAGATGCATCTTCGGATATTCGCATGTTATGTATGATGTGGAATGTTAACGGGATATTAATTATCGCCCTGCGTGGAAATAGCTTCTTTCCAACCGTAATGGATTAATAAAATTTGCATGCCTCTCGCGTTTTCACTTCTGTAATGAGTAGAGCAACGAATTCTATCACTTACGACCCATCAATCGAGCAGAAGCTTATTTTGACAAATTCGTCTCTACAACTTGCTCGAAATTTTCGTCTATTTTTAGTTTCCAGTGAAACACGAAATAGGATACAAGGGACACAAGAGTATCCCTCTCAACTCTCATTTCATGTATACAAGTGCGATTTTTTATTTTTCGAAATCGATATCAAAGTCTCGAGTTTCTAGTCGCGGTTCGGCAGTTCGGTTTATGTTTTGCTTGAACAATGAAGGTACATCTTGGCACCTTGTCCCCTGATGTTTCACACTCTGGATATATCAGAGGATTCTTTTACTCTCTCGCGAAGAATCGCTTCACTTGGTCGACGTGTCTGTCTCTCGACTCTCACGCGTTACTATTTCCCTCCGGGTTTTCACACTCGAGCGAATATCTTCGCCATACTCAACCGACACGATCTCCCCACGAACACTATACAAATATCTTACGTCTATCGGCAACTTACGATACATAATCCGCACTATAAACGGCACGCGAGTCACTAGCAGCAGGAACAATCTTTCGTGTCCTCGCGTGGTGTGTGACTTTTTACAATTTCATTTTTTAAAAAACCCTCAAACCATATATATTATAATTTTCGACTATCAATAGGAACTGAAGGTCCCGATGAAAATGGCAAAAATAAACTTTCACGCAGATTCCGAGATAAGCATCCGATAGTGGTCCTTAAAATAGTATCGATCAGTAACTTTCGTGGCGGCTTTCACATCGAAAATATTCAACATGTCTCTCTAAACAATTTCCTTCTCCATTTTACAGCACTAATTTTCTTGGTAACTTTCACAATATTTTTTGACCGGGCCCCTAATCCCTTTTCAGGATGTGAAGTTATCTAATCTCGATATCACGATCTCGCTGTGATTGGTCAACCTATTAATTTCATTTTTTTTCTTTTTCGAATGATCTGAATCAGATAATCTGGGATATACTATGTGTACGCGTATGTCCCAGCGTTTTTTCATATTATTAGAAGAAAAAATGAGAGAGTCGAAGAGAAAGGGGTTACTTTGAGTGCCTACGAAGAATAAAACGAACCTATTTTTATTAAACGATCGAAAATATGTAACAAAGTCTGAAGATGAGACATTCTGCCTGTGAGAGAACTTTATGGTCACAGGAATGTTTATTTTTTTGTAGATAAATGTGAGTGTCAAAACAATTTCACGGTATATTTGGGTAATCACAGTTTGTACAACTTTTAAGAGACCAACAGTGAGATAAACGAAAAAAGAAACTTTTTTCTTCCATTAAGGAGAGACGTTTGAGTGTTCACATGCGTAACGGACGAGTGAACTGGCGGCGGTGCCAGGAAGACTCGAAAATGCGTTAAAATGTGTTCAGGTCGTTTAATGCCGCACGAATGAACCACCGATTCTCTGATTTTTGTGTGCGTATGTGTGTGTGTGTGTGTGGGCTCGTGTTCACATAGACTGTGAATTAAGTGGCTCTGAAGACTTCATGCATGTATGTCTACGTACACAAAGGAGTTAATCTATAAACGTGAGAGAAGGAAAGAAGGTGACAGAGCGTAACGAAACGCCTCTATTTTATCTGCCGGACGTGGCTCTATCTTTTTGGGCGAGCGATCCTCGTCCTCTGTCTTGTGTTTAGAGTATAATCTTTGTCTCACGATCTTGATCCCCCATTAAGGAAGAGAGAAAGATGGAGACTTTCTCGGCGCGGTCATTTCACCTCGCTCAAGCCTCTCGTATTTCGTCGTTTCTCTTTTTCTTTCGATCCATCATGTCGTTGCGTTTTTTCGACACTTTTTATCTCATCGCTGGTGCAGCTTTTAATGTTTTTACTTGTTTTTTTTTTTTTTTTAATCTTGCCCGCCTCAATATCGTTGCTTAAAGACAGAGACCCGAGCTCATTTTGACACCCCACTTCCTGCGGAGTGTCGTTCTTCTCACTGCCAATTATATAAATATGTGTACACGGATACACGTGCATGTGTGTCGTGTATTCCGAGGGACAAGATACCCACTGGTACGATAATTGACCAAGGCACCAAAACTCGATGCTCCTCGTGCACGAAAACCTGTATTAACTTGCATCGTGTAATCTGTTTCGTAGGACTGACACGTTCCTCCGCAAAAAGAATCTCAATCGGTCCATTTCTGCCTTTTTTTCTCTGATTCTTTTTTTTCCTTTTAATTCTCGTTTTATCTACTGATGCGAAAGAATGTGGCGACGGGAATGACTAAAACGAGATTCTCGTCGAAATGGAAGGGATCACCGTGATTCACTAATTTTATTGTCTTACCTGCTTACCTGCAGCGAATTCTAATTATCGTTTTTTAATAGCTCTACAAATTTGCATGCATTTTTTGCTTTCAACGACTATTGTTTCCAGTCCATTCGCTTGCTCATTAGCTTAAATCAATATTATTGACCGACGATTCGCGCCCGGAACGAATCGAGTTTATGGAAAATTCGCTCATAAATAAATCGCTATATTTTTGCCGATAAATATTCCCCCATTCCGGTGGAATACGATTAACGCTATATAGTCGTTGTGTCTTCTGGTGTATTCGCCGATTTGGTTTCTTCGTGCTTCGAGGCTGTCTTTTATTTGGATAATTTAAGGCGGTGGAATGAAAACAATTGAGGATCGGGAGTCGGGAGTCTTTGCAGCAGCAGCAGTAATAATACAAAGGGAATGAGAATAAGCTAGAGAGTGAAAGAGAGGGAGAGAGAGAGAGCAAAGACGAAAATGATATTGCAGTACAGAACGAGGAGAACAGGGGAGCGAGGGAAGCGTGTGCAACGAATGCTATAAAGGCGGTGCGAGGGTGGTTGAGAAAAAGGGACAAAAAAGGTAAGAAAAATCGGAATAAGAAGAACGTGCAGAGAAAAGGAGAAAGAAAGAAAAATAGCGAGGGACAGGGAAGGATCGCGGCTGTTGAGCCCGCGTGTATCTGCTGCTGTATTAGAGGGCTCGCATGTAAGGGTCCTCTCCGGTGAAAAGATACGAGAGTTACGCGCAGGAGCTGCGCGTCTCGATGAACGACAGAGGGAAAGAGAGAAGGAAAAAAAAGAAAAATAATGAAAAAAAAAAAAAAAAAAAAAAAAAAAAAAAAAAAAAAAAAAAAAAACGACAGATAGGGAGAAAAATGGGATGAGATGAAGCGAGAAAAATAAAGCTGGAGATAGGACCCGTTATGGAGATGAGAGGGCCACCGCGTACAATGCCTTTCGGCTCGGGCCCCGAATTCATATGTATTTCATTCGAACATATAAAAACTCTACATATATATTTTATGTTTATATGGTTCGGTGGCGTGCGACGTGCCGCAGCAGCTCAACTCGAACTGTATATGTCCGAGCGCCTCTCACAATGATCCAAATATGTTTTCTGCGTAACAAAGCGCTTTTATAAATGTTTATCATTAATTTAAATATTATCTGATGACGGGTGGCATTCGATGCTCTTTCCTTCTCTCTTCCTATCTTTCTTCTTCACGGTTTAGTATACAATAATACACATTATATCTATATGACAATATCTACCCCGGAGTATCATTCTACTACACTGAATCTCTTATTTTCCTCTTGACTGCGACAACTCCGGCGATCGTCTCCTCGCTCCTTCGAGAAAAAGAGGGACAGAGAGAGGGAAATGAGAAATGGTCCAGTGATTTTTCACTGCCTACCACAGAGCATGAATCATATATGTATATTCCTATAAATACGGCGATAAGGAGAAAGAAAACGTATATATATTAGTCGCTCCCTTCTCCGTCAAGTCAGCCCTTTCCCCTTTATTCCGTTCTTCGCTATTTTTCATATCTCCTCCAAGATACTCGCGACCATTACGAGTCCATCTACCGAGTGAAAGAAAAAAAAAGCATCTCTGAATCCTCACGGTTCTCATTCCCTCTTTTCTTTCTGAAGAGTATCACGGAAAAAGTGGTAAAAGACTGAACAAGAAACGAAAGGGCCAAAGTTTATCGAAACTCTGTCACACAAGTCTGCGAAGTTTGAGCTCGTATTTTAAGCATCAAATATATATTGGAGATCTAGAAAGCTTCTGTAATCGTTCAACCATCTTTACCCTTTTCCCAGTGCTTCTTCAACCATTTTTTTCCTGGATCACCTCGCCCTTTGCAACTTTTTCGAGAGACAGTTGCTTACAAGTTACTTTACGTCAACGCTCCTCTGCCATAGATATATTAAACGAAATGGGGTAATTGGATGTATGTATTCATAGAGGACTCTCATGTACTCGTCGCATACACGTCATACCTTAAGTTATCGAGTTATACGTCCTGTATATTAGTCTCTTATATACATATATATAATACCATTATCTATATGTGTGTAAGGCATAAATATGGCATACGTATAGACAGCAAAGTCGTTGCATCCAGGACTGACGAGTAGTCTTTGTGCCTTATTCTGGTAGCAAGAGAGACGGGCGCCACATATACGCGCTCACTTAACTTTCACCCGCTCCCCGTTGCCACAACGGAAGCTCCATAAATATTTCATGTCAAAGCTTCGACCAATATCGCGTTGCAGTCTCCACACTCTCGTATGCGTGGGCTTCAATGAATCAACGCCAGAACGGCTCCATCTTCATGAATTTATTCACACTCGATACGCCTTTTCGAGTCTATAGTTTACCAACGTATAGATTAGTTGCTATAGAATCTCTTGGACATACCTTCCCTTCTCGCTCAACTTTCCTACACGCCGTTTAGGAGTCGAGGGACGGACTGTGCAAATATTATTACTCGTACAATGCCCTGAGAGACAAGTGATGACTTATCGAACATGTAACGAATAAATAATGTCGATTTTTCTTTCTTTCGGCCATAGTCTCGTGTGAAAAAAGAAACAGCGATGTTCTTCCTTCAAAGCGATTCTCGAAGAGTTCTCATATTTTTCAAACTAGAGCTCATCCCATATGTTTCATTATAAAATTGGCGAATATGGTTTGCCTTAAAGTCTCCAACATCGCGGCGATTCCAGAGCTTGCAATAGCTGGAGTAAAGGAAGTGAATGATGTGGACGATTAATCTTCTAATCTGAGATCGTTCATTACACACCGAAAGATAAAGCGAATCCGCTTTACAATCCTAACCCTCAACACTGAAACGTCCAATGTTCTCCCCCATTGCCGAAACTGGTACGGATACAGTACAATTTTAGTTAATACTGACGGCTTACCATCCTCTTGCCCTCTCTTTCTCCCTCTCTCTCTCTCTCTCTCTCTCTCTCTCTCTCTCTCTCTCTCTCGTTTCTTACCCTTCCTCTCATGGAGTGGTACAAGCCCCGAGGATACAACATGCTAGAGTTACACAAACTTTGAACTTAAGTAATTGCTATCGCGAGAAGAGAGGGAGGTATAGAGTGAAAGAGGACGAAAGGGTAGGCAGCAAGTCGATCCAAGAGAGCTTCCCTCGGGTATCCCGCGCAACGTTTGGTCGGTATCTGCGATGTGTTGCAACTATCTCAGTGCTAGTGATACCATTGTAAATGTTTCGAGATGTATATGTTAATATATATCTATATAATGCGACCCACAGCTGCTGCGATGTACGTACAGTTGTAGTTTGAGAGAGGGTTGTCTTAGATCGCGAGGGGAGTTTCTCTTTGACTTTAATCCGTCGAGTCGCCGTCCGATTCAATCGAGAACGACAGGAGAAGTTAAATGGACAAGCGAGAGCGAGAAAGATGCGATGATGAAGAGAAAGAAAGAGGATCCAGTGGCAATATATCCAAGAGTTCGATCTTTGTAATTACAAAAGTAGTGTTTCCCATCTGAACTAATCGAACTCTTGAGCTGCTACGTTTCCGCCGGAAAAGCCTACTATTTCTCCATTTTCTTATTCACCACGTCGGCTTCGCCTTTTTTTCTCTCTCCCTATTATTTTTTTACAGTTCTTCTTCTTCTTCTTTGTTCGTACGAATCGATAAAAATTCAACGGTAATTGCTGGCGCGAGGCTTTGATCGGGAAATAGAAATAATTCTTGTCTATAGAAAATCGATACTAATAACTCTCGTTTCTTTATTTTACCTCCATTATTCTACACGGATTCTCTCTTTTTTTCCGATACACTTTCGTTTGCCTCGAATAGACAGCGTACCAATTTGAAATCCACGTTCTTCGATAACTGGAATTTACAGCGCCACACCGTGCACCGTTTGTATTCTGGCGGCTCTATGCGTCACTCTAATACGTACGTTTTTATACACACTCAGTGTCGAAAAATAGTGCAAACGCTTTCGTAAAGTAAAGTCTACGTTGCACCACTTGTCACGTCACCCAACTATTTCCCAGTGGAGATTACAATCGCTCCTCAGTGATCGATAAAAACCATGCCGGCGAGAAATTTCTTATTCCTTGAGACAAAACATCCAGCCTCTATTTTCTGATGCCAACGTGCGAATCTATCGATATTCCCTTGCGAGGTATTAAACGTTGAATCGGAGGAATCATCGTAATAGGAATCAGCGGTAAATAATTGCAGTTCCAAATTTTTTTGAGAAACAAAAGTAACGCAGATGCGAAGATAAAAAATGGTATAGACTCAGACGGTCTTATGTTAATTCAAAGTGAATCATTCAGCCGCGCTTGACCAACTTTCGAAATATTGTAGGCCCTTTGGGGCAGGTATTCCTACGAGAACAAAGGCAGCAGCAGGGAAACTTACGGTGGCTTCCTTCATGGCACTGGTCTCGACCCTCGTGTGACGCAAATAAGGCGGACGTTCTCGGAACGATTAAGGGGCTTCCTAGGAATGTATGCTGCATGGTTGAGGATAAATGGACACCAACTGGAAAAAGTGTGTCTTCAACTACTTTGAACCATTATTATGGGAGGAAGAAGAGTGGGAGGAGGGGGAAAGAGGAAGGCATACATGTCCGGATGTATTATTACTCGCTCATCCCATTCCGATAGATTCTCAGTGATTTTCTTCACGCAGAGAATGTCAATAAGTAATCCACAAATCCACAAGTCTTCGAAAGCCGCGTCCTCAAATATACAATTCTCGAATTTTTTATGGCTGAATAATCGCAATCAGATCGAATTTTCTTGTTAATTTTCCGTTCTGTGTGAAACATGAACGATCGATTTAATTAAAATTTGACTTGTTCGTCGGACATGATGAGTATAGTGTCGTAAATCTTACGAAGGATATGGGCAGAAGACAGAAATGCCCTTCCACGAGTCGAGTTGAATTCAAACGACGAAGAAAGTTGGGCTCCTATCTGGAGTGTGACATACGAGTAAAGGGATCGGTGATGGTATGTGAGGATGATAAGGAGCGCGGCATGAGTTAAAGGGAATAGAAGATGAGGAGCAGTGACGGCAAAGAGGAAAAGGAGAACGCGAAAGAGCTAGAGGACGTGGTGAAGAGATGCGGTGCTTCTGCTTTTGATCCTTGTGTAGTCTCGTTCAACCTTTCGTACTCTTTTGTACGAAAATTTATTTCCCAACGTAGGTGGATGTGTGTCAGAGCATATGAGAGGCCATCGTAGAAATTTCAACCGTTACGTCTTTTTCATTTTTGATATCTACGTAAAAGCTGAACACAAAATATCTCATCTCCAGCACGCGAAATGTTCAAAATTTTTTTCCGTCATCGATAAAAAATAAAATAAATAAAATGAATAAAGTAAATAAAATAAATGAAACAAATAAAATAAATAGAATAAATAAAAAAGATAAGATAAACAAAATAAATAAATAATAAATTCATTGATTTTGCATAAGTGCAGAAAAATCTTATGCCTCAACTTTGTGCGAGCTTTCTGATGTATAGATGCTTTAGAAATAGTGTAAGGCTTGCTGTGTCTCGGTAAGTTTGAAAAGGGTTTCGATTGCGCGAGCAAAGTGAGAAAGATTTCATTCAGTCCTTCATCTCGTCGTTTTCACGGGATCGAACTGGCGGAGATCCAGAGGCTATGTGGGACATTGCCTCCATTTCGTGCATCTCCCTTATTCGTAAGCGTGAATACGAGCCAGCGCAGACATGGAGCCCAAGGATATATGCAGGCTTTCATACGTTGAAAATACGAGAACGAGGACAATTCGTATTCCAGAGAACATCTTTACCAGTGGCACACGTTCACTCCCTCTTGTACACGTGTTACACATTTCTTTTCTTTCTCCCTCTCCTCCTTTTTTTATTATCCTTTGGTCTCACTCTTGTCCGCTTGTTCGAAAGACAAGAACAAGAGGAGCGAGAAGATAAGACCGGATATTTCTTGTCTCGCAAGGGCTCCACACCTTTACATGTGTATTTTCTTGCATCTTTTCGCCAAGATACATCTCGTAACACGCGACTATGTCGCCGAACGTATATGCCTAATAAAACACGTTCAGCATACGGAACAATGTGTTACTAAAGTTGAGAGCCTGCTCTTGAACCGAAAATAAAAGAATAAAAATATAAATTATCGCTCAAGTGTAGAATTTCGCTAGATTGGATGTTTCCAAATCTTGCAATCTTTTTTCATGTTTTATTTCCAGTCAAATTGTCGGTGGATGGATCGGAGGCTTATAACAAATCCCACAATTATGTACAGGAACGCGACTCCTCCTCGCCTTCTTTTTCTCTCCATTATTTCCTATTAAAATTCTTCTAGCTCTCCGGTAGGAAAAGCGTTTCGATAGATAAATCGTGTGGGAAGAACTTGCGGCCCCATACATTTTTATTATTCAAAAAATCCTCCTGAAACGAGTCCCTTGGCAAAAGCTCGTAAACGCCGGGGGAGAAAATGGAATTCTGTGATGCGTGATACCGGCAGACAAGTGGGTTTAAACTTTAACCTACATAACAAGTGAGAGCGAGAGAGATTCAAGGAACATGGACGCATCACCTGCTACGGTTGAAAATTTCATTGCGTCAAGGCTCTTCCTCACAATGATCAAACAAACTAAACTGCACTTAGAAAATTACTTGTGAATCGAAAATCACCGTGGAATAAACAAAATGCTCAAAAGGGTTGTTAAACTTGATAATCGCGGATCCGTTTTTACAAAATTAAAAAGTCGTAGGATAATCATCGAAGTTATTTCGTTAAATCGTTGGATCGTGGATTCCCTCAACACACACGAATCCCTGATCCAAACTACAGGTCGTACGCTTTTCAGAACCCGGAGAGATACGTGTCCGGGATGTAACAGTATAAAGCGACGTGAAATGAATCCCCCATTAATTGCTACTTTGCTCAGGTCGTAAAAGTCCGGATCGGTGGTCAGGTCGATCGAAGGAGCGGAGAATCTTTGGAAAAAAAGGTTTCTCGTACTATCAGGCGTCTAAAATCTTCCCGCTCAATCTGAGGAGACCCTTTTCCAAGAGCTATAAAAAGAAGCCAATAAAACGAGAGGATATGAAATGTGAAAAAGATTGGTAACTTTGAAAAGGGCGTGAAAACGGATTTAGTGTGAAAAAGGTAAAAATTTGACGTTTCCCATATGTTGAGCAATTAGATTTCATTTAGTCGGCAATAACAATTTACGATTGTTGATTTCTACTCCGTTCCCGTTTTTTTTCAATTATTTTGGAACGTGAAAAAAAGTCGTAGGACAAAACAGACACGAGCAGGTTGAAAAAAAATAGTGTCACTCGTGAGTCTCTCGTTTTAGTGCAAATGGTTTCAGCGAACAACCTGCTGGTCCATATACTATAGACTATACACATATATAGCCTATGCAAATCATCCATCCCTACATCTCGTTGCGTGGCGTTTCACGAGGTAGATTATCGATGAAACGGACACGAGAGAGCGATGTGTGATAGGAGCAGGACAAAAAAAACAAGTGAAAAAGAAAAAATATTGGATAGACAGCTCGACGCAAAACTCGAGCGAGAGTTTTTCACATTCGCATGCGGTCTTCGTGGAAAATAAAATAATTTATTGACGAACTATCCCAGCACTTTGCTCGTACACCACGCGATGGAACACCATCTGTTTTCTCTGTATCTATCACGTACATGATTGACACGCGTCTCTTCGAAAATATAATATTTCTGCAGTAAGCTTGTCTGTATACACGTAAAATGAAAAAAACGCCCTTAACAAAGAGCCTTTCGCTCTACAGACTTGGTTCATTCGTTTGCAACAAGTAGCATGATTTCCCGTCGATCCTCCAAATGAACTTGGAACGCGAACGCCAACCGAGTAGTGTATTCCACCCGTTTCCCCATCAAGCCTGTATTTATATCCGCAACGCGAACGTCCCTGATATCAAATTGACGCGGTATCTGAAAAATGAAAAAAAAAACGTTGTACTGCACGCTGTCGTGTCTCGTCGAGCAACTGTTTATCTGTGTCAATGATTTCGCGAAAAAGATTCGTTCGTACTCGGAAAAAAAGAAGCTCACCATTATATCGAGCACAGGTTTTTCGATCGCGTGACTATTGCGAGATACCTTCCATGGTTATTTTGCTCTTTGCACTCATTATCAAAACCATATAAGCAGTGAAGCACGCTTGAAATTTTTGTTCTGTGTATCTGGAGCAGTGTCTCATAGCAAATAGCTATTGGTATGAAATAACGATTTTTAAAGAGAAATACATTTTCAAAATTCGAGCAAAAAACGTTCGATCGAAATTTTTTTATCAAAGCAATAAAATCCGATACTTGAGTATTCCGAAAATCCTTATTCACTATAAGAAATATTAAAAGGAATGTATTTGCTTGAAATTCATCTCACCCCAACATTACGCCATGAGTGTGTTGAAAGTTATGCTTCAAATTTGCTAACCGCATTCGTAATGTGCGTAGAAAGATCGTAATATCTATGTATGGATGAAAATCTAAGAAAAAGGGAAAAATAATGTGGATAAAGTGGTCGATAAATATACGTATACAAGAATGAAGTTTAGCCCGTAATATGGCGAGCTATACGAATCATAGTTTCCGATCAAACGCGCTTTCCCTTTCGACTGGCGTAATACACGACTCCCAGCTATTATCCGATTCAGAGCCGTGAATCCGGTGGTACAATTCTCGCGCGATAGAGCACGTGCTTATGGATTATCTCGAGCGCACAACCATCAAAACTCATGTGTATATGGCTATATAGTTATGTATAAACCATAACTAAACCCATGCAGACATACCTGCAACGTATATCTGTATATTTTCCGAGCTATAAATATACACGTGGATCTTGAAGATGAACGATAAAAGGGCACGTTGGAAACGCTCACTTTCTGTACTTCTTCGGTGAATGTAATATCGGATCGCGAGTAAGTACTTTGGTGAGGTAATTGGTGCAATACGCCAGGATACATGGGAGGTATGGACCTGGTGTAAATGGACACAGTGCTGACTGCACTTCGTGCCAAGTGAATTTCTCCACTGAACAATGATGTTTCCGTCATGGCGTGAAACTTGCATTGTTTTCGATGGGTTCAAGTTTGTTTTTTCACTCGAAAAACCTAGAAGCAAAAACGGCAAACCCCTCAGCCTTTGTGATGACTCAAATTCATTTTTTCGAATTATTTCGACGTAACGAAACTCGGAAATATGTGTTCGATGTATTTAGTACTGAATGAGGAAATATTTGCGGAATTTCAACGGGGACATGCGCGAAATTGAACTTTAAATTGATTTCAAGAATTCCGTGTGGCTTTTTTTTTCTACCTGCATCTTCGTCTTGCCTATCTGCAAAGTTATGCTTGGAGAATAATTCTTTCAACGTATGGGGAAAGATAAAAAGATAAATGAAGTTTAGTGATAAGTGCGAACGTGCCAGCGAGCACTTCGCGCCTTTTCCTCGAGAATGCGAGAAAGCGAAGGCAGACATAATGTAAAACAATTATGCTCAGTGAATATTTACGACTGGTCGTGGATAGTGTGTAAAACACGCGCCACCAATTCTGAACGAAGGGCAAACGTCACGCTGAAATGCAACCCCTGGTGAGCACCTATGTCCAGGCAACCTTTTGCAATTTCATTGTTTTTTTAATTGTTTATTTTCTGTCGCTGCAACACCGGGCTATATAACCTATAAAGGTTCGTACACGAATATGCCAAGGATACGTATTGCTCATATACGTTTCGCATTATAATCGGTACGGCGTATCGAATTGGCACGTATTGCCACTCACAAACCAAGTGCGAGCAAGCTCCACGATGAAATCGATTACAGATACGCACAAGCGCTTTATTATTTGAATCCCAGTGCGAAATCTATCGATACGAGATAAATCCCGGAGGAACAATCTTCATTGTTCACTGTTCAATAATCCATTGAAAAAGCCGATGTACAGAAAGAGAAACAGTCTTTATGAAACTGCAATTTACAGAGAACCGAGGGAAGAACAGAGGCTCAAAAATGTCATCACTTTTGTACAAAACTTTAAGAATAAGATGAAATTTCAATAAGTTCGATAAAACCTTCGATGGAACTGGCACGAGATAAACGGGTCGAGCCTTATTCCTGTCCCTTGACTCTCCGAAAATATAAAAGATTCAATAATAAAGAATAATTAATGGAAACGACGAGGGAAAAACAAAAAATCTGGGATAAATGTGAAAAAAAATGAAAAGCACGATAGCGAAGGGGGAGCAGAACGAGAAAAAGAACAACGAAAGATCAAAAAGAAAAATCTGCTGTTGAAGACCTCGACGGAGAGTTGTTCGCGTCTACAATGTGGAAAAAAAATAAAAACGTCGGCCCGAAACGAAGCACACATTGCTGTTATACTTACTAAGGACTCTCTCTATATATATATATATATTCGTGTGTATGTTTGTATGCGCGTGTGTGTGTGTTTGTAGGTTATAACACGCGTGACTCACGGGGACTCACGCAAAAGCAACTAACGCGTTGAGGCGTTACGGGTCCCTTGACGCAGTCGAGGCTCAAATTAAATTTTAATAAAGCCCCAGAGAGGCGTGCATCTCTTTCTCTCCCTTTCACTTTCTTTCTCTCTGTTAGGCTGGACCCGACCTAAGTGCACATGTAACGAAGAGATATGCACAAAAAAACTTGGAAAGAGTATCAAAGAAATTCTTTACGAGCAAACAATGCTTATATGGATGCTTGGACGAAGAGAGACAAAGCGCTCAACCGCAGGCCAAACTTTTTCATGCTTTCCTTGAGCTACTCATCTCTCATATACACGCACATACGTGCAGACTATATGTACGAGGATCAATGCCAAATGCGAGCGTTTCGCCTCGATAATTATATCGAGGCGGTGAACTGGAATCTTCGTGACAAAAACTTGTCGCCACGAGAATTCCCGATGACGGTAAAGAGTTATCTGACCGAGGACGCGGAACCTGCTCTTTCGCTCCTATATCGCGTATGATTCTTCCTGGCCTCGATGTGACTTTCCACATACTTCTTCTGCTGCGCTGCTGCTGCATATCGAGTCCCTCGCGTTCTTCATCATCCTCCTATCGCTTTTCAATTCGATGCACTTTGTGTGGTATCATTACCTACGTTTTCATCGTGAATCCCAGCTTTTCAGAACTCGCCGTGTCCATCGATACAGGTCGAGATCTCATTATGGCTGCGAGCCTTCGACAATCGATTTTTTTTTTTCACCGTGTTCCGATTCTTTGCTCTATCTCATTCATCGCCTTTTTGTTATTTTTCTAACGCGCTCTCTCTCTCTCTCCCTGCTCACTTTTCCTCTTGCTTGAGTCGTGCGACGCACGATATCTGCGATTTTATTCCGTTTTCAAAATAGGTCTCGCAGCTTCTTTCGTCTGTGAATTCATGGTGAGATATAGATAATTAACTACTAGTTGATACGCGTCAAAAAGCCGGTCGCAGCAAACGACAGAGAAATACGTCGTGCGCGCGATCTGTAGTACTGCCCTTTCCTTTTACATGTCTCTTTTCTTGCCGAGCGTGCTTTGCTCTCCGAGTCTTTATCGCCTGACTCGCACTACGGTGCCAAAAGAAAAGATACAGAAAGTGAGAAGAAGACCATAGGAAAGGAGATTGTCGGCGCGCAAACTTAAAAGCGACGAAGAGAGAAAAGGAGCTTCTGCATGGCTAGCGGCGAGTTGGATCATGCACCACAGCGTACCGAGAAAAAGAGAGAGTGCATCAGTAGTTGCAGCGGAAGACCTACAAGGGAGCAGAAGCCGAAGCGGCGCACGATTCGAGATCTTGATTGAGCCGTTCCCGGGGTGGCTTGCCGCGGGAGAGCTCCTTATCCGTCCGTAACGTCGCTTCTCATTCTTACCATTCGCCCTTGTCTATCTTTACCTCTTTCTCTTTCCAACCATTTCTTTCTTCATTCCTCTTTTCTTGTTCTTCTCCTTGACACCGCTCGTGTTTGCGGCACGTTCCTCGCTGCTAAATCTATCGTAAATACAGCAAATGGGAGAGTTCTCGAAAAGGAGCTCTGACACATCGCGCCGGGTGACACGTTGAGATAAAAAATGAATAAAAATTGTGCTGCTAGTTCAATTGGAAATCTGAACAAAAAAAACCTTCTCAGGGATCCCACGAAGGATATAGCAAAATAAAATAAACAAAATCGTTAAATTGTAACAAGTAAAATCGACCTTGCACTTCCAAAATTTAATTTGCTTCGAATATCCATATTCCAAACTTTGTTTTTCCAATTCATTCAAATTGGACGGTTTTTTTAACATCTTTAGAAAGAATTTTTCATTTTTCCAATGCATGAGGAAATCTTAGCCTCTTTTTCGCTTACAATTGTTCTGCTTCGCACGCGTTTCTCTCGCAACACGCAACGATCGACTGCACATCTGGCCTTTGTGGTCGGATAGGAGGACGATATTCGTGGGTATCGAGAAAACCACGAAAGCGAGAGAGCGAGCTTGATGCTGTAAGATCACGTTCATAAAGCAGAATCAATATTTTGTTTTTTAAATTCAATGCACTAAGCAGCGGGAACGGGAATGACTCGCTCTCTTGCATGCACACTTTTGCTGTCGGGAATCCCACCAAGTGCGAGGGAATAGATTCCGTCGGGTTCTTCTCGTCTTTTACGCGATCTTTATTTTACAAGGGGATCAAGTCCGTCGACCTCGTGGAAATTCAATCCATTTGTGGGTGCGGTTAGGGATTCTTCGGCGAATACGAATGTCTGCGAGATATAAAAATCATCGTGGAGAGCAAAGAGGATTCATGACGTGTCTTGACATTTTTTCGAAAAATCATTATTCTCCCAATAATTTTCTCAAAATATTAACAACATATTGATTTTTGTTACAGGATCGTCATGTAAAGGGCATGAGCAGAGATCCACAGATGGACTCGAGTCAGGATTACCATCTCCTCATCGGCTACGAGAACAAGACTCATACCGTTTTGCGTTTCAGTCGCGAATACGATACCTGCGATCCCCGCGATCTCAAAATCACGGTAAGCTCCTCTTTAAAAATTTTTTATTTTTCTCATTTCAATTATCCAGGACTCGTGCCTCTGAATAATTTTCTTATTCACACTCGTGCGAGAAAAAATGAGCAAAAGTTGGCATTTCGAAACCGATCTCCTCCAAGGACCCCAAAAATGTTAAATTCAATTATTTGCAGTAATTTTATGCTCAAAGAGTTTTCCAATAGTCCTAATGAGACAGATCCGAAACGAGAGTAATTATTGCTGGGCAATAAAACGTGTGCATCCCCTAAACTGCAATCGTACGGAATACGTCGGATAGAAATACACTCAACTAATAAATGCGTCCAGTATTAGTTAATATATGTACATAATATAACGTCTATCGACGCGTATGTGGTAGAAGAAGTGCTCTTTACCTGTGGGAGCTCGGAAAAGCCGCAGCATATAGGCAGGTGTCGCATAAGGAGATAAACTGTTTAGCAGCTCATTTATCGCAAATATCGATTCGCATGCATTAACGTCGGGAACAAGTACGTCCATTCTTGATATGGCTTATTGCCGAATACTGGCTTTTCCGGTGCTGTTCGATGACTTCGTAAGTGCTTTCGGCTTTGCGAATATATAGATGACGGATATTTAGTAGACTATTGGACACGAGGGTATATAATTCCATTTCTCATTGGACACAAAAGCTTAATCATTTGGAAGTAATCCGATGATGCGTCATTCAGTCTCCGAGTTATCACCGCAGTAATCCTGGCGTCATCCTAATAGAGCATTACATATATATATATATATATATATATATGAATATATATACCTGTGTCTTTACGCATGTAACCGTCAGATTTATAATGCTTTTCGGGCCAACCACAGACCCACAGCTTTTTCGTTAATTAAGCGGAATTATTGGAGACATATTTTAAATAAAAATAGCGCTGAAATTTATGGCGAGATCAGTAACCACGATGAAAATAATAAAGGAAATATTAATTTCATAAAAATTCAACAATTTTCATCCCGATGAATTTCACTGAATATTTCTCCTTTATTTTCATTGCCTTTTATCATCGCGTTTGCAGTATCTGATAAAAATTTCCATTGAGCTTGATTACGAATTGAATTGTATTTATTTGATGGCGCACACCGCCCGAACTCGTATTTAAGGGATCACGTTGTGTGGCAAGCTTGTAATTATTATTCAATCGATCGGCACTCGATGAAACATGTTATAGTCTATCCATGCCGACTCCCCGAGTCATCGTGTGAATGAAAAAAGAAGTTATCGACACCTGTCAACGCTTCACAATGCAAATGAAAACATGCTCAAGTTTTTTTTTATTTCACCCACGTCATTATACGTCTGCATTATACGTAATAGAAAAAAAAGCTACATGACTATGCATTGTGAGTTGGATATATGTATATAGATTACGTAGTATATATGCAATATTGCGTGACTCGGCATGGATGACCGATCCGTGTTGGGATTCGATTAAAATCGACACTCCGAGGGTTCACTCGCCTCAGAAAGAATATTGTATGAGCTACAAATATGGGTGTACGGGCTTATACAGCATTTTATTTTTATCGTCATTCACGTTCGATACAAAAACATTGACGATTAATAATTTATTCATCGTGCATATTTTTCTATTGCTCATTTTTTTTTTCTGGACCTGCAACCAAAGTTTGAATCGCGTTCTCTCTCTCTCTCTCTCTCTCTCTCTCTCTCTTCTATTCTCTATGCTTATCTTTTATTTCAATTATTCGCGCATAATGTTAGGGCTGAATGGAACAGCGGACTTGATTCATTGAGGAGTAAAATTGGGTCGATTCCCCCTCATACTGCGCAGTTCATGTGGTGACCACAACATCTCACGTTTTTTTAGCGGAATGCACGTTCTCTCATACTCTCTCATTCATAGTGTTTCTCTTTCTCATACACCACAAACTTTGGTAATCGGAGACTCGAAAGAGAATCCCTATACAGCTGATCCTGATCTGAGGAATCTTGAGAGTGAATGAACGTTGGCGTTGGTCTTACAATAAATACGTATACATAGATACATATATATATATTGAGGTCCAGAAAAGATCGTTTGATATACACACCCTTTTATCCCTCGCGATGGTGAACACTTTGAAAATACTTGGTCGCAGTTGAGTCATCAATGTGACAGAGAGATAGCGCGGAGGAGAGGCCACGGAGATAGAGAGAAACCGTGATAGAAAGAGACTGAAAAATGTATATGAAATGAACGCTCAGGACCCCGAGATTTTATCACACCCACGACAAACGATGGAACTTCGTACATATTTATATACATGGAATGTATATATGTATACGAGTATATGCCTCTCCATATATATTTGATATACCGATACGAAGAACGCTTCTCGACGAGTTAATCCAATCGCATGAAGTATCGGTATGAGTAGTACAGAGCTTGCTCCTCAGCTTCGCACACGATCGACCCCAGTTATATCGCGTTTATTCCGTCGGTGCGTTCCTTGCATTATCAAATTTCGACATGATCCACTTCGTACATGGAGTAACCATTGCCAGAGGGTGGCAATTTTTATTGGAAACCTTCCAGTTCATGCCCTCGCCACATTTCCTCATGCTTGAGATCAGTTACTCCACTTTTTTGGGAATAGAATAATTTTCGTTATTTCAGAAGTAGATTTGAATGCACGTTTGTCAGTTTTGTGGCTCCGGATCGCGTCTCCAGCGTTTGACTCGAATCCGTGTCAGGATAGACAAAATCCACGCAGTTATAATTTGACCGATTTCCTGAATTATTTCTACTGAGCTTCGAAGGTCACCGAACTTTGCTTTATAGCATTTGCGTCCCTACCCTGACAATGGTTGAAGGAAAAAATGTAAAAAAAACAACTTTAGATCAAGCACATGCGTATTCCTGCGAGCTCGAATGATTGAGCATAGTTAAGAAACTGTTAATTAGCCTGAGATCGTGGCACGAGACATCGACGAAAGAAGGAAGGAAATTTGGCGTAGAACGAAGCGAAAGAGACAACGTGAGAAGTAGGGAAAAACAAGGAAAGAAATAGAAAGAGCGAGATTGTTAGTTTACAGTTGGAACGACTGTGTCGGTTATCAGATTGGCAGTGTACTTGGATCCAAGGTGCGCGAAGCGATGGGGAGGGTGAGGGAGAAGAGTCCTCTATCAGGAAGATAAAAGGAAATTGAAGTAACTCCGGTCGTCTGTGAACGAGGTAAAAGAGCGCGAGAACTGTGCTTCCCCAACGATCCGAGCGTTACTTTGAGCCTCTTTTCCGACCTCTCTGGACTCCACACCCTCGCTTCGCTCGCCTCGGTCTTCCTATCAGTATGCGATGGTCACGCAAGCCACGCGGGTGGTGCGCGCAATCGCGTTATCGACGTCGCTAACTCACACCGAATTCTTTAACTTTAAATTGCTCGCATCGATCCACTTTTAGATGTGTCGGCTTAACATACACACAAATACATTCATACATATGCATTTCTATAAATACGCTGAAACTTTTCGTCCTTCGAAATCTCTCAGGACGAAAAGCATTTTTCCGCACCGCGGCACTACATTTTTTTTCTCTGTATCTTATACATTTACGTTTGGCCAGGGACGTCGCTGTTTTTTTTATTACATGACTTTCTGTAAATGAATTTCAACGGAAGAATGAAGTTTTAAAAAATCCGTGATATATATTTTTTTTTATCATACGATCGTATGAAGAAAAAGAAACACCGATTTACAGACTGCGGGTAGTATTTTCCAGGGTCTTGTATAAATGCCTTTTGTACATGACGTAAAAAGAAATGGGGGTTGCACGATTCTCCTGGGTTTGAAATTAGAATCATTTTTCGAGAAGAGCTCATTCCGAAAATCGAGCATCTCCGTCCATGCGCTTGCGAGATACACAAGCCATTATGTACCTGAGAGTATCGCGTAGCATTGCTACCTTCCTTGTCCCTTCTTCTTGCTTGAGCACTTACACGAAGGATCACATAAACCGTATGGTGCGAGCGCAATTCCATTTCGCAAGAGATTCCTTGCCGCAGTGTTGTTTGTCGGTACCTGTATACATAGCGCAAAGCATCGATGTCTATGAACCTCCTTCGATGAAACGAATGCATGTATATAAAGAGGCTGCAGCCTCTTTTCCTCTTCCTCTTTCCACTTGAAAATATAGCAGCCTCTCACGAGCGGAAAGAAACTGTGAAAAAAATTTGGAACAAAAATAAAAAGAAACGAGAAAAATATATACATATATGTTTTAATTTGTAACTTTACACGATTCACAATATATACAGACGGAAGAAAAGAGAGACAGAAGAAAATTGGCAGGGAATTGGATGCCATAAGGAATCTTACGTTTTTCACTTTGAATGCATACAAAATTCCCTGTTTAAATAAACATTCTAATTTTTCATTTCAACGTCGTAAAACGTTGCTCAACAATGATGGCTCGAGACATATTTTTCGGTTTTTATGATATTACTGTATACTTCATAGAGAATTGAGATTCAACCAACAAATTATTACTGCCAACCCTCAAGATTCTATGCACTGGGAATTTCCATAAAAAGTCATTAATTATTTGTCTAGAAAAAAATTTTGTACATAGTTGCTGGGCCAAATTGGAACCAATTTGCAATAAAAGGGAGTCTCTACGTACCACGCTTTGCTGCACTTTCCATAACTATAGTAGATCTGCAGTATATATATGAGGAAAAGATATGGTGCAGCAGGTGAGCCAGTACGGAGATTGGTGTGTCTTGCAGTCGGGATTGGCTGGCTGACCTGGTTCTACTATTTCATTCCCCATTCTCCCTATCGCACCGAAGGTATCTATAGCTGAGGTTCCTCGTTTTCCAAAGACTGGCATATACGTATCTCGAAGCTGCAAATCCGCGGGGTATAGCCGGGGCGAAAATACAAGGGCTCGGAAGAATAGAAGCTTGAATGAGTGAAGAGAAAAACGAGAGGTTCCAAAAAAATCCAACTATGGAAAAAGGTAAACTTTAGGACCGAATGAAATGTTTGATTTATTTTTTTAAGAGCACTGCGCAAGCTTGTACAATATACTCCATGGTATTTTGTACCACAGGTTGATCAATGCCTCGAGAGAGACACTGGTCGCTCGACCCATTATCCGAAATGAAGCGAGAAGAATCAATGGGTGTCGTAGTCAAAAAAATGGTGAGAGAGGAGCGTCTAACGAGTAAAAGAAAAATAATGAGTCAGAATCGTTGCCCTTCTGCAATTATTTGAAATAAAGGTTTATGATTTCCGTATATTCCACTGCCGTGTGTTTATTTTAACGACAACATCTTTTGTACCGGAAATGCAGTGGAAAAATAAATGTTGCGAGACTTTACACAGCTTGTGAGAAAGTATAGAGCGATGAGAAGGAGAATGCTAACATAAAATGCACGATTCATACGCATAGTACACTCTCGAATATGCATGCGTTAAGTTGAAAGGAAATTCAATAATGGTCGGAAACGCATCGGACTAAAAATGACAGTGCCACACTGCAGTAACGCAGTGCAAGGCTGCATTTTTTTTTCTCTTTTCCTGTTCACTCCCCTTCGGTCCTTTTGTCTCGATGTGATTAGAAGCGCTTTCACTTCTATTCGGGAATCACTCCAAGGGACCGACCGTTTTGCTTGAGAGAGAAACGCGAAAAATGTATATGCCAATTTAGGAAAGAACTTATTCGATTTTTTTCCCTTCAATTCCGATAACGATCGGATGGGAAAAGGAAGAAGAGTTATCCGATGTACTGTATAACGAACCGACAGAGGAGCGTCTTCCTGGTATATACAATATTTTGCCATCGGTTTCACAAAAAAGAAGAACTTGTGACAGAGTTGGGCTCACCATCGGGAGTTTTGGAAGGAAAATCTTTGTAAACCCCTCTTCTTGCCCTACTCTTTCCGCTTGTCAAAGAACCCATCCCAGAAACTCGTAATGTTTCGTTTTCTTCTCTCTTTTTCATACACTTTGAACTTGCCCTTTCGCAGGACTTATAAACCCTCTCGTCCTGTTTCTATCGGTCGCGTCTTCGCAAAGAATTAATGACAGTTTCACGTAAAGCTCGACGGCGAGGTATCCCGAGAACTCAGCCCCAGAGGTTCTTCTTGAACTCTCCTGATCGGTTCAAAACTTCACTAACTTTTACGCGACGTTTGCGTTCAAGGGGAGGCTTGGGAGTCGGATGAATTTGAAGAATAACTCTATAAAATCACGTGCCCGTTCACGGCTGTTAAATATTTTTCATGAACGCCAACCAAGACGTTTCTCAAATGATCGGGAAACGGACTCATCGCGGGTCAATCATTTTCTTTTCAATCCCCATCCGCTATCAGTGTGATAAGAGTTCCCCCTTGACCCAAAACTTTCGCCGTAGCCAAGATCTTTTTCTTTATTTTGTTCCCCTCGGCAACGTCGTGATGTTAAACTCCCATTGACCATCCATTGATGATATAATCCTAGGATTTCTCGATGTCCGCAGTATATTATCGAGAGGCACACTGATGTAGGCAGATCCCATCGAAAACTACGATCACACATCATACAACTGCCCCTTGAAACTCTCTCTTCCCTCCCACCTGTCTCTCTCACTCCCTCTCTTTCTCTCTCTCTCTGTGCTTCTCCGTATTCCAGAGCTTCTGATATTAAATTCACTATTGCAGCTCAGCTCGACGATATATCTTCCTGGGGCTATTCCGGAACAAGGCTTCTAGGATTAGGCGAAGATTAAGGGTGCACCAAAATATGCAATACATGTTCCAGAGATATATCCATGTGCTGACGCATTGGCAACGTTCAATGCTGTCTCGTACGTATGTGCATATATCCCTATCCATGCATCTCGTCATATCATGTCCAAGAGCTCATGCGGTACTTCTCGAAGCCAATGAAATAGTACATCATCTATATTTCTCTCCTCTCCTTCCTCTCATTTGATACTCCGACGCTTGATCCTCAGGAGACACGTCTCGTAAATCGTAAGCGGATTCCAACGGACTTTTTTGGCGAACGCAGCATAAGGTTGCCCATATTTGATACGAAACATAAAAGTAGGTCGTGTATGCTTTTGTTCCGTGTGAGGCAATTTCATTGATAGAGGATATCAGTACGTACCCTATGAATTGCCAGCAAGAGATTTCCCAAACGTTCACTACCCGGCACTTGAGTTGAACAATAGCGATTCAACGATACGAGATTTCTTTTCTTTTTGTAAATGAGCATTTGATGAGGCATGTCTGATTTCACAATGGATTGTTTGAGCGCGATGCACAAGCTCTCGTCATACGAACCTTCAGATTATCGATATCGAAACACTAATCGAACGCAGCAACATTGATCCTGGCACAGGCGTTCACGAAGACGATCGAGGTTTAGGGAAGTCTTGGTCTACTAAAAGGTTGGCAAGGATTTACGAACTTTATAAATGTTACGGTTCAGCTTCGTCGGTGAAGGTACAACGTTAATAACTCAAAAGACTGATCGATACATAGTCAATATAATATAAAGACCTGGCTAAAGCTTGGATTCTCTATGGTGATTTCCCGATAGCCTTTTAGCAAATAGACTGCCTCTGTGACGACTGTCATAACCTTAAAAGTACATTTCCAACGCGAAGAGTGAGCTCGGTTCATCACAATCTCGATGTCGTTTTCTTCTTCGTTATACTTCGTAGCGAGGCAGTTCAAGTTTGATTAAATTTCTAATTTTATAGGAGAGAAGTTCGGTTTGCAACAGACGGTTGAGAGTTCAGCGGACCAGCACTGATCTTGACAAGTTTTCATCCCCTGCTCACGTTCATGGAGTTTCGAACACATACGGTTACTGAAAATTACCACAAACTCGTAGAAATTTTGTCAAGACAGTAAGACACGTACGCGTCGACATTGACCACAGTTTTGGCATTGTAATTTAAGAAATTTGCTTCCAAAAGTTGTCTCCTGAAGATATCGGCATCTCCCCGGTCTCCCGAACTCGGACAATTCAAAATTTATGGAAAAAATAGTGCAAATCTCTGTCGTCAGTCGAAAGAAATTATTTACAGCGTAGGCAAACCCACATCGGATTCTTACAAGTTTGCAATCCTCAATGGCGTCAAGCTTATTCGTTTATAAAAAAAATGTAACGATGGGTTTATCTGAAATAATACGTGTTTGGGAAATCGGTTTATAAAACAAGCTTTTCATCGAGATTGTTTTGGCAAAACTCGATTTACTGGTATTGGTCCCTCGTGGATGGCGTGGATTCTTACTTTTAGAGCCCTCCGGATATCCTGATGCAATCAAGAGCTTTCCCATACATGTCTATACATTTTTCTTTCGTTCTCTCTTACAGCTTTTTTCTAAAGTCTACGAGCACAGAATTCTCGATGTTTTGACAATTTCGTTCAAGTTGAAAAGTCTTTCTACTCTTTACTTCATAGGACGTTGCTTATGCATATAGTCATGATGTATAAATCCTATCACACAGACGTACCTTCGCTTTCCTCACTCTTTCGAAATATATTGAAGTCCGATTTTCGTATTTTTTTTCAAATCTTTCCATCAAACGAATCTCTTTCGCTCGCAAAGATTTATTTCTTTCTTGCTTTGATGCAACGACGCGCAGATACTCGTACAAGTTGTCACACAAAGTATTGGGAATAAGAGCATGATAGGTGGTATAGGTTTTCCGCCCGGGAATATAAAACGAATATAAATATTTATAGAGACGGATCACAGGTGGAAAAAATGCCAGAAAGGCGAACCACGACCATCCGTTGGGAGAGCAACTTAAAAAAGATCGTTCAAGAACAGTTCTACGTGGAAGAAAGAAAGAGGAAAATAAGACTCAGACTATCCGATAGGGTTTAGCCAAATATGTATATATTTATTTATTACTATCGTATTTCGTGACTCGGAAATTTCCCACTGGAATTGCTGGACTCTTCCTGTTTGTGGTCAGAAACGCAATTTTTCTCAGGGTTTAAAGAATTCACACGTGCCAATCCCCAGTTGGATTTATACTTTTTGCTTATCCCCTGTCATCTCTTATCTGCGAATAAACACACGTTGAGCCAAGAAAAAAAGAAACAGATAAATTCTTCAAGCCTCGATCGATGGCGAAGAAGTCACCGACTATTCAATCTCATTTTCGTGTAAAGCTTTTCAAAATCACCTCAAAGCTGAATTATAGCACCGTACTGGCAATTCGGAATCGTCGCCCTTCTGCATTGATTCCTATGGAATATTCCACATGATAAATCGAAATGAATTCGTTCAAAAAATATGCTCAATTTTGTTCATTAATAATGAGCCTGGATTTTGCATCAATGCAATGCCACGAAATGAAATTAAAAAAAAATAATGATTCGTCACTTTTTTTCCTTTTTTTTTCTTTATTTGCTTGTTGCCGTATTTCATTTTATTTTTTTTGCATTTCGTGGCATTGCGTCGATGCAAACTACAGGCTCATAGATAATAAAAAATATTGCGATCAACAATAATTACGAGAGTGTGGGGAATGGCTGCCTCAAACGTACTTCGTTTTTCCTAAACAGCTCGTCGCAAGTATCCAGTTTAGTATTAAAAAGTGTTAACACGAGAAAAATGAATTTCTCCCATCGAGTCGGTGAACACGAGTGTCGATTTCGTACATAGTTATTTTCTCGACTGTCGATGCGTGGTAACATTCCTCAAGCGGTTGATCGATGTTGTTTCCGTTAATAACAACAATTTTTGGGTCTTTCGCGTCGATGCTCAAGCCCTTTAGAGTTAACCGCTAACTATACACCGGGGGATCATACACATTGAATATGCGGGCAGTACGTGTTACGTCGAGAGAACGTTGACCAATTGTCTCGTGTTGGTGTTAGCCATGCTGATTAGCTGCACCACGAAATAAGTTAATGGAAAGCGGAAACGATCGCGTTCGGGTGTAAGCTTGCTGGGTTACCGTAATAATTTTGGTTTCGAGGGTTGAAACGGAGAGAGCAAAAAAGAAGGTGAAAAGACAGAAGATAAAGTGACAGGGATAGTTTCTCTTGCACACATAACCAGTCGACGATGCAGCCAAAGGAGACAGAGTTATAGGAGAGAGGAAAAGGACTGAGAGCGAGGGGATTGAGTCAAAAGGTAGTCTGGCTTGGTCATGCGATCGTGGGCCGTGCATTTTCGCATCAACTTTCGCAATGCTTTTTGCAAACCAGCCACAAAAGTACAAGTACGTTGTTCGCGTGCCACCATTCTCCATGAATGCATGGTCAGTCCCTCACCCCTTCTGCATCCTTGCCACGAAATCTATACACTGTTCATACTGATATACAGGGCCAGGGCTTATCCCTATATTTTAATATCCACATGTATATACACGTAAATGTATCTACTTGACTTACGAGAAAATGAACGAGGAGGAAATATAATGAGGAAAAATTATCATCGTATAGTCACGCTACCTCCGTTTTCCCTAGAGTATTACGACCTTATTCACAGATCGATAAAGGGTGGCGAAAATAATTTGCCAAGAAAGGGAAAAAAAATATAATTCGAGCATATAATGTGTCTCCGTTCGTTATGACCTCGAGACACGTGTTTCAATGACATTCCTCCTTCGTGTTCCATTTTTTTTTTACAGCCTCGTAAAAGCTATGGAAATAAGTGTGTTTCCGAATTAATTGCATCGCGAGATACGATTTAGTGGATGAAATATAGCAGAGAAAATTCTTGAAGACGTTTCGGCATTTTTTTTCGTGAACAACGAGTTCACGAGGAAGTTGTCAAATTGTCTTTACACTTTGAGCCATTGTTTGCAGTGGAGCCTCAGCTTTGGAAATAAATGGAACTGATAACCCATCGACGATCGAGATAAATTTCTACTGCATTGTTTCATGATGCATAGAGATAAATGAGTTATCGGCAAAGGACATATATTCTTCTCAGGTAATCGATATGTTTTCCTCGAAAACTTGATAGATTTTGCATAGCCATAACCGCGACGTATAACGATCCTGATTAATATTTTCGAATTTAGCATACAATTGCACGTAAACTGTGCGATGCTGTAAAATATCACATGAAGCCCGCGGCGCACGGATGCTGGACATTGATTCACGATGCCAGCATGTGCGTTCGTCTCTTTCTCTCTAACTACGAGATAGAGAATGAAACATATAGAGATTCAGGTTATAACGTTATAACACCTCCCTCGATCCCCATCCCCGGTTATTCGAAGCGTGTAAAGACCACACCGCACGTCTCTCTGTTATATACGTGTAATGCCAAGCCGATTAATTCTGCCAGGGAAATGCCCCGTCGGCAGCGATAATGCAACTATTATGTTTGCGGTTATCCTTCAAATCGTAGTTGGCGCACTTAACCCACGCGATCGTTCTGCCATCTAGGATAATACCCCGGGACCATCAAAAGTTTTCAACATCTCGCGGTTAATGGGGGAACTAAATACCATTACAAGTTCTCTATGCCTGCGTATATACGTATTCGTATTATCAGGTTTTATACGTATGAAATGTTAGTTCATATTTGTTGCTAATTATTTCCGTATTGGCAAAAATCATATTTGTTTATGCTTTTTGATGCTAGTCGGCACGCTTTCCTCGCTTGAAAACAAAATAAATTCCAAGGGTTTAGGAGAACTGTGGTTCATTATAATGAAGCATTCAATATCTCGATTAATCACAGCTATTCCATAGCTGCAATAATTGTAACGTTAATTAATGTTCTCTTCCGATTTCTCGAATATTGTAGGTTTTCCAATTTACCGAGACTATGCATATTTGATAACAGTGAGGAATTGTATCGACCGTTAAATGGGCATGCTGGTACAATGAGTGTTTTGATAATGAAGGTATTGCCGACAACTTGTTTGCTGTTTAAAAATGAATGAGAATTGGAAATCCTACAGAAAACAGAACGAGTCCTTTGATACAACAGCACAGGCTGTGACACAAGAATAATTGAGGTATTCAGCATCGCAACATATATACTACACTGTTTTTATAGTTTTCTTTTGTATATTTTATGATTAGTCAATTACGAGGACAAAAATAAATGAAATAGAGTGATAAAGGAAGGCAAAGACAGCGTTTGCGTGCTCGGTGCGCGAGTTTTGGTTCCTCGTTTGCCCGATCTTGTAATCAATTTTTCTTCTCGGACGAATAATAACTTAGTGAAAAGTCAAATGGCGCCTCGCTTGCCTGCCTGCCTGCCTGCCTGCCTCGGATTCACGGATATTACCGGTACAAAGTTTGACGAGTTTTATTACAGCTACTTCGCTGTACTCAACAACCCTAAACTTTTACACCCTTCTCGCTTGCTTTGGTTTCATACTGCAGTGAATAATATAGAATATTAAAGTGAGGTCTGTATGTATAGTCTAGAGTACACACAGTTTCCTTCAAGCTTTACTGTTACGTTCAACTTATAGATGGAGCTAAATTCCCAAATTCAAATACATTTCGACTGTTTTTTTTTTTTTTTTAATTTCACTTACTTTTTATTCTTATCTATTTTTCTTTCGTTTTCTTGTCGTTCCTAGCTCTCTCTATATTTGTATCCCGTACAGGCAGAGTTGGAAGTCAACCGTTGAGCTTATCGTCGCGTGATCAACGATTTTCACTGTAAATGTGTGTCAGTCTCTTCTAATTATGAGAAGGAGAATGTCTTTCACATATTTGATGAATTTCCTATTCTGTGCTCGTTGATAAAAGTTACTAGATACCTCGAGAACTTTGTGATATCGGTAGGTCCATCGGTAGAATTGAAGCAGCAAAAAGCTTGTCGCTCGGAGGCTGAAATTGGCCAGAAAAAATGGCGGATTTAGTATTTCCTGTAGCGAAAATGTATTTCTGCACGCAGAAGTTCAAATTATATGGAGACAAGTATCCGAAGACTCGTTGGAAAATCGTCTTATTATCGAATCACGACCTTTCGTCAGCTATCGCGAGGCATCGAGTGCTTCTATGGGATCTTGCAAGCCGATCAGTTTTCTTTAGCGCCTGTAGATGTAGGATATCGTTAGTTGGCGTCCCATACTTGTGGAGAAATTTCATTCGCAAGACAAAATTGTTGCAGTTCTTCTCGATTGCATAGCTCTTCCAATTTCGCTACGGAATCACGATCGTTGATCCGTAACTACCGCTGCGATTCAACTCTTTTTGAGATCTGTGTCTGATACTATTCGGTATATATGTGATGCCTCTATTCCTTACGGTTGTTCTCCTCGTATCAATCTCTGAGAGAGCTTCTATATAATGTCCGCTCCAAGATTCTGAATGAATCAGCTGATCACGAGCTTTATACAATGTTGAGATCGTAACTAATCGAAGCATTCGGATGTAATCAAAACGAACCGATACTTAGAAAGAAACTACGAGTTTGGATGACAAAAAAAAATCATTTTTCGATCATCACACGGATTATCCCGCAGATTTCATATTTTCTGGAAAGTATTTCCAATTCGTTGTCAATTTTTCGTAAGTTCGGACTAAATGAACTATTTTATTGAAATTTCATTACCTGGGACTGTAGACGCTGCCTCGACTTGTGTGCGTACTTAAATTTCCCTTTAGCAACTCGCGCACTTCGTTGCCTTTTTTAAATTACGTTAATTTCCCTATCAAGTTGTGCAGTATCGCATTTCCCCTTAGTCCAGTGTTTTTCTACACGAAGATGCAGTCCGTATGTTTCAGACCGTACGTAGAGGATAAAAAAAAAAGATAGAATACATAGAAGCAAAGATGAAAGGAGAGAAAAAGAGATACAGACGACGATTTCATCTCATCTAATAGTACGAGCCTCTGTGCTGTAAAGACTTTGAGATAAAACTAGGATGCGATGATAAAGAGAGATAACTTGCATATTGCATTCTTGATATCCAGTTTAATCCATGGGCTACTCTATATTCTTGGTTCTTCTCTCCATACCCCTGGCAAGGCCACACACCTCGCTTTTGCCACCGAGTTCCAATAACCTCGCAACCTTTTTTTCACACTCGAATCTACCTGAGCGTAGACCAGAACTTTATATGTATAATAATAAAAAAAAAATAATAACAGAGTGGAAGAGAGGACAGGTCCAAAAAGAAGGAGAGGGAAACAGACAGAAAAGATACAAGCATACAAATTGTTTGTGTGTGAGTGTGATGTATACAATCTGTATATATATTGAGAGGTAAAGTATAAGAAGGAACAATCCTTTCTTGAGGTATATGCATCCGACCACAGCTCGAGAGAATTCATCGCTGGGATAGCTTCTTTCCTTTTTCTCACAACTCCCTCGACTGTTAAGAGCTATACCGCAGCATAATTATGAGGAGTGTTATATGTAGGATTGCATGTCTATATATTTATTTGTACATTCTATTAAAAGGTAATAAGCCGTGATTTTTCACTTTTTTGTTTTTAAACGTATTACTTGGGTGTGAAATTTTTTTCGTTAAAAGTTTTTTGTAATCTTGACATTGCGCGGAGGCCGCATAATTAATCTCTTAATGATACCATTGATGGAATAAGATAAAGTTGAAAATATGTTGTGGATGGACGATATTTTTTGCGTCCTTTATGAGAATCGTTGCAACGAAGAAATTTTTACTTCGATGTCAAATATGCATGTTTATTGTATTTTGAAATTTGTTCTATTTTTGGTCACAAGAGAATTTCTGTTGTCTTTTCAATCTACGACCTTATTCGGGTAGAATTTCAAACATCTTCGCGAAGAGTTGAACACTCTTTCAAGTGAAGATCCGAGGAGCGATAAATTGAGAATTTAATCGAAAATTTACTTCGATAATTATGTTAACATGAAACGAAAGCGAGAGGGTCATGTGTCGGCTAATTTCGTTATCTCCCCCGACGCTCGACGACACCACGATCGGGCGGATAAGGGGATTGGATTTCGCGAGAACCACGACTTGGAATTTCGACTTTCACATGTTGGCGAGATTTTTCCGTCATTCTCCCAAGCGTGCGTTTTAAAAGTTTGTTGACGCGATTACCGTAAGGTAATGAAAGAACCTGGCGTGTCCATCGCAATTATTTTTACATTTTAGTGGTTGGTTTGTTCGAATATTTAATTTTATTCGAATGAATTTTATTCTAATCCGAAATCGCGTTGTGTTTGGTCGGACATTTTGTTGGAAAGTTTTTTACTATTCGAATGTTTTCCGGCCCGGATTTCTACGTTATTACTGGAGAGCTCGTGACTGTGAATCCTGTTTTCCGCTCATCCTTTTTCCACGATATATCTTACCTCAACGTCCGTTATGTACATCAATATGTATACAGAGATATATCGGATACGTAAGCCAAGGTAGCGTCTGTGGCTTCCACGTAAGCGGAAAGCTTAAGGGGTAGCGAGGCGAGCTCTCCTCCATAGTCAGCGCTTTTGCTATACATCAAGACAATAAGTGCCATTAAGATAACGCCCTGGATACCCCACTTTCACAAAAGCTTCCTGCAGCCCTTCTTCGTGCTTTCCTCTGGCACGTACTTCTCATGAACTCTCAGTTTCAACCCCTACCTCTTAGTAATGGAGAATTCCATTTGACTCGTCGAGTTATTTTCATTCTCTAGAACAGTTTTCCACGAGGATCTTTGTGCTACGTTCCTTCACCATTTTCGGTATGTTAATAATGCATTTTGCAAGAATCTCCCATCGCATTCCGAATGTTTCTTAATTTTTCATACAAACTTTCTTCCTCGCCATTTCGAGCGGATTTCGGAATCAAAATTTTCTTCTCACTCTTCATCATCTTCGTATTTCTTTCCCCCTCAAAAAAAAGTTTCTATTATTCATCGACGTCACTAAATTGCATCCAAGTCTACGACAGACAATCCAAGACTTCATTAGCCTGTAGAATACAATATCTACGATCGAAAAATGTATCACCAGGAAATATGATAAGAGCTAAAGGGATCCGTTTGGATAAACTGTCAAAGTTATTGGGAACGCCATGCGCTGATACACAGATATGTACATATTGCGGTATCCTGCAGGTATTGTGACCAAGCTGTTCCACTTCACTCCCTCTCCTCTCCTCACTCTCTGTCTCGCGCGCTTCCCTTGTGTCCTGTTCATTGTTAAATCCAGTCTGTTATATGTCTTGTGCCGCGAGGGCGAGTTCGGATTCGATCGGAAACTACGGAAGTTCTAGCATTGTCGGTGGTCTGATACGCCTCCTTAATTATGCAACTTTCCAGTGACTATATTGTACGTCTATATGAATACATGCATGTATAGATGGATTGGTATACTGTACACGTAGAAACCGTGTGCGCTGGTGAAATCGAGTTTACATACTTCTCCCGTTGTCATCAGCATCGAGTACATCAAACTATTCGATATTATATTCGCATGCGGTAAACACAGTTGAGGGTAATGCTGTGTATTTTGAAATAATGCATAAGGCACAAAGAGTACGATCGCTGCATTTCTGACATTACGATACAGCTTCATATGTTTTTTTCCTGAAAACTCGAAACTTTTACAGTCGCTCATGTAAGAAAAAATTATCTCGATCATGTCATCCTGAGAATTTATCGCAGGAAAATTCCGAGGGGTGTTTCAGTCCGGAGGGTATTTCACCCTCGGTTTTCCGATTTTGCTCAAAGTAAATGTCGACGTTAATTCGGTAATGGATTCAGCAATTGGGAGATAATCGCAGGGGAAGGAATTAACGGGGAAAGAATGTGACGAAAAACGGAAATGGACCAAAGAGAATGGGAAGCCTCTAAACTACGCAATGACTCATCTAGGTCGATGCTTCCAAGTCCATCGGATATATACGTATTCGGTAGATATTTGCAGAACCCGTTAGAAAAGAAACTTTAGCTGGTTCGAGTGGGAAAAACTTGCTTCGAGCTCTTAATTGCTTTTCAAAAGTGGCAAGAGTTTTATCGAGTTGGATCGAAGAGTCCTGGAGAAAATCGACAGCACGATATGCTCATTTCCAAAATCACGTTATTATCTGCTCGTAAATCTTTCCTGGGGATCGGAAAGAAGAAGGGAAAATAATAGAACGTTCTCTTTTTGCTTGAGGATGGAGAATTACTTTATTTTACTCACGAACAATCAATATTAGAGAAAAATATCAGGTTAAGTATACTCTGTCAACTTCAACGTAGACAAAACATCATCGTCCGTTATTGGATCTGAGAATAAGCGTGTCACGTTTTTGTTGCCTTACCAATTAGCAATCTGGAAGTCTTTCCTCACTTTGTTGGTGTCTCGTTCCGTCATACAGCGAGTACGGAGCTGTACCATCAGCGAAGAAAGCTTCCGACATGTTTCTTTTTCTTGCCGCCAGTTTCTCGATCATCGTCCTTGACACGAAGAGCCTCTCTCTTCCGTGTCATGAGTTTTTTGGTGCCCTTTTCAAGCCCTTACTCTTTCGCATTTCCTTTGCCTCTTTTTACCCTCATCTCGAGTGGGTAATTACTTTTCGTACTTGGAACATACTTTTTCACCCGAAGTAAACGATCCCACTGCTAAAACTTGGCAACTTTAATAGTCTCTGAGTAAAAACGAAGCGTAATGTTTTTCGATCGTGTCCTTTAACACATGTCGATTAGTTTCACATTTTCTAACACCTCAAACTTGTTTTTCTCTCATTTTCGCTTCACAACATTCAGCCAAGTTTCGCTGAAGTTATTGAAGTTGAGCGTTCAACTAATTACAACTATTTGGGTAGACTGATACCATGAAAATTAAAAATCTCCAGTGACACTAATTAGAGACGAAAAATTTGGTAGAGATGAATGACCGAATCTTTCAGAAAATTTAGTCATTCCGAAAACTCTGTGTTTAAAATTATTCATGGTTTTTTTTTTACTCACCCCACACATTTGCGTATTATAAATAAATGTGCTATACGTGCTGGCTTGCAAAACGAGCAACGTGGCCCAGGCCCGTTCGCATTATACCCGATCGATAAATCTGTCGGCCACGTGGCTAAGCCACAACGCACAATCGCACTCTGATTTCTCCACCAACGTTCAGTCACCCTAGTCCCATGGGCGTGATCAGTCTATTCTAACTTTGATCTTCCTTTCTTTTATCGCCTTTGAAAAAATATCCATACATAGAGATATATGGGTTAACGTACTTTTATGTAAACTTAGATGATCATTTAGCCGTTGTATCAACGCCCTTCGACCTCATCTTTCCCGAGAAATTTTCTATTTCTATTAATAAATCATAAGGCTCAAAAACTTTAACCCACTTATTTATAATTTGTACATTGTCGTTAGAGTTAATTCGTAATTCATGGAACCTTAATACATTTTTCATGAATGTTCACTTCTGCGACATGTCAAGTTGGTTATACATGGAGAGGCACAACTCGCAGTTTTGTAAGGATACGATGATGTATCGTCGTACACTACACTATCATTATCGACCCATATTTGTACATGAGAACGATGCTACGAGAAACGATACATATCGTCGTCTGTTGCTTATCGTTTTAGACGATGGAAAATAATAACTCTATATCCCTCATGACAATATAAACCTCACTCTGAATGCACCAAGAAGAACTGGAAAATCGCAGTGCATCCAACCGACTGTGTTTGAACTCTAGATACGGGTAATGTGTACATCACTTTCTTCGAGTGGTGACAGTGACGTCAAACATTCTTGGTGACATTTACACGTTGTGACGTACGTCATCGAGGAAATTGGAACGTTTTTTTTCTCTTTTCACATAAATTTATTCACACATGAGACTTCGTGGAAATGACATCGTACACGCAACTTGATTCGATGTGCTGAGGAGATTTTCATTGGATGTTCGGAATTATCGGAGATTTGACTCGCGTTGAAGCGACAAACTCATCCTGCCGGGGTCCTTTGGTAATTTCTGTCTGTAATTATAGCTGAGACGAACATCATGGACTTTCATACATCTTGCACGATTGCCTCAGTTATTCTTAGTGTATCTATCAAGGGTACTATTCTCCGGACGATTTTCCTTCCAGGCTGAGATGCAGCGAGGGCAGTCTCGCATTAAGTCTCACTCTCATCACCACCGAAGCGGAAGAACGTAAACGAAAGTGGTAGCAATTTATATGAACGAGCCCGCACTCACGTGGGAAAAAGGCAGAGGCATCTACGAGGAACAGTTACACACGCGAGCCAAGGGAGTTTCTTCACGAATCTAGATCATCATTGATGTTGGAATTGTCTATGTAATCGCGCATACACGCTTGAATCTCGTGATAACAATTTTCGGCATTATCTCGAGGGTGTGTCGTTTTGTGACTGTAACGCAGATCGAGGGTCGACGAATTAGAGTTGCTCACGCTCATTTGCTAAAAGAATCTCACCCACGCGCTCATTAATTCTTTATATTGCGTCCGGCCCCAAGCAGGAAATGGATCCCATTCCCTCGGCTTTTCTGGTAAGAATTCACGTGTTTTGGACATCGCAAATAATGAAATGGCTTGCATGTCCTACATTGCACTGAGATGTACACAAGTCTCAAAGTTTCTCGTGAATCACAGAGAACTATACTTCTTTAATTATCGACACCAAAACTTTCGATTTTGTGGGGCATCGTAAACATGTTTTCAGAAGATAATACAAAAGCTACCGTTGCTATCCTATAAAAATGTCCCACTATCTCGCTCGAGAAATCGCGATAAGCTACGAGGTGATTGTATAATATATTGAGGGAGAAGTGCGTGATCTTCGGTATTATTTCGCTATAAACAGTCAGACCTGCAAATAAGGGGTGCGGTAAATGTCGACTCGACAAGAATAATCGACGACGATTCAATATATACTCGGGAAAACTTCAAATTGTTCATTACACAATTCCTCACCGGAATTCTCGTATCCCGAGACCTCGAACTTTTCTCTCTATCGATCTTTTTCTCATTGTCCCTTTCCCTTTTCTCTTCGTCTCTTTGGCCGGTAAACTCGGTTTTGTTAGATCGATATAGCAAGGCACTCTCGAATCAGAATACGATTGCCTCTCGGTTCTCCTCTTATGGGTATGATTTATGCGGGCTTCCAAACATTGGAAGCGAGCCAAGTATATAGGGGCTTTCGACGTCGAGGTTTCGGTGCTTTTCTACCTTTGGGAATGAGAAAACCACGGGCGCAGAGAATCGCTCGCATATATATATTCATTTAGGCGCGAGATCCTTAACGTGCCCCCGTTTTTCTTGCCACATTATATATTTATATACAAACGTATCAACGTATATATGCGCGTTAAAAAAATGAAAAAGAATCAAATATCCTGTGGAGCTCTCCGAAGTTTAAAAAACTTCTTTTCACCGTCCGTCCTACTTTCGAGATGAAAACAAAACTATGCGTACTTTTTTATCCCCCGAGTTTTATCCAATTCCAAAGTTCCCGTAACGTATCAAAGATTTTTGCGATCTCCATATTTACCCGATTTCATACACATTTCCATTCATTTTCTCCATCTATTTTTGTTTCAGAATGATACGATGCAAGTTGTTTGGCAATATCACGCCGAAGAGCCCGTATCGGTAGCCGCAGGACTTCCGGAAGATGGTACGGTCAGAGGATCGCGTCCTCTTTACCTGGTCCAACGAGATTCCCAACCAAAGCGTACTTCGCGGAATCAGGAAGCTCCCCCACCTCTCGAAACATGGGATGTCTTGAATCAACAGGTTAGTAGTATTCTCTTAATAGCGTCATCCCGAAACGCTAATAAAAACACTCGTGGATACGACAAATGTGGATATTTTTGTTTTCTGACACATGCATTTCCATGGGAAAAAAGTACGAGAGTGCGAAAGGCAAGGGGTAGATAAAAGAAGGAAAACTTTATAGCTTTGGGCGGAAACTCGCCTCGCGTTCTTGTCCGATTTGAAAAAGTATACATTTTTTTTTCTTATCAAACCTTCGATGGATGGAAGAGATTGAATCGAAAATTGAATCGAAAGATTTGTGGAAAACTCAAATCCTGTCAAACATATTTGTTTGAATTTATTTTGTTCGTTCAATTCGACGGAAAACTGAGACATGAATTCGAATCGCTGCCGAGAGTTTTTTTTATTTTTCATTTTGGAAACGTTGTGCACGATCGAACATCAATGTCGGAGAATTATATGGTATATTTGAGAACAGAAATTTCGAACGTGACTCGTTTTGACCTGGAATGCACAGTGTATGTATATTTTTTCCCATCATTGCATTAATGTTACTACGAAATTCTAGTCACGTTACGGATTATCCGTTGAGCACCGTAAGCTCTATCCTGAGTTTACGTGATGGCGTGAGATCCACGACGTAAAGGAGTTACACATACAAAGTAAATATTGGATCTCTTCCCATTCTCTCTAGTTCTTCTTCCCCTTGGCGTATAACGATTGGCAGCGTTTATTTACATCGTCAAAGTTGTTTTCCAACACGAAGAATGCAAGAATTACAAAAATTCTATAATGCTCCAACAATTTTTCACACATTTTTTTTTCCTCCACATTCCGGAACCGAGCGTTTTCGAAACATCAAACGAAAAAAACATTTATGGGGAATCAGGGTCATTAGATAAAATGATTTTTCGAGTAGAAAAACTGGAGCAAAATAGTTTCAACCGAAAAACGATGAATTTTCGATAAATTACGGCATATTAAGTGAGTGGGTAACGAGAAGAAAAAAATAATACGAGCCACGAGAGTCTCTTTTCACGAGGCCTCAATTAGTGTATTGTTTCGAACGCTCTTGGCATGCACGATCGTATTCAGCGAAGCGTGTGTGTCAGCGTGGTGGCTCGAAAATGCACACAGACGAAGGATAGCGACGAAATTGCGATGCACAACTGACACGTTTTGTTTATTTACATGCACGCGAGTCTATGTATCGTGACATGTTTTCCTACCCATCGTGCCTGCAACACAGTTCGATGTTGTTGACAAATTGTCACAACGAAATGTGGATTCTTAGAACGAATAAAAATACCGAATAAACAAATAAACAGGCAAAAGGACAAGTGCATCGATTTATTGCTGTGTTCATAGCGACAAGAAGCTCTAGCTGTTCTAATTCTTTCGTCCGTTACACAGCATACTCTCATTCCAAATGCGACACGTCATACGATGAACGGTGTAGAGAAATCTATAAAGAGCTTATTTCGTGATATTTTCGAAATCACTAATTTTGTTGGAATTTAGTAGGAAAACCCAACTTGAGCTCTGCAGCTTATAGTATTGTCGGATCTGACACAATTTGCACTCTTTCCCTTCGCGTCTCTCTCCGTACCTTGTTGGATGGTTCCACAAATATACATTCGAACATGTACACATTTACTGCCTCTACAAACTTCCTACGAAAGTACGTGGGTTGGCTGGCACATGAATTCGTTACACATATTCAAAGGCACATCTATAGAACGCAATATTCGGGTGGCTGTGTGATGGAATATCCGCTACGGAATATTCGAAAACGATTCTTATATGTTTGAGGGTGTTCATTGATAATTTCACAGAATCTTCATGTTACCCAAACGGCACGAACGTTACGTCACACTTGGCGATACGCGATGAGAGAAGATCGTCCACAATCGTTCAACGGAAAGTCCGAAAAATTGGAATCAAAATTCAAAATTTGTGTCAATCTGAATGTTATCCGACGAAGTTAAAAATCAATTAGACCTTCGCGGCGTGCACGCATGTTACTTAGGAAATTAATGGGTGCAAAACCGACTGATATTATTTTTTGCATTTTTTTCATTTTCCCTGCGTATTTTTTTTCGAATAAACCCGCCGCCATCGAATAATGGTTGACCGATGTAGAACCTTCGAGTTATATGCAGTATACAAAAAATAATTACTGAATATCATCGCTCACGGGCCGGGCGCCGGATTTTCCTTTAATTAGCGTTATTAAAATTAAAACTTATTTCGTGTACGTGGCAGATATTGCACGCAAAAATGATCGTGTACATACGGCATAACAGTTTTGTCGCGTATAGAGAGAGAGAGTACTCCGGATTTTCATCTGCTGGACGATCCGCGTGTGAGGGTATACACACACGCGGGAACGTCCGATAATTGAATTCAAGCTTCGGTATTTGGTTTTCCGGTGCCGTGAACATCTCGTTCGAGACTTGTCCTTCTCTGTGCTCCTCGTCGAACTCGTTCACGCTTCGCTAATATCGCGACCACCGAGTTCCGATTCGCGTGTACACTATAATATACATAACAGCTATATCGCTCAGTATATTTTTGTAGGACATTTGACATATACGTATATGGACGAGGCCATAACACGCGGAGCCTGGAACCTCGGGAGGTTACTACGCGGTTGACGAATTAACGATTTCTAGTCAATATCTTATTATCACTGAGATCGACATAAGAAATAAAAAACGTATTTTATTTCGTGTTTCAGGTCAAATTACCTGAGGAGGATACATTGCTCTGGTGTCAAGTTGTCGAAATGCCGAGCATCGCTCACAAGCATCATGTCGTCAAGGTAAGAATTTTTACGAGATTCTCAATTTCCCAACGAATTTTTTTCACTACCTTCAATTTATTTCCTGTTACAAAATTCACTTACACACAGAGAGACCAGCACACATGGACAGAACAGAAAAGGCAGTAGACGGAGTGAGATGCTGTGTATCTTTTTCTTTTCACTATCCTCTGAAATGTTCGAAAGGTTGTCGAAAATTCTGTGAATTCAGGTCCTCGACCTGCTGCTTCCAAGATCTGTGTCTCTCCCTTTTTCTCTCACACTCTGTGTGTGTTGCTCTCTTACATCTTCATGAAAATGTTTGTTGCAATTGTCGGGTGAACACGTAACCTCGTATGCAACGAAGGTGTCTCTCTTACGTGATTCCGTTGCTTCAAGATCTTGTGTTTCAATGTAGTTTCCCGTTAGGCAGGCTGCTCCTTGCATTCTGCCGTTTGGGAAAGTCTATCTCGCTACCTATCTAGATCTTAAGTCTCTCAATTGCACGTGACCCAACTACCCGATGTGATTGCATTGTCTTCTTCGCCTTCTGTCCGATAAGGAGATCTAAACGAAATAAAGGAAGAGAGAAGACCAGAGGGAGAGAGAGAAAGAGAGAGAGTGGGAAATGAAAATGAAACATAGTAAACAAATTCCTGACCATTAAAATGTCGAGAATGCTGATGTGAATTTTGTCATTTGTTACAGTATGAACCAGTGATACAACCAGGTAATCAAATTTATCTGCATCACATGACATTGTACGAGTGTCGCGGTGATTTGTTGCAATTGAAAGAAGCAGCGAGGTCGAGCGGAAGTCCCTGTTATGGACCACTTGCACCGGCTCTCCAGTGCAACACTATGGCGGCTACTTGGGGCCTGGGCTCGGAGGTAAGATTCTAGATCATTTGTAACACGCTTCAGAACATTTCTTCGTCCAATTGTCATTATTGCCGCACACGGTGCAGCGGAAAATAAAATAATAGCATCGCAAAACGACATGGGGCGTAAACGAACTAAAGTTTTTGAGGGATTCGAGTCTCTGGACAAAATGAGCGGATAACTATTGCCGCGAACCCATCACAACTAACCTCTAGAGTTGTGGCGTTGATATTTCGAGCAATAACGTCCCGAGAAACTTCAATTGTATCCGTGGACGGCGAGTGAAGTCTTTATCGATTTTCACAGCTCAGATCCCGATACAGTTTACTGGACTCCCTCATTCTGCACGTACGATCTTGAACTCGAATTCGTAACAAAGTTGGCCAACTGCCGCAATACTTCGAAATTATAAATTTTCTTGTAGATTTGTCTCATAGTGAAATGAAAACTTTAGCGATCGATCGTTTAAAATTTTGCTCCCAGTTTTTGTTTTTTTTTTTTTATTCACGAATTGTTTTATTTGGTATAAATCAATTAAGCAGATAGAAGAATAAAGTCGTGTCTTGGTAGATGTGTGCGCGTGCCCTAATCTAACATCAATACTTGCCGGCCACCACTAAAGCGAGCAACCCCCATTAATCTGTTATTCAGGGCTTCAATTATCCTCCGGAAGCCGGATACGCTCTGGACCCTAGCACCGGACCGCAGTATTACATGCTCGAGACTCACTACACGAATTCCCAACTGGATCGTTTTATAACCGACAACTCTGGTCTCCGATTGTTTTACACGAATCGTCTTCGAACCCACGACGCTGGGATATTGAGTGTAGGCATTGATCCAAACTGGCGGCACATTATACCTCCGGGTCAACGGGAAGTTGTGTCAGAAGGGCATTGCGTATCGGACTGTACTCGTCAAACAGTACCTGGCAGCGGTGTCAACATGTTTGCTGTTATTATGCACACTCATCAGCTCGGGCGAAAGGTCAGGTTGAGGCAAATTCGAGGCGGCGAAGAAATGCCACCAATCGCCTCGGATACGAGCTATGATCCGAGTTACCAGGAGTACAGAAGGTTGCAGCGTCCCGTCAAAGTATATCCGGTGAGTTGAATTCTCTTGAAAATGCCGATAAAATGTCAAGTCGGAATCTTCGCTAAATAACGCCTCGCTTTTATTTTCTTTTATTCTTCCAGGGCGATCACTTGATAGCCGAGTGTACGTACTCATCAGAAAGTCGTAAGAGCATGACTCTGGGAGGCCTCACCACCAAAGAAGAGACGTGCCTTGTGTCTGCTTTGTATTACCCAAGAATCGACCTGTCGCTCTGCTACTCGCTCCCTTCATTGCCAACGGTACTTCACAGTCTTGGTATCCAGAAACTTTCACAGTAAGTCCTTCATCTTTATGGCATAATATTCTCTATAATATTTGTATCCCTTGTAAATCGCGCGCCGACACAGTTTTGCAGTATTAGATTAAGGTTGAGTCGTTGTTGATGAGAGCTTGGAAGCAGGCCGATTGCCCCTTTACGAGACCAATCATCCTCGCACAACGACCTATCTCACGATCAATCTCAATTGCCTATTAGCTTCCCTTCGCACGTCGCTCGTAACGACCACGTAACATCATTTTTTATCAAGAGGGTCACTCCGCCGGCTTAATACACAACGTCCTACGCGTCAAACATTCATGTCACCATTTATCATACATCGAGTCCGAGCGTCAGCTTGATAACAAGCCCATCATTATAGTTGTGTGAAAATTATGAATCTCCATCGATATTTTTACTTTATTTTTCGGGGGAAATTCTTAAGATAGTTTTGGATCCTTATGGCTCTTTATTGTGTTTTTTCCTTTGACATCCATCGATGACTAATAAGCGGTCAATGTACAAAATGGAGTATCGCGCAAGGCGCGAATATTTTTTTTTGCGTCTCAAATAATTTTATCGTAAACTAACGCCGTAAGCCCCAATTGAGTTTGTTGCAATGCAAACTTTTCGAAACGCCATATTTTTGATGACTTTGAAAAATTTTTGCTCAGAGAAAATTCAGCGTTTTCGAAATCGCAACGAGTAGATTTACGTTTGTGCTAACGAAGCGACGTGGCGGTATGTTTTCAGGGGTATGGCACCGGTGATAATCGAAGAACCATCGGAATTAGCGGGTATGACATTGGAAGAGCGTCTAACAAGTTACGACTGGAAAGAAAGTTTCCAAAGTTTCTGGGAAGCGACGCATCGCGGTACATTCAAGCCTCTGTGTTCGAGTACAAAGGGTGAATTGTTGCCCAGTACTGACATACCGGAAGCTCATTATCCCAAAATTCAAAAGCCGTACACAGAGACGATATTACCATGTGCCAAAAAGGCAATCAGGAACAAACTCTCGAGGTTATTCGGCCAGGATGGAGATCTCGGAGCTCCGGTGGATCCGGACAGCGACGAAGCGAATGCGATCGAACGTGGACAATTGGTGCGTACGAAAGTCTCGCGCAGCAGCGAAGGGCCTGCCGCTGGAAGCTCCGCCGTCACTACCGTATCGATAGTACTTTTATTACCAATTATCATCGCTGCGATCAGGTGAACTGACATCCAACAAACTTGTTACTCGTGGTGAGTCCAAATTTCATTTCGTCCTTCACGCCCTTTGTTTCTCCTCCCTCTTCGCCACTCGCGGCCATCCGAATCCTCAAAAAAGTATTCTTCAAAGATGCGCCTTTGTGCAAGAAAAAAACGATCGAGTTTGCGCGGCAAACTCGCTCCAACCGTTAGTCCTTGTTTTCTCTAATTTTCGACCTGAAAACTGAACTCTGAAAACTTGGCTCCATGCACGCAACTATGTGCTTGCGATTCACTTTGTTCCTGGGTTGTCTTCGAGTTCACGGATATTTTGCACTTTCGTCATTTTGTCTGAAACGTGACGCAGTATCGATCGAAATTTTTTATTTCTGACGAAATTCGTTTATTCAATTTTTTCAATATTCTTTTTTCGTCTTCATTTACACGAAATTAAAAATATCCGTGAATAAATCGATCGTACCAAACGCTCCAGTGGAAAACGAAGGACACAACGTTTACTAGGATGTTCTTGCGAAAGAGAGATTGAGGGAGAGACGAATTGCCGAGACGAAGCGTTTTGACTGTTGATAATGAGTGTCATAGGGATAATTGTTGTTCGAAGCGCTGATAACAGCGCGAGCTTGTAGCGATTGGGGACATACGTGAACGGAAACGTCAACGAAAAGACGTTAAATTAACAAATGCGACCAATTGACGTTTCGAGTGGTTCGTTATCATTTGAAAGCAGCACTTTTGGTAGGAGCTTTCGCGTGGTTGACGAAAATTGTTCGACGTGATCCAATCAATGGAATGACCGAGATTTTCGTTCGCGTCAGTTTGTCGACTGTAGAATTCTGTATATTTCGTTGATTAGATCATTATTCGAGTATAGACCTTTTTGTCGCAGCAAGCATTGGTCGATTTTCGACTTGGGAGTCGAGCGAATTCCTCATTACTGTCTCATTTCAAATATTTCTTTATTTTATTTGCTCCGAGTCTCGACAACTCGGCCAACGCTTGTCGTTCGACTATTTTGTAATATTTTGTACAGTTTATTGAATGTAAAACCAAACACACACACAAACACACCCACACACATACATACACACACAGACACCAAACACGTTCACGTTATTTCACGGCTTTCGAGCTTAACGATAAATTCATCACGTGGAACGATAAGAAGCGATTATTTATTTCTTATTTAAGCCTAAATATATTATAGCTACGAGCGAGATTTGTAAGAAAATGTGAAGGGAGATTTTTTTTTGAAGGATTAAGCAGGAAGAGAGGAAGAGAAAAATAGATGCGAGCAAGATTGAGTTGAAAATTTATTTGTGTTTTCTACGTTGAATATTTTCTATCAAATGCCGTTGGAAAAAAATTATATAACTCTATACACTCATAATTGTATTGATTGTTTAAATAACGACCGAGAAAATAAAACACTTTAAGCATTTGGTTACTTCGCACGTAAGCTCGAGAAACTTTTGTACGGAACCGTCCTCGAGCGCTCGCTTTGTCGTTGTAACTTTGTAGAAAACAGAGAAAAAAACAAAAAAAAAAAGAACAATGGCCAAGTCCTAAAAGACTCGTAAATGGAAAATGATCCAAATTTCCAAAGTTTCTAGATTTTGATGCCGTTTTTCTATCGTGGTGATTGATCGTTCTCTTCATAGCCTTGCACCTAGTCGTTTCATCCGTTTGGACGAGGGAATGAGTGAAAGTTACACCGAGAGAGAGAGAGAGAGAGAGAGAGAGAGAGAGAGAGAGAGAAATTGATTCAACAAGAAATTGCGAACTTTTTGCATATCCATAATTACGCGAACGCATAATAAAAAATTATATATAAATATAAATATTTATGGCCCGGTCGCCGTTTGCTTCATTTGGAGAAAACTATGCACCGAGCAACCGACTTGAGGATTATACAAATTTATTCCAATCGGTTTTCCTTCCATTGCGATCATCCCAGCAAAATTATTTTTTCGAGAAATAAATACAACAACAAGATGCAAATTGACTGGTTCACGTGAAGTCCGCTTCTCAAAATACGGACATCGAATCATTTTTTTTTCCTCGTTACTCTTTCTAATCGAGTCTCTGATTCATCGACTTTTGATGTCTAGACACCGCATAGCAGCGGCAAAATTAAATGCAAACAAAAAAAAAAGAAACTTGACGATTTCGAGCGATTTTCACGTAGTCGACTAATCGATATAATACGTAGATATATTTTACAATTTAATACGATTATTCGTGAATGTCATAGAGAAATCTGTGTATGTGTAGTTTAGTAGGGCAGTTTTCTGGCTGATTTAAATGCAATGGCAAGTACCAACCCGAACGATTCTGGAGAGCAACAAAGAAAAACATACAACTGAACCTCCTAGTCGTCAGTCGCTAACGTCATCCCCTTCCTTCGGTCATTCATTTTCATTTTAATAATTTATTCCATTTCAACCGACACCCCACAGTTTCATCCGTCAAGAAGAAAATTTGAAAGTTTTCTTGTAAAGCTAGTCTCATTGTTGCAATGAGTAAATAAACGAAACGACAAAGCATGCCAGCAACTGCCAGTGATATATGACCAGAACAATCAGCAAAGTGTCGCGCACGCGTTATTCTCGAAATTAAAAAGACAAAACAAAAATGATGAAAAAGCAAAGAAAACAGTTTAAGGAAGAAAAAATCTATTTCTTCGTATTATAACGTAAATAGATAAAAAAAGAGAGAGAGAAAGAGAGAGCGACAGGGAGAGAGTGAAAGTGGATGAAGCGTCAAGCAAGAAAGATGCAATAATGCGAAATGAAGAAGTAAATTATATTAAAAAAAAAAGTACATTTATGTAACGCGATATCAAGTAAAAATACTCGAAGAAAATTTGCATCATGTGTCACGAAATTATGTTTATTTTTCAATTACGGACAAAGCTTGGTTTCGCCGCGAAATCAGTCTCACAATTCTTATTATTGATTCAACATTAATAATAATAATGTTGTAATTAGTCATAAACTTTTGTTGATTAACCAGAAGTGATTATCATACGCCGGACGTAAATGACCCGGAATATCCTACTACGAGATAAAAGCGATTCAGTGTGACTCGAGTCAGACTAATTGGATATTTTTCATCTAGTAAGAAAAACAAAAAAAAAACTATTCTAGTGAAAAATAAATAAATAAATAATGTTCCGATCGAGTGCATGATGTAGCGATGCGAAGCGATTGATTCGCTGGTCGAGATTTGACAGTCCAAAAGAAAGAGAGAGCGAGAGAAAGAGAGATAAAGGAGTTTTTAAGCAAACGCGGTGAAACCAAGGACTGCCAGCTCTGTATGTATTGTACGTAGAAATATATAATGGAACGTTAACGTGAAAAGCGTCTAAGAGCGTTTCACAGGCGTCGAAGAAGCGAAAAATTGCATTTTTGTATGCTTGATCGTGTACAAGGAAAAGGGAGACCGACAGCTTGACGAATGAATGATAAAAATCTTGTGATCGAATGGCAGAATGATTAGCACGAGTGTGTGTGTACATAGTAAAAAAAAAAAATAAATCCTGTATATAGTTATAGATTTACATACGATCCATTATAGTCATAACCGGTTTTGTCACCGATTGAGGGTTCGTACCCCGAAAAGAAACGCAAACACACAGTGACCCACTGACAATTCATCGAGATAGACAAACATTGTCTATTTCTAATAGCGTTATTATTTACTTGTGCAAAACGAAATGTGAAGAAATTCTGAGCAAAAAAAAAGAAAAGTATGATTCGAAATAAAAAAATAAATAAATTCACATACCGGCCGATCCACCCGTACATCACCCCCTAGAATTATCCCCCGACCACCCAAACTCCTTTTCTTCTCCACTCATCTTTACCCTTTCATCGCCCTCGATTTATATTCTCGTCCTCGAAACCGAGGGCGACGAAAAGAAGTAAAAACGAAATGATAACTAAACGCTACACTTTCATCTACACTGTAACAAAATGTATTATATTTTATATATATAAATATGTAAATGTTTTTCTAAATACTGTGTTTCTTCTTTTTGACCTCGCTCGTTTCCTCCAAAACGATCCTTTGAATAAAAGGAACGTCAAACTTGTGAAATCATGAAATTTTCCAAAGATTCTTGCTCGATCGTAATAATTGCTATGAAACAAATAAACTTTATTATCATTTTCTTTTATAATTGCGTGACAAATCTCGATCAATTTTATTTTTAAAGTCAACGTTTCACATCTGAGTCGCGGAGATTTTTCCAAGGCCAATATTTTATTTTAAAATTACGCCGCTGGCGATATCGATCAAGACAAACGACGCAATGAAAATTATATGAGTTGAGATAATTTTTAATGCGTTGTAATAATAATTACGTACAGTCCTGATTCTCAGAGTGGTTACGTTCAGTAATGGAAAAAAAGGAAAGACTTAATTGTAAAAGGTTACGCATCGACGAGCCAAGGGGTTGTAGTATCGACCGGAGCTCTCGCAGCGTTGGGAGAATAGGGCTAGCGTCAGATCTCCGCGACTTCTCGCGGCAGAGCCTTCTGTATTATATATACAGATGCAATCTCAAATTCGCGCTAACGAGGTACCCGATTACATCTCAAAACTTGACTATCCCTCTGTGGCGTTCCACGGGCGAAACTCGATGAAACTAACTGCCGCCGTTACTATACTTACTCTGTATAGAGCTTGGAAATACACCGCCACATTTCCCACTGGATTTCTCCGAACGGATCTCCATTCGGGTAGGTATATATAAATATACGTGTATGGGAGTTATCAATTAATTCTCTACTAATCGGTCGCATCTGGAGAAAAGATATTTCGAGTGACCATTACCGCATGGGCAACGTATAACGTACGTCCGAATAGCCAAACATATTTCTTCCTTCAGTCGCACTTTTATTTATGCCCAGAGCTCACGAATATCTACGAAAATGTTTAACGACACGACACTTCCTACGCGTTGATCATTCGCGATAGGCAAAACAAAAAGTAATCGCTTCGAATCAAATGTTGAGTGGAAAAGTTATTTTTACGCCATTATTCTTGAAAACGATCAAGACTTTCAGTTGAATATTCAAAGAGGAGTGTTATAGATGGAGCAAGAATCGAGAAATTATTCGGATTCGCATTCGAACAGTTTATTTTAATACTGCTAATTAGACAGTATGTTAGAACATTGTTGCAACTGATACAAGTTGCCCAACGTGTACTCTCGTGGGCGTAGTAATTACCGAAGGCTCATGACTGCGAGTCTCGAGTTTCAATGTGTACATAGCGTATATGCGAGTGCAACTCGTCGCTTGTAACGCTACCAGAACGTTTAGTTAAATTTAGCTGCGTTAACATAATTTCGGCGATGTCTATACAGCGTCTTCACAAAGTTAGTTTTGGGACAAGATCGTAGATTTGCCTGACCATCGAAGCAGTGATCTATTAATGAGCGACAGAATCCTCCAAACCCTTTCCCCAACAATCTTTAAGAAGTTTGGACAACTCTAAGCTCGCTCCTCCTTCTATTGAGGCTCCGGAACATGCAACCACCTAATCAAACTTTCCCATAATAATGAGAACATGCGGATGATAGTGGCTCAGCAAAATATCCAAACGTTGGCATCAACTCGGAAGATCTTGGCGGAGAGTTCGTTCCCGGTGAGGCGCGATCACCGTTCGACTAATTCACCGCATTCATTGGCTTTTGTTTTCGAAGCTTCCATAGCTCCCAGACAGTAAAAACGGAAGTTTGTTGTACATTCCATAAAGTTCGGCTATTTTCTTGACGCAACAACCTTCTTGCCGTTAGTAACTCCGTAAATTGATCGCAGGAAAAGTCTCGCAGAACACCGTGCTCCGTTCATGGTAAGTGCATTTTTTCTTCTTTACTTTAACAAAGGGCTGACACACGTAGAAACACTGGGATGATGAAAAATGAAAAGCAAATTTAATGTTACGATTTCGAAGGAGCAGTGTCATCGTGTTATGTTTAATTAAGACGATTAAATTCGTGACGAATTAAAAATACGCAGGTTTAAAAAAGGTTTGAGGTTGAGGGTAGCCGGATATAAAGTGTATAATTAAAATGGATGGAGGTCTGAGCTCTGTTCAAACCAGGAGCTGCTGGTGTAGGAGAATGAAGGAGAACAAACAAAAGGAAGGGAGAAAAAAATTGAGGGGAGATTTCCAATCGACTCACAACCGCGGGGATCAGGGTGGCAATAAATAGTCGAAGCTCTGCTTTTACTGCTGCGATGTCGATAGAGGGTGGGCGTAGTAGCGATGCCTTGGACTGGTACATCGCAATGCCAGGGGTAGCCGAGAACGATTCTGCCCTGTACACTCATTCCGGGTGGCATCGTCGGCTCTATACTGCCGTACGTTTGCAGCACGTTGATTGAAATTTATGTTCAACGAGAACGCGTCAATTTCGCTCGAGCCCATCGCGACAACGATCTCGAGAACTCGCCGATCTGATTCGCAACGTTTTCTTTCCCTTGCACATCGGACCCTAGAGAATTCTCATCCGTTCTCTTTTGACTCCGCAGGCTCTTCTTATCAATCACCATGCTATATTATTTTTCTCTTTATATATGTTGGATAGAACAAATTGGCCGAACCATTTAGGTTGGCAATTCCGCGTTCCTCTCAAATATCGATTTGATGCAAATTTATTATTACCATACATTCCCATAACTTGTGTCCACTGATCTGCAGCAACGATCGCAGCCTATCTGTGCGCCTAAGAATTCTTCCACGTTGGGAAGAAATCATTGCAGTTACCAATTAGGTATAGGAAAAAAGCTCTAAAAAGTATTGCGGAACGATGTAAATCTGTCAAAATTTCACAACGATCCGATAACCCCCTGCAATAAATATTTCGTATTACGCAAAAGTAATAAAGTCACCGCAAAGACTGTACACTAGTCACGATCCAGAAATGGCACTCTATGTTCGAATAATAGTGACTGGCCTCCCCTAGCTCAAGTTCGCGTTTCGAGTTTCGAGTGGGTGAGGTGAAAAAAAACGAAAAAAATGGTGACAGCTTTGTAGACACCTACGTTGACGTGGGACCGAGCGATTGAGCCAGGATTAAGGTAATACATGAACTCCTGCTACCACGAGTTAAATGAGCGCCCGCGATCGTGTCGCTAATTTCGTTATCGATAAACGCATACCTGGAATTAATTAAGGTAGGACGCGATCTCGATCTGTACTTTTTCTCACATCACTGGAGTCGATGTAGCGTTCATGGGTAATACTAAGAAATTAAACCCACACAAACAGCTCGATGATTCCTGCTGGCTCACATATTATATATGGGCACCGTTTTTTGGTGCTAATTACCTTACCGTCGTCTGATAATTAATTTTTATGAACGCGACGCTCGCGAAAAAATTCAACCGGCGATGTTTGCTCGATAATAATTTCTGAGCTCTCAGGTTCACGAAACACGACCTACATAGTTTTTCTTCAGACATGCTGAGATTGACTTGTCTGTTCAGTTTACTCATCGGAAGAATTCAGATGATTGAGCTGTTTCGAGTGCGGAGATATGTCAAACAATCGATATTGGATCGGTCGAATATTCGGACATACGATGAACACGCGCCGGAGAAATTCGCAAGCATTCTCGTCCGCAATATTCGATCCATAAGAGCAGTCAGCTGTTTTCTTTTTGGCTATTGTTGTTAACAATCGTTGGAATATGGAACCGAAATAGTGGAAACGAAGAAAGCGGGATCGGTACAATAGATCGCGGGGAGTTGCAACGACAACGGACTGGATTGCTCGTAAATTTGGCTTTCGTATCAAAATCACTGAATATAATTTGTTTACGAGCTCGTCGTATTTCATGATCCGTCGTACATCCATTTCGATGAAAATTTATTGAGAGTTGGGCCATATTTCTGTCGCTCGTTTGCGACGCGTTTCTCGTCCCTCGCTAGTGCCTGCATCCGTTTTTCCCATTCCATCTCTTTTTCCTGACCCGCCCTCCTCCGACTGTTTTCCGCTTTTGCATCGCAATCCACAAAAGAGTGGAGGACAGTGCGAGGCTTCGTTTACGTTCGTCTATATCGTTCTATTTCATCGTGTTTCGTCCTGCATTGCATTTTATCTTTTTGCCTTTTTTTGTTTGTTCATTTGTTATTTCTGTTTCTTTTTTCTCCAAACCTAAATCACGATATATCGTCAGCGTCGACGAGCTCGTTCGCATGTCACGAATGGCAGCGGTGCCGCAGTGTCATGGGTGTGCAACTTTTTTGGCTTATTTTTTCCACGAAATCCCGGGACTTTCATTGCTTCGGAGCACCAACAGTCTGACGAGAGAGCGCCAGACTCAACACCGATTTTACTGAACCCCGCGATCCTTCACTTTGTTGGACAATTCAGCCAAATGTCACCGCGTCGTCGAGTGCATTTCCTAAAATTTCTCGATGCTCAATCCGACGAAATCTTTTGTCAACCTCAATGAGTCTCGCAAATTTTTCGCATGAGTTCAGCTGCAAAGAGCTTGCGATACCGCAACATAAAACTCCGATGTAGTACAAAACGTCGACCCTTTCTCCTGGAATTGTTTACTCGAACACGCCCAGTACGACCTTCCAAGTTTCACTATATGAATTGAAACATAAATTTCAATCAACCATCGCCAGACATTTATGCCAAGCTCACTAAGCCTGAGTAGATCTATCATAGCACACGATGTTCGCTCACGCGAACGATACTCGTACGACTCGGAGACTAACCCAATGACCTTACTTGGAATACGTAGACTGAAATATTTCCCTTAATCGATCCAGTTGTCAGTATATACTGCATTACCAAATGAGTCTTTGTATCTGCAGCACTGTCTACAATATTTTACATTCATTTATCATTCCTCTAAGATTCTTTCGGGTCTCTAGTCATTTTTTTCTTTTTTTTTCCCTGAGAAGAGAAGAAACTGTGATTTTTATTAAAGCAGGAAAAATAACGGAATTTCTTTACATTACGATCCCCATAAAAAATATTATTCCATTAAGGAGGTTGGAAAAATAATCAAAATAATCAGAATTTTATTTTATTCGGTGACAATATATATTCTTTGGCATCAATCATACGAACACAAATTTTTTCGAAATTTTTTATCACATGGTCATCGAATTGAGAGTTAAATCGAATGTATTCTTCTCGAGATGTATACCTGTATATATTTAAACTCTATGCTTATACACATGGAACATTAGTGTTCAATTACTCGAGTACTATGTGGTAAAAAAAATTGAAAAAAATTGTATCGTCCTAAATATTGTTAAAGAACGTATTTACCAAATTTTATTGGATTCTCATTTTTTAACATTGCATAGTCGTGACCCAACGTCCTTAAACATTATCGGAAACGGAAGAAAAGTTGGTTTACAAAAGAGACCAAGGACTGGCAGGCTTACTGATAAATTGACTGAAAGTGTACCGCCTGAAAATTAGTGAAACGATGTTTCCAGATAACTGGGGAACAAGCTGAACTACTGCATGATTTCGAATGGCAAGTGCATCGCAAAAAATGACAAATGGTATGGAAATTGAACGCATGCGGTATCATTTCCCTGTTTGACTTTCATTTATACCCAACGCCTGAGAAACTGTAGTGAGACACGTTGACACCATGTAACTTCTGAGAACGACTTCGGCAACGAATTATGAGGCTGAGGTGTCAACTTACAAATATTCGCATCAGGTTTTGCTCCATAAGAGGTAAACGATGCCCCGGGGATTCGGTAAGTCGATATACCGCTTGGGGCTGAGCGCGTTCCCCGCCAATAGAGATAGAAGTGGCGGTAGTGACGCTTTAGTATGCATTAGTAGAATTTCCTCCTATACAGAGAGCCGAAAATCCTTGCGGCACTTCAAATGAAACAGGTTGAATGTTTGCTATCTCATGGCTTGGCAATTTTTCAAAAAAGGTAGAAAAAAAAATTCGATCACTGACAGGAATAAAAATAACTAAAAACCTCTCATATCCTTTTAGGAAATTGAAATTTTCAATGAAAAAAAAACACACACACACAACTTCACCAAAGTGTTCAGTCTTTGCTGACAGGGAGCAAAATTTCAGGAAATATTTTCATAGCAACAACGAAAAAGAATGATTTGGAGGGCCCTCCGGTTACTTGACACTATTCGGAAAGTTTAAAAATTGTGGTAAGATAATTATTGATTATGAATAATTATAAACGAAATTTTCAAGAAAAAAAAAAATATCGATTGTTTAAATGATATGCACGAAACGGTTTACGAATTTGTATCATATGGAACGGTATACTTGTAAACGAAATTTATACCAGCCACGGTCGAGCACAAAGACCAAAGTCAAAGGCCAGAGGAAAACCGACAGAACTTTTTGCGGTCGCATACGTGTGTATGGTTAACGTGTATCGTATGTTCGAGCCTAGAATATCGAGTGTGCTCATCCAAGGACCATTCAACATTGCATACGAGTAAACGTTACATTCGCACTTGAAAATTGAGCCGAACAGTGTAAACCCCATGCTCGATCCAGTCTACGAATCAGGAATCTCTCCCCCATACATGGCAACCGATTCAATCAGCAGTTCATTGTTTAAAAGTGCAAGCCGCCGATACCATGTGATCCAATCGCTATTCCACAGTGACGATTACTCCAGTGTGTATAGATGAAAAGTGTTTGCAAAACACTTAGCGTTTCTCTATGCCTTGACACGTGAATGTTATAAAGTTGGAACTTAGTACACAAACTCAAAACTACTCAGAAACTTTCGCAGAAAACTTCATCGACACACAAAGTTTATCCAAATTTGTAAGTAAATACAAGAGAATTCGTAGCACCAATAATTGGCCAATTGTCAGTGTAAACAAAAGTCGAATATCCTTACGCACAATTATCAAAAAATAAAAAAATAACAAAATCGACAACTTTCATTGCTCAAGTTTGCAATTATTTTCTTAGGTATCAAAGCGTACTGGATGGCGCACGTCAAGGCGTTTAGAACAACGCCAAAATAGGAGGAGTAGTGAACCTCGCGGTGATCCATGAGAACCGATGGAAATTCTGGCGGGTTGAAGAGTTGGAAAATATTATTCGAATCATGGGTATTATTTATTTTCCACTATTATTTTCTGTATTCATAATTATGATGAATCGTTGATTATCCCGAGTTTTGTGATCGCAGGTTATTCCAATATTTATAATTGAAATAAATATGAAATTATATTTCCTATTTCGATCGATTCCGATTCCGATCAAATAAAATAATTCTGGACTTTGGTCAGAATTTTTCAACTGTCCTCTGTATGCAGGCAACCAGTAGAATATTTATGTCACCGATCTCATCAAAATTTACGTTGGAGGATGAAGGATAGGCCGGGATGGGATTGATGAAAAAAAATTTAACGTCTGGGACGAAATTCGAATTCTTATGATGATTGCCATCAAACTTAGGGCAGCGTAAGTGAAAACAATATACGTTTATCACCTTGAATGTACACCTGAGTTTGAATCCAGATTGAATGTATATCGGCCTCGCGGAGGTTGGTCGTCGAAGAATAGACTTGGAGTTTCTTCTTCCCTTATTTTGCACATGATTTTCGATCTTGTAGTCCAAGCGTATACAGCTCTCGTGAATTTCCGCTATCTGCTCTTTCCCTCCTCTCTGTTCGTCTATACGGAAGGTATAGTCACTTCACCGAGTACATTAATTACCATTAGACGAGTAGGGGAAGGGGTGGCGAGGGAACGAACGAAGAACCGACAGAATTGCTCTAATTCCATTTCGCCAGAACCCTCGGGACTGCCTCGGCTTTTCACTCCTGCTCCGAGACACAACTCTTGTCTACGATGGCGGACACGCTACAGAACACACTGGGGAAAGGTCTCCGGCAATAAAATCCACGCTCTTGTTTCGCAGGTACCGGCAATGTGGTTTCTTGCTTTCTCTCCAAATACCTTCAGTTTGGCAGGATTTTAACAGCTTTTTAGAATTTTTCTTGTCAACCTTTCGAATAAAGCTTACTAAGAACTCTTTTCTCCTTCCCCTAGAATACAATTTTCATGCACAATTCCCTAAGAATTATTCATTTCCACTACAAACACCTTTTCTAGGAGAATCGGAATGAATAAATAAGATAAATCAGTTGCTGGGAGTTTTTTTTTCTGCATAGACGGGGACCGAATCACTGTACAAAAAGCAGAAACAACCATATTCATTCATCCACTTAATTCTACTTAATTCATATTTCCAAAGCCCTCTCGAAACCGATGTGAATTGTCATCTCGTTAGTGTGAAAACTTGGCCAACTTGACACACGCCAAGACGACGAACATACACGGTTCGAATAGGATTATGCAATATGTAGCTTACAACTTTATATTGCACGTAAGCTCCGCGTTTGCCGAGAGGAACAATGCAAGTTTGCGCTATGACAGTGAGTTCTTTTACCTCATATTCTTCCAGGTTAAGGGATTTATCGAATATGTACATACCCACGGGCCCTTCGAACTTCATGAAAGTAACACAACGAGAAGGAATCTTTCTTGGCGAGTTGCTGTGGCACACGATGCGAAAGCTCACTAATGTTGTAACGGGTCTCGGAGCAAGTTCAAGCGCGAGGGGAAGACAGAGGGAGAGAGAGAGAGAGAGCAAGGGAGGTTCTCAGAGGTATGTCGGAGGCACGCTTTATCAGAATAGTCGTGGCTCTTCCAGATCCTACGTCAGCGTAGATACTTGCGTCTCTGCATACCGGAGCATTATTGAAGGAACGCAAGTATAATGCCGGGTAATTACTAAAGCTTGCCAGGTTGCATAGTTGTAAAAGGAGAATATATGCACGTTGAAGAGGCTCAGGCGACAACGAGAGATACGTACTTAACCCAAGAGAGCAATGAAACTGCGCAAGGTTCGCCCTTTCAAACATCCGACGAGCTTCTTCCTTATTCCATTTTATATTCTGGCTTCCCACTTTCCTTCATCCACACGTTATGCTTCCACAATTCTGCTACCTCGAGAACTTTGTAGATAATGCAAAAAGACATTAAACGCAAATGTTTCTTGTTTGTGGGTCAACGCACTCGCGTACGCTAGCTCAAAGATTATCCGGATCCTACAACGAATGAAATCGAAATCCTCTCTGCCTCGACCGTGAAACTTTTCGTTCTGGTAAACGCATGCAGCGCTTCTTCTATACATAATAACTTATCGAGATATGCAACACCGGAGATCGTCTACAAGAGGAATATTTCGAACGATTAAAACGAAAGAATTTTTAAGGTAAAAAAGATTGCGAAAAAAAAATGAAAAACCGCTGGAGGCCAGAACTGTTTAGCATTGCCTGGCATAAGGTGGTCTCCATTGTCTACAACCGTTTTTGGATTCAAACCATCTCACAGTCGGCCAGAATACAATTTTATATAAGATATCATAGAGAAAAAGGCTGTGACAACAAATGAAAACGTGCTAGAGGCGATGACTCTTCAGCACTGCAGAAATAACAAATTTTTAGAATAGTATATAATTTAGTGTATAGTTTTTAGAGTCAAAAATAATAGAGCTCAATTTTTCAATCGTGCAACACGACAAAGTTTTTTATAAAATTGTGAATTCTTTTGACTCATCGTCAGATTCGGGAACGCAGTGATAAAGATCCCAGAATTGACGATTGAGTATGGAGGTGGATCGATGAAGAAAAAAAATGTGCCCAAAGTTGTCGAAATACATTCGAAAAAAGGTTTACGAAGCGTGACCGACGGAGCAATCGTTGGACAGTAATTATTCAGGAAGTACGTTTCATGAACCTTTCTATAATTATTTCGTCGGCACAGTAGCACCTGCTACTTTCGACAGGAAGATTATATATTCCCAGAGCATTGAAGTGTGCATCATAAAACGTTCGAACGAGCGTAATCCAAGGATAGAATTAGGGTATGCGAAGCATGTCAATATAAAACTGCTGGATGGAAGTGAACGCTCTAAAGCGATGGAGCATACGAGAGTGAAATGGGGGCGAGTTAGCAAGCGATAAGTACGTGCATCGTAGAAGGTGGCTGTATAGGTTAATGGTTGGTACGTCAAAAATCATACCGCTCGAAATGGTGAACGAGACCGAATGAGTTGGTCGACTAGGGTGCAAATCACCGAAGAACTCTTACAATCACGTCACCCTCTCTGAAGGATAAAACATCGTATATCTACATACGCCGTACGAACGAATTGATGGCTCTCTAAGTGTAAGCAGAGGGATGAAGCACAGAGCCGGGGAGAGAGAGAGAGAGAGAGAGCACGAGCGAGATAGGAAGTTTAAACGGCGATAGTCGCCGCACCAGTGGAATGGCGCGTAGAATTCTCGCACCTGGGACCAGCTAACTAGTTAACCCACAAGCAGAGAAAGCCTTTAGGAGGAATGAGGCAGTTTAGGAATATAGAGGTGTCTGAGTGGTTAACCACTTTCGTGATGATTAATGAACGACTCGACGATTGCAAATCTGCTCAGCTTTCGACAACATTAATCCTTGACAATTTGCACCATTTAAAGTTATTGCCTGAATAGAAAAGCAGTCAACGTGCCTTGATTCCTTTCAGAATCATTTGCGAGCAGACGTTTGCACGAGTTAGCAATTCCATGCGTAATTCTTCTGTCAACTCGCACTTTTTCGACATCATCCGATAGAACCGTACAGTCTTCCCGATAATTTCTTATTGTATTTTCGATTCAGATCCCACGTCTGATTTTTTTAATAAGTCAAGGGAACGAAATAATTGGAGGGCCGAATATTTATGTCGTTTTTCTGAATAAAATATAGTAAGAGCTTATGAAAACAAGGAGCGAATATTGGTACACATTTACCCGCTGACACCTTGAGTACATCAGCTAATAGTACATTCGGTACAGGTTATGTGAGCTGTAAGATCCAGTTATCCACAAAGCTTACGAGGGCTACACATCGTGCTGGAGAGGGACTCAAAGAGAAGTTAAGTGTCTGGGGTGATTTGCAAATTCCATCATCCCCGGACGTCGCATTAGCTTCTGCTCTAGACTTGCTCCCATCTTATTCTCTTCTTCATCGTTGTCGTCGTCTGCTTTTGTCGTGTCGTGGCACGATGAAGCGGTATTCCTTGGTGCGATGGGATCAGGCAAAGTGTAGTGACGCCCGACGTGATTGCTCGAGGGCCAAAAAGACGATTTGCGAGAGCGGCTTTCTATATATAACACCTGAACCTCATTTTTCTACTGACTACCTCCCACTCTTGCTCCCTTTCTCACTTTCTTCCAGACTTAATTTCAACAAATACCAAGAAACCGCTTAAGGCACGAGCATATTCATAATTCAATGAATTCTGTACCACAAATCAAGGCTCATTGCATGTTCTTCTCTGTATGAAGATTTTTTAATCGATTCTCGTATCAATGAGATTTCCAATGGTCCAACGATCCTGCGTCTATGCGAACTCAAAACTGCATCGGAATCGTCCATCGCACACAAATCCCATCTCTGCGTTTTTCGCTCTAGTAGAAATGGAAAAGATTTGTTTTTCCCTCATCAACCAACAAATTTGTGTTGAGAGAGTTTATTTGTCAACGAATATTCGTGCCTGGATAAATATTGAGGTTGATCGAACCCAACGGTGCATTTCCTTTCGCCAATTGCTTTGGTATTTTTTCACGTATACCGTGGAATCAGCAAATGAAATGCATTGAAGGAAATAGGTGTCAAAGCGTACTTGATGACTCACGTCAAGGCGTTTAGAACGACGCCAAAATAGAAGTAGTGGACCTCGTTGATCCATGGGAACTGATAGCAATTAGGGCATGATTAAGAGTTGAGAAATACAATTCTAGAACCGTCATCTCTTTACTCCGTTCCAATTATTGGTATTATTTATTTTTCACTATTTTTTTTTCTTCTGTATGTATAACTATGACGAATCGTTAATTATCCTGAGCTTTGTGATCGCGAGTCTGGTATAATCTTTTCCAGAGATATTTTTGGACGTGCTTGTCGATTTGATTAATTGCTGAGATATTAGCTCGAGACGTAATTAAATAGGACAGATTTTGCACAAATTAATTGGAAATAATATTTCGCTGGGTTTCTTTCTGAATTTTCGTATTATACGACTCGTGATAATAGAGCACAGATAATAGAGCAATAGAGCATAACATCGTATTTGGGATATTGTGGGTAATCATGTTTCACGCTAATTAATTAAATCCTTAATCATAGCGACAATTTCATTGATTGTTTTACAATTATTTAAGACGGTAAATCGCGCTTCCTTTGTGTGTGTATCCTTTTGTCTGCAAGAGGAGAAAAGATGTAGTCATTACGTCTGAGAATGACGAAGGTAAACCTATCGAGGGTAATCGACGGAGTACAATTATCGAAGCAAATGTAGATTTTGCAAGACCACGATTGCGCCCCGATAGAATGGAAGCGGCGAAGAAAAGCGTAGAATGAGGTGGTTGTAAAAAATAAACGAGGGAGGAAAGCCAAGAGGAAGAGAAAGAAAGAGGAAAAGAGTACTGCAGTGGGTTGCGCACGCTCGCGAAAATTCGATGGCAGATATCGAAGTGCTAATAGAGGAATGGGGAGTCGATCGTAGGCAGAAGCTCCAAGATAGCTGAAGGGGCCTCGAGAATCGATTTTCTATTCATTCCTCGCCTCTTTCACCACTCTTTTCGCTTCTCTCATTCCCCATCGTTTTATCTTTTTCTATCTTCTTCCTCTTTTTACATTCCTTTTTTTAACCAATTTGGCATTTACCTTGGGGAACCAATTACAGGAGATTAACGCTTATTCACACTGGAAACGTTACTGTGAGAACATAATTGCGCCGCTTCGATTCAATCGAAGCTCTCTGTAATTCAGGGTTAAGCTTTTTCGACAGTAAACCTCCTTTTCCACCTCCACGTGTTTAAACCTTCTCTTTTATTTTTCTCTTTGTCTTTACTTGTCCCCTGATTTTCCTCCAATTATTTTTTATCTCTTAACTTTGTTCCACTTTGAATTAGAATTCATTGTGATTAATCACTTTATTAACAATTGCAGTAATTATGCCATTTTTATGGTTGTCCTCTGAAGACAAACTGTCAAGAGTCGCAAATGCATTCGCTTCATCATTTCCCTTAGCCTCGTTGTTAGCTCGGTCAGGAAACTCGTAAGACTTTCTTACGGAAATTTGTTCAAGCGTGAAAACTTTCTTTGAGCAAATTTTTTTCATTTTTTTTTTTTTTTTAATAATCATATATAACGAAAATAATCGGTCTCTGAATCGAGAGTGAATCGTATACGACGTAATACGCGAAGGCTCGTGTGTACTAATGAAACGCTCGTTGGTTAATGGAAATTGTTGGCCAGGTCGTGTCAGGGCCGCGTGCCTGAAAGTCGTAAGCGAGACGACAACTCGGTCGAGTCCAGGACAATGGCCATAGCCCCTCGCGTATTAATTCCTTCATTCCACTGGGTCGACTTGTCTAGGATCGAAGCGAAACCATACACGATGGACATTCTTCGTCAAAGCAGAAACTCGTACCTTAACATTAATTTACAATTAATGTCACTTAATTGAAGTAATTATTCCTCTCAATCAAAAGTGCAATAAAAATGGACTAATTTTTCTTCCGAGGTCCAAGGGAGCCTAAATACGACACTCGCTATTTGAAACGACGAATGAATGAATAAAATTTGCCTATGACAGGAAATGGACGAAATCCCCGAGTCCCAAGATTTAATATTTATTTTGACCATGTATGCCACTTCGGGTCACTCGATCAAAAATCATTGTGAATTTGGTTGCAGCGATATAAAATACCCCATACATAATGTAAATTGCATAGCGATAAATCAAAAGCAGGTTCACTCCCAGCAGGTCTCCGAAGCGTAATAACCGTGTCACCTCGACAACACGCGCTTCGCGTGTATTTCATTTTTTTCCAGACGTACCGTTCCCAATGGCCTCTTTCTTTGTTCACATGTTTTTTTATTTTTATTTTTTATTTTTTATTTTTGCGAGCCACGTTCTGTATAGCCAGAATGACGAGGTCGCGTATCAACCGGTGTACTCGGTTGTCGTCCATGCATAAAATATAATATCACTGCGTATGGGCTGCTAGTCTTACAGTCGAGTGCGAAACTCCAAGTACAAATTTTACTCTCGCGGTGACAAAGCGGATAATGCGGCTAAGAAAATACGGTAGAAAATAGGGCTATTATATTCTGTAAAGGGTTGAACAGTGATGTTCCGAGACTGCACATAGTCTCAGATAACCCTGCAACACCGTGTATAAATTTGATTAAGCACGCGGAGATACGAAGCTTTATGAGCCATTAGACCGATAAGTACAAAATTGCCAGGACTTTTGAAAATGTATATGATTCTTTTACGTTCCGAGAAGAAACATTCATTGTCTTGCGTGCCGACTCGCACCCTTTAAACCTTTCCAGTCCCATTGAAAAAAAAAATGTCAGTTTAACAGAAAAGTATAGAGCTTTTATGCACTTTGGTGAAATCGTCAACAGCTCAGGAACTTTTGCAGCTTTTAAAGGCTTCGATGAGTAAGAGTCTCGCGGCTGCTATGCATTTCAAGTGATTCCTATCTTTTAAATACAGATAAAAAATTTGTATCGTCTGAAAAATGAAAACAGAATCAGGGGAAGCGATTGGCTGCGGGGACTGCGAAGATGGATCGTAGTTTTACGATTATTCGCTTCGCGAATTGTTCCTGCTGTCGAAAAGTGTTTCCGGCTGCTTTTATAACGAATTTTTCTCTCCCACAAACTTCGGCTTTAGTATTTAATGAAAGGATCTTAATGATGATATTGAAAACTGCTGTCTTGGCGGGTAATTGAGCACGAATTCGCGAGTCCTGTGACACCATACAACGTTGAATAGAATATAATACGGATAAAATGTTAAATAGTGGATAGAAACTTCGATGGGTGCCCGGTTAGAAGTTTTGCCAAAGTTCACGGAGCCAGTAAATTGAACGGGATACAGTAGTGTCTCTTTAAACGGAGCCCCACTCGCTCATTGCTTCTCTTCTTGAACGCGCGCGTTTCAGTTCCATACAACTGCGTTAAACTCTGTTGTAGCATGATTGTCCTACCGGCATTTAAACTCCCTCGCTAGGCTCCTCTATCATTATAAAGTCCTCGTTGCGTAATATCCTCGTGAATTAAAATCATCTCGCCTCTACAACATTATTATGAAAGGAGTTAAGAGGAAACTTTTCATGACGGAGCGTTGAAACAATTGAAACAACGGTTGACGCGATATTAATAGTTGATACAGAGTTTCTCGTGCTCCGTAACTGCGTTCTCTCATTATTGTACGCCAACAAAATCATCACCTTTCAAAAACAATATTCGTTAATTAAGTGAAAAGGGAACAATGTCAAAACGAAAAAAACAATCGAGTTTCTGAATTTCACGTGCTGGACAAAAATTCATTGTTATAAATTAATTTGAACATTTTTGTTTCGATTAAATTTAAATCACCGTTTAACATTGACAATGGATGCGCGACGGCAAAGCCATGGCGAAAGGGAAATAGCAAAAACGAAAAAGAATACTTTTATCACCCGAGAGTTTCGCAAGAAGACTCGGGCTCACAGAAAGTACACTCATGGTGTTGAAAAAAAAATGCTGACATCGAGTGAATTTGAAGGGGTTGCGTTCTCCTTAAGATTCCACGCAATCATCCTGTCTCGACGATCTACTCCTTGCTTACCTCGCTCAGAGTTGCATATTTATGAAGACATATGTATATCCACCTCAGACAGTTCTCGATCTTATGAAAATGGCTTATTGGCAACCTTTTTTACTTGACTAGCAGTTATCGAAAAAGTACGTTATTTCATACTTTCCTCCACACCTACGTTCAAGAATCGAAGGAATATGTAGTCGCCTGCACACAAAAGTGTGTACATCGAGATATAAAAATACATTCGACGAAATTTAGTCTAAAAAATTTTCATTATTGTCCAAAAAATTTCGTCACATTTCCCGAATCAAATAATATCAAATTGAACACCGAAGCGACGGTGATCGATACGTGGCTTCGCAGGAATCAGTACTCGGTTCGGTGCACGTATCGATCATAGAACAAGGGCAGGGAGGGAGGGGGGTCATTTTTAGTGAGTTTCAGTTGGTTTTTAGCGTTTGAAACTCAGTGAAAATTCCCTTGGTGCTTGTGCGACTGGGAGAGGATTTCGAGAGAGTGGCTGCAGGCAAAATCCCTCAAGGGTTTCCCTTAGGAAGTAAGCATAGCGATCACGAGCTGAATCGTGAGGTCAGCGTCTTGACCAGCTGCTGCAAACTCATCAGATTTTACGCAAGCACATTCGAACCATTTAAAAACAATAAAATTTGGATTTTCTGACACCTGTCCAAGATTTCACAGAACTGCAAACCCAAACGCGAAGTTTTATCACAACACGAATACCATTTATTGCGAAAAACGTTAATTATATTCCATTAGTCATGCAATATTGAGCTGCTCTGTTCGTGGAAGGAAAATTCGATCGAATATGCATGTCAGTTGAATTTCTCATCATGAGAATATTCGGAGTAAATAATTACAGTACTGAAAAGCTTGAAACTTTTATGGTTTATTATACAACATGTATCATCATTATGCAAATGTATATATCTGTATTTCGATGGGGTCACATTGTCGACGTTCTGACCTAACGTCCATATAACCAAACCCGAGGAGACATGCAACTCGCGCATTAGGATGCAACGGTGCACAGCTGCGGAGCTCTGTGACACTCCGGCTATTAATCGCCGTCTATACTGCCCCAGGTCATGGCTCATGCATATACAGATTGTTTGCAAAGTGGTTGGTTTTAAGTGACAGGATAGACGAAGCATCGTATTTGGCATACGAAATAAACGTCCACATATGTATATATCTATTGTGACACTTCGAGAAACGTATCGATTTGTGACGCGCATCCCCAACATTTCCGACAACGTTTTCTCCATCGGTTCCTCGTCCCATCTTATCATTTATCCACGACACACGAGTAAAGACGTATCACGAACGAATCCAATGAACAATTCAACAGTATATATTCTGCGAGCTGATTTAAATGAAAATACGAATCTGTACGGAATTTTATGACATTTTACGCGTAACCTCACGTAGTTCATTGTGCCCACTGACTCCGAAAATGAATGTAAACTAGAAAGAGAATGCATGAATTTTGACGTTTCATATTCTTCGACTCCCCATCTTCGGGCCCGTTTTTTTTACGGTTTTTTTGCCGTCAATAAAACATGCAAAGCCCTTAAAGACTAGTCTATGGAAATGTTAAGGGCATTAATTTTGGACAGGCGGTTATGGAAAAAATCATTAACGAACAACGTTATTTTCGTTTCTCATTGAACGCGTTGGTATGAATGTATTGGACAGTAGCAGAAAATTATAAGAAGGTTCACGCTGATGATTTTATTCTTAATGAACGTCATGAGTAGAAGAGAGAATTCTCGTAGTACAATAACTCCATAGCTCTTCAAGTGCTTCAACCGTCCAATTATAATGAAGCTTTGATAGAAGCTTCCTACATAAAACTGCATTTGTTAGCTCGATTTTTCTTTCTTTCACATTGGATTAAAAAAAGTTGAAACGAGACTGTGAAGAGTATTGAAAAGACGTCACACCTTCTTGAGCATTTGACAGTGTGGCGTTAAAAAACAATGATGATGGATAAGCATATGTAGGGGAGGAAATATCTCAAGGAAGACGAAGACGGGGAGTCGGTCCGGTGACTTGCTCAACAGGGTAACACGTTTCGGCAATCAATATTGCAAGCGTTGGCTCTACATGCAACTTTTATCGAAATGTCTCTTACGTGTCCTGCTACCAAGCGGCCGCTAAATTATTCGATGCCGCCGAGTACCTTCACCTTTGAAGATGCCTCTCACATCGTATATAACGTATACATGCATGTATAGATATGTGCATACAGTAGTTACATGTGTATAAGCGACTACAGGGACTTCTAACACTCTCCATACACGTAAGTTTACACGAACAGTGTTTCGTTGCTTCTGCTCTTCTTGGTCGCTGCTCTTCTTCTGGGTTTGATCCCGCGTCGCTTCGCTCTCATCTTAAAGCTCGCGGCAACGATAAAGTGAGATGAACCGAGGAGAAAGAGGATGAGAAGAATAGGAAGGACGAGAGCCCGAGAAGTCAAGATCCTTTCGCACTATATTACGTCTGGGATATTTTACGAGGTCGAGGTGCTCATGCTCTAATAACCACCGCCGGTTCAAGTAAGAAGAAGAAACTCTCTAACCCTCTTTTACCTTCCCAACGCTCTCCTTCCCTTTTTTCTTTATGCTATGTGTATAATAATCTATCTATCTCCGGCTCTGCTTTTACACACCTTTTCTTGACGCCCTGGGCCATCGTCTACACGCTTGAACACCACCTCTTTCTCGTAACGAGTCCTCCGGATGAATACATTATCCCTGGCCCTGCTGGGCTTATTCGAAATTCGAGTATATTATGCGAGAAATGCAAAAACTCAAGCGTCGTCGAACTCTCTCAATCAGCAGATATTTTGCACTGTCTCTCCGAATCCTTTGTCCTGGATTTTCCTGATGATCCTTGCACGATGTAGAGTTGAGCTTCCGCATCAAACGATCAACTCATTCAACTAATTGCAATAGTGGCAATCGTCGTTGACGAACAAACGTCAATATAACGTATGATATAACGAATCAATGATAAGACGTGAAAATTTGATTCCTTTAAGAAATTCTCCTCGTGAAGGACGTAACAACCACCTGGGCTTTTGCAAGCATTTCGTATCAGGTGATATGTCGAGAAATCAATGTGTGCAAAGGAAATGGCACGAATTGGGATTCAGAGGGTTCTCGATGGAATTTTTCTTTTTTCCAGTAACTCTGGATCGGATTTTTATTTTGCTCATTAGAAAATTACTTGTTGTGATGTCGATATTTATAAAAATCAAATGGGTGGAACAATTTTTATTGTTTCTTCTTGGATATGGTTGCGGCATAATTGCGGTCATACCAGAAAATTCGTCAAATTATGAATTTCGCTTGGACGCTCTCGAGTGTCGATTTATTTAAAACGAGACCATTTTATCGTCGTGAATTGGTTTGCATACCACTCCGGAGAATCGTGTAAGGTCGATAGAGCGCTAGTACATAACCGTCGGTGGTCAATCTCCTTGGAAAAGATTAGCTGATTCCCCGAGAGACAGCCAAGAGATCGAAGAAAAAAAAAGTATGGATTTGCAACCCTCCATGCTTGCTTGCTGGCAGAGCATATCTACATGGAGCTCTGCGTCGACGCTCAGATTCAGATCGCTCTATATCCTCTTTTGGAACATCGCGTTTTTCTCAAGGCTTGAAAGCCCTTTCATTCTGTCTCTTTCATTCTTGCATCTCTCTCTCTCTCTCTCTCTCTCTCTCTCTCTCTCTCTCTCTCTTTCCCCTATATCCGTGGACCTGGTTCTATCTCGCCATATCACTAAAGTTGCACCTTTGCACATATACACATGAACTGAAACGTTTGCACGCAGACACATATCGGAGCTGAGAGTGCATGGTTTGCACGCTACGCGCCTGGGATTTACTGTCCTGCAGATTGTGGGAAACAAACGACCCTTTGACTCACACCCTCCGAGTCTTCCTGAGGTAGCATGGCATCACAAGTTGCTTTCCTATGCTACTCAAAGATTAGTGAGGTGCGAGCACAGCAGCAGCTTTTGGAATCGCGATACTGCAAGTTCAGAATACCTTAAACGAGAAAGCGAAAGAGAGTCAAAACGAACGGGACACGCAGCTGAGACAAAAACGAGGGTAGAAGTTAATCAGGGAACTCAGAGACCATTCTGATTTTACCAAAGATGGCAACCCTTGCAAAAGATCTCATGCAACGTCACTGCCGTTTTTACTTCCGGCTACACCGGAAGATTAATCAAAATACCGCTCTCTGTAATTAAGAAAAAAGTTCATTTCAGATATGCAACTTTTTATTCACACTAGAATAAAAAATCAAAAAGCACTAGCGGCCAGAACTCTTCGGCATTGCATACCGTGACGTGGTCTTCATCATCTAGTTATTACTACTCCGAATCGAGCGCAGTCATTCAATACTTATTTTGCCCATTCAATTACAGTCTACGAGCATATGAAACAAAAATATCAGTTTTTTGAATTGTTTACAGGGCCGAGCTGGAAGCCTCGCCTCTATACTGGATGTGGAATTATATGGAAAGTGGATGAGGCGTTCGTGACACGATCGTGGAGCTTGGGTAGTAAAACCCTTTTCCCTGGCTCGTCGATCGTTTCATGCCGCGGAAATCTCGTTACGTAAGGAAATTGTTCGGCTAGTAAGTTTTTAGCGAATGTTCGAGCATTATAACGAGCAACTTCCCAAGGTTCCTTTCTCGTCTCCATCTTTCCTCTTGTTGTCTTTCTCTCTTCCTTTCGCTGCTTTTCTTCACCGAACTCTGTTTCTGCCACCCCAGTTGCACGGTCTGTCTTGTGCTTCCCTAACTACTTATTCGTTTCCAGCCTCTCTGACATTCACCTTGAGCCGATGATGAGAGTCGTAATCTCGTTTTACGTGCGAAAGTATACGTGAATCCTATTCTCGCGGCGATTAGGCTTCGCGATCTTGTCTCTTTTTTCCTTGCAGAATTCTGTCGTGTGAATAATGCACGTGCAAATTTTAATTTAATCCGTCAATTGCAATAACATCGCAGCGAAAATCACCAAATCTTGAGGCGGTCCATAAAATTCTAACAAAAAACGCGGCGGCAACTTATCCAGCCCGGGCAACTTTTTATACAAAAAACCGATTGGAACTGGCACTGAGGATGGAAGGAATAGTTAATTTATTTTTTAGTGAATAAAGTTGGTCATTTATTCGAAATCAGTTCATATATAAAAGGTAATCTCTTCGGAGCATACTTTTGCGACTGAGCTCTTCTCCTTTTCCTCTTTACCGTCTCGCTTCGATGTGCTTAGCCGTTCCTCGGTGATATCTCTTTCCGCTAAGCAGGCGATGGATAGAGAACAAAAGTTTTACTGAAACTTAGAGACAAGGAGACGAGCGAGAAGGATAGAGAAAGGAGGGGGTGGAAAAATGAGTGCACAAGATAGACACATTAGTATAAAGTAGTAGTTTTTATATCTGTATGCATATATAAGTATATATATATAAGTAAAACCGGATATTAAAAGTTATTCTGGCCCCCGAATAAAATATCAGAAGTTTCAACTTTTCATATCGCTGCGGAGGGTTCAGCTATTGTACGTCGGCATAGTCAACTACGGAATACTTTTTCTGTACTTTTTTTCGCTTTTTTTTTCTCGCCTCCTCCATCTCTCTTGTTTCCAACGATTTTTCCTATCCCTTTTCATCTTCTGTTCATCTCATCGCTTACCTCTATAATTTTTCTTCACGGAGGGCTAAAATCTCATATATAAACTGGCGAGACTTTAAATGAATCTCAACCCGTCTCCTCGTTTTCCTCGGCTATGTTCTCAGCCTCGAGTTCGCTAACCTTCCTTCATCTCACTAGAAAATCTTTCTACGCGTTGGGATTCAATCGGTGAGAGGACACTTCCTTCCACAGCATAATCTTTCCTTGTTCGATAACCAATAATTTTATGCAACGTTTCCCTTCATTCAATCTTCTCGTTTGCTGCGTGCAATGAGATTTTTATCAGACCGGAACATCGTGCGGTAACGCGTAATTGAAAAAAATAAAACATTTTTATCAAATGGGCTGTGAAAAATTGGGATTTCGTTTTTTTTAGAAAAAAAAAAAAAAATTGAAATTGGCAAGAGCTGGAAAGGAGGTAAGTTGAGAAAAGTTATTAACGCAATCGCATTTGTATTTGGACCTCGGTCTCATCTTCTAATCTCAGTCAGAGGAAGGATAGAGAGATTTAATTTGTTTCCTTACTTTTTTGCCAGCCGTAATCTCAGATATCATCCAATTTTACCGAACAAATGTCCAACCGCGAACGAGCCCAGAGATTCTGATTGTAAAATCGTTAAAACAGCGTAAAGAGACGTTCGTAGAAACTTTTGTCCGTGTGCAAAGCTTATGATTCAGGCTGAGCTGCGGAGCTCTGGAAAGTTGATGACGAAAACATTTTGCATGCAATGTTACGGGCTGATGGTATATATAGAGCGACAGGGAAAGTCGTGAGAAATCAGTGTACGCGCGAGTCTCAGCGAAACGAGGAAAAGCGCAAGAAAAGCTTGTACAAATGCGAAAGAGCAGGATTTCCCTGAGATCAACAGAAGAAATAGAATATTTCCGGAAACCCGCGTGAATAGCGGAAAAGACTCGGGAACTTACCAGCATATGTATATAACTCTAAGGATGCTATGCCCGCGCAAATATTCATGAAATTCAAGCCGAAAAGCTCTGCCAACGGACTTTCGGAAAGGTATACACATACATGCGCCTTTTCCTGGTGGGAAAGTAGTTCCCATGTGCGTGTGTACGTGCCGGAGTGTCAAAAAATGTGAACTACGACGCGGATGTAAAATAATAAAAAAAAATTAAAAAAAATAATCGGAAAAGAGAAAATGCGAGTCGTACTGATGGATGGGAGAAATGGGAAAATGGAAAAAACCAGATGTACGGTGTGTCCGTGGGCGAGGGTTAGGGTTCCGAGGAATGCTCAGCTGTTTTTTCCCTCTTTGTTGAATATTTATCTCTCCCGACGGTGACAACTTTAACAATCCGCATGGTCTCTGACTTCAAAGTTGCCCTTTTGCACAATTTCCTACCTCCACTGATATTTTCCAACCTATTTACTCTGTCCGCATATATTTAGATGTTCAGATATACTTCCCTCCTTTCGCCGCTTCGCCTTTTACCAATTCCAATCAATATACGCACGGAAGTCTGGAGCAATTTTTCCATGTCACTGCTTTTTTGATACTTATCGGCTGACTGCAATATTATTCCAGATTATTTTGTCATCTATTTATGGAATTTCATTCACAAGCAATATTGAACTATTTCAATTATATTATTTTATTGTTTTTCCAACGTCATTTCACTTTGCTATATTCAGCATCAATTCGACACAAGAGAGAAAATCCTCGGTAATTCCGAGGTATCGATCAGTCGAATAAAATTAATTTGAATAAAATGATCCGTTTATTATTCAAATAATAATACGTGACGATATATTAATCAAAGTCTTCATTTTGACAATCAATTAGGATCAAGAATGATTCATTTTATTTCAGAGGAGAGAGTGATAATTTTCCTGAAAAACATTAAAATTATTTCTTGATTACATGAGGTTCGAAAAGCCTGTATTTGTCGTTGAATAGTGAGTCAACAAAGTTTTCAAATGTATCGATCGATTCCATCGGTATGACGTCATTTACTTGCGACAGTTAATATTTATTTTGTCTGTGAATGGGTTCGAATCTTTCTAAAGGAGGGAAGAAATGAGGGAAAAGATATTCCAGCCGTCTGTCACTTTGGAGATCTCGTATCTACGGTCGGGGTGAAATATACAGAAAGATATATATTTATATATTTGTAGCGTTTCGATCGTGATTCGCTTGACGTGTCTTTCGGAAACACTTGGTTAGAGGATTTCCTCCGTTCAGACGTGTTGGGAAAATGTTACTTTTTCATTCTTTTCCCACAGTGTATAGATATAGATGTAAGTACGACATATATATCAGGACCATATAAAAATCGCTTTCTTCACAGTTTGAAATCTTCGCGAAAACGCAAACGAAAGCTTTTTCTCGCTTCCCTTTTCTTCTCCATACTGTACACTCAGTTTTATCTTGAAAAGGTTTTTTCGGATAAGAAGCAAACTTAAGGGCATAACATTCTGTCTTTTCGAGATGAAAGATTTTCGCAGCGTTTCTTACACTTTTATACATACACAAGTGCACGCAGGATCTAGCATTGAAACCACACGGGAACATCAAGTTGCACGACAAATCCACTGAATCGTAGGTCCAATTTCGATGTCTGAGCTCATGACTTTTTTTTTTGCACCCTCAACCCACAAAAAGAAATTCTCGTTCCTTCGGCTGTCAGACAATACACACATGCAACTATCCTCTGTTGAAAATCTTTGAGCGGCTCCGAAGTCCCCGGGATTCTTGCAAGCCAATGGATTTACGGTCAGTGAAAATATCCCGATGGAATATGGCTCTTCAAGCTAAGAACCTGCAGTACGAAAGCTCTGCACGGAGAACCGTCTCTCCCTCTCGCTCCAGAGTCCCGAACACTCGAACTTCTGCGGATCATCGATAGCAACAATTCGCATTCCATCAATGAGGCAGGCTGCATTTCCCACATCACACGAAGAGCGATATTTCCTGAGGAATCGCATTCAAATTGACCTCACGGCGTAATAACCTGAGGTCGTAAAAACTGAATTAAAAACATTCGATCACACGAAACAACAAGCTTCGGAGTACTTTCAACAATAAAAATAAAGAATAACGAGCGATACTAACACTTTGGGAATAAAAGAAGAAGAGAAAAAGCATAAAGTTGATCCATGTCTGCGTGAATTTGTTTTCAATCTGATTTTTTGGTGGTTGTCGATTGTTTTTCAGCGATTTCGATTTTTCTGAACTAAAAAGTACAAAACGATTGTCGCACTGCATTGCAACACGAAGCAAATGTTCGAAAACTCTAGTGATCTTTATTGGCTCATTTTGACATGATCGAATGACGTTTTCTCTTCGTGCGAATGAATAAATGATAAGCCGTTAAATGACTCAGCAGAAATTAAATATTGAATGAATAGAATATCCTGATGAGATTTATGAAACGAGAATTTACATTAGTTCTGGTATAATGAATTATTTCGAACAATTTTGCTTTACAGTAACGCGTATAAAAAGCTCGGGAAAAGTTTGAAATTGCATAACAATCGATGTGACATAGCATGACAGTTAGAAAACTACGTAATCACCCAATAATTGAAGAGCGTGTATTTTTCATCGCCGATCAAACAAATTTCCGGTCCACTTGAGCAATAAAAGATGATGAAAAAATGTGTGAGGGAAAAGAGGAAAAAAAACGTGATATTCCACTGAACCCCAGAATCAGCAGCGACCCATTGATTTCATTCGCTGCTCACGAAGTATAGTGTGATTGGAGATGACGATATGCGCGTGACCAAATTCAACCTCTGCCCGATAATCACACGGAATTAGAAGAGGCAGAGAGAACAAATATATAATGTCATGGAAGCTCACGGACGATTGATCAAAGGCCGAAGTTTTTCTTCATGATTATTTTCATCCGTCCGATTACACTATCGATTCCCAACTATTTTTTATGAGATTTTCGAAAAGCAATCACTTCCCTTCGTCAGGAAAAAAAAAGAAATAAAAAATGTTGGTGATGGTGCATCCATTAAATTTTAATCAATTCTGCCCTTGCTTTTTAGGACTTCAGTTATTGGATGGATTTACATGCAGCAACGTACATGCGGCGCTTTTCATTCCAACTCAGGTATTTTTCGAGCTTTAATTTTCGAAGCTTCGTGAATATTTGATTTTATCAACCTGTCGGAAACTTGTGAGTTTTAATTTTTTTTAAAAATAATCGTATTAAAAAAAAAAATTAAAATAAATTTATATCCTATAAACAACAATTTTACGAATTAAATAGAGAGATTAAATTTTTAATAGTCACTGACTCTGCATGAAACGCCCGCTCCATTAATCTATTTTTCAAAAGTGGAAGGCCATGCATGTAATTTAATATTGAATCCATTAAATTCACCGAATTTCCCATTGCCATCGGTGCATTGATTTGCACAAGCGGAAAGACCATACAATTCGTCGAAAAAATTATTATTTTATTCATCGATACGGCCGTCCATATTCCACCACCAACAGCTTTCCGAAAATAAATTGCACCCTGTCGAAAATATGAATATTACATTGAGCTGAATTTCGTGCGATTGCGAAACCTTTCAATAACGCAGTTGCGCGCGGATTGAATCCACCAATTTTTCGATCAATCGACGAAATCGGTGAATAAGCGGAGTATTTATCCTGAGAAAACTCAACATGTTCACAATTTGATGCATGCAATTTGTTTTTTGTCGGTGCCAAAAAGCATCAGAGAAAAATGAATGGCAGGAAGAAAATGAGAAAATCTCAGACTCTTTAGAAAAATCCGAAATCCCCGTATTCACGGTTTGTCAAACCAAAAATCATTAACAAATAATCAGAGATTTTTTATTTTCCCAAAATGTTGTCAGCTCCCAACACTTTAGCTGATCGGTTTCTACAAAATATTGACATTTTCCGACCAAGTTGGCTTTTCAGTGAAAATGTATGCGAGATGGTTTTGCCGGAATGTTAGGAATTTCAAAGCCGAAGGGCTACGTGCAGTGCATCTTCGTGGACTTGGTGAATGCTCTGTCAATATCCGAACTCGTGTCTGCAGCGCGTGGTTAGTCATTAATTCCAGATCCACAACTTCCCCAAGACGCAGCACGATTGTTGATTCGGTACGAGGATGTGCCTGCATGTGTGTGCCTGTGTGTGTATGTATGTGTGCGTGAACGTGTGTGTTGTGAGTGGCGAAGAAGTTTTGGTAATCTCAAAATCGTCGGGCCTGGTGCACAATTCAGTAGCGCGTGTTTTGCAAAGTTGACTAAAAATATGCGTACACGTATGTGTATGTATGTGCTCGTCTGTTTGCAGGTAGAGAAGTGCAACCCCATCAAGAACAAAACGAACTTGAGGAGACACGTGTGATGCATATGCAAAGGGAAAAAAAATTATTTTACTTTGAGAATCGAGTCTCTCGTCTCTGACGGTTAAACTTTCTTTGTAATTTTCATGAGGATTCGAATCTTACGTGGCGTTACATGTAGAATCGCATGCTTGTATAATTATCTGATGATTAATGGCCGAATTTTACGAGGTGAGACTCCGTTGCGTGATCACTTTACTTCACCTACCGCCCGTAAATCTCTACAGCTTATCGGACGGTGATCGCACGTCTCGTTAATTTTTTTCACTCGTCTTTCGCGGCACAACTTGCTCCGATATTTTTTTTCTACCCTTTTTCAAGCAGAACCGTCATGTCGAGAATCATGGATTACACTTGCCGGTAATGAGTGTACAAAATTGCTTGTGGTGCCTGTCAGTCTTTTTGCTATTTTCGATGCACTATTTTTGAGCTGCTATAATCAATATTGGCAAGCTTTCCGGACAATCGGACGAACAATCAGATCACGGACGAGTTCTATATCTTTATTTATACTTCACCATTGACAATCAAGTGACAGTTTGCTCACTTCAAAAATAATGAGACACACATATTTGTGGAAATGTCAATTCACTCATCATGGAGTTCTTGATCAGATTAACGGTGATTTGTACAGGAAAGAATTGGAAAAAAAAATGCTTAACAGAGAAATCGTTGTCCGTTGGAAATCGGTCAAATAACTTAGCGATTTGACTTTTGTTTTCATTGTTCCAGCGAAATGGCGAGCATAAAAAAGGTTACGTTTATTTTTGTGTCATTTCTTTGGAAGAAGTAATGCGAAACGATTCGAACGGACGAACGAGAGCGATTGCAGGGTCTTGGGAGTAAGGTGAAACGTTTGGATGGAAAAAGTAATGAGGAAATTTTCGAAACGAGTAAATTTATTCCATCCATCCTGAAGGCACTTGGAGTGAAGTTGTGCACTATCTTTCTCTTACTTTTTCTCTTTCTACTTTGGCCAGCTCAGGATTTCCTCGTAAACGGTGAGTCCTCTCACGGTCTATATATACTGCTGTCTACTACTATTATATATAACTCTCGTTCTCTTTTACTTTGCTCTTTGGTCTCCCCGTATTAAAAGATATTAGGAGCACCTGGCGGTCGATATAACGCGTACCCTCCTCCTCCTCCACGTACAATATGCCACGATCTTATACTTTTGGCTACGTCGAAAATTTTAATAAACTCATGCAAATTAAACTGCTATGCAAATTCATACCGCTAAACTTTTCACGGCTAGATAACGGGCTTGCGTATTTCACAAACACTTTATTACACATATTTTTTCATCAACGCGCCTATAACTTCGTACGAACTATCTAAGATTGAATGGTCAATATTATGAACTGGAATCATCAACTGGAGTGCAAATTTCTACCGCCTATTTCCTTGTGTCAACCGAACGCGACAGTTTGGATCGTGCCTCCTGCCAAAAAGCCGGTAAAACGCTCATGTATTTCCTGGCAGTTGATCAAAGTTCATCTACGAAATTACCAGTTTACGATTAACTCCTGAAAACCTGATTCATCTTTTTTGCTGACGATAGCAACAATTTAAAAAATTCTACTCAGTTCCCCCGAAGAAAAGTTTTCCCGTTATTTCTCGAGATTTTTTATGAGAGAGCGAGCCAGCAGGATTGATACTCCAAAGCCGAGCAGATCTTTGTCAGATATCGTCTTCATTCATATAAATTCATTACAGAGGCAAATGTAATAATTCATACAAACCTTGCGCTCATTTTGTCACGAATTGAATTATGAAAATTCGTTTCTCATACATCCTTCGTCTCAAGGTTATCGATTGTTTTCTTTTTCATTAGTAGATTTGATTGAAAAACGATAGTACAGACTATTATAGAGTGTAACTGAAAATTCATCCCAATAACGAGCTCTGCCTGAGGCGGAACATCAAGGAATTCCGAATAATGTTGCAGCTGAGGAGAAAAGGTTGACTGGCAGCTTGATTGGCATCTCTAGTCAATAAATTTAAAGTTCTTGGTCGCGTGACTACATTCTTGAATATTGATAACCTCTGATGCACGTTTTGTAAATAATACCAGGTATATAAAGTACATTAATGCATTAATCAGCTAGAGCTCACGTTGTCGGTTCGTTCATATACACAAAAGCGCAGGAAGAGAGGCGAAAAGTTTAGGCAAATTTCTCTATAATGTATTTTCCCGTGCAAAGAGTTCGAGAGCGAGACAGAAAGAGAGAGAGGAAAGCGAGGAGTTTTTGTGATAGAAAAAAAAATGCAGCATGCAACGAATTTAAATGATTTTAAGTCCCGAATTATGGAGCTACGAACTGTTGGAAACCTGGAAATATTAACGTAAGCGTGCTACAAAATAGCTATAAAGAATACTTTTGAAAAGTAAGTGAAACAGCGTAGGATGGTCGCGTACATGTGCATAACGCGTATTGTTCCGCCTCGACGAAAACTCCAGCAACATTTCGACTTGGCTAGACACATTTACCCAACCGTTGACACACTAGCCACATTTCTTCCATTTTATTTTTCTTTCGAGTTTACATATGTTTCAAAACGCATCAGCTTGCAGTCACGGAAAAATTCGAGTTGAATATACCAACCCACGACAATACGACAGGGTCTTGCGATTCACGAAAGAAATATGAATGTCGTGAAATGGTCCGTGAACACTATGAATTTTCAACTGCGAACTCTAGCCTTCGGTTTTTTTTCTATTTTTTATTCCAGATATGAATAACCAAGATAATTCATATCGAAATGTTTATACTTGTAAAATCAGGTTGATATAAATGAACCAGAATCAAGGGACAAAGTAAAATTTTTAACAATATTTTCTGACTAACTTCCATCGTCCGTGTATTTGCAATAACATTGCGTTGACAAAAGTCACTCGAGAGCAATGTATTTTCGCAAATGAAGTTAATTAATTGAGACATCCAGTAAACTCTTTCTGATAAAAATGCATGTCACTTTACGGTTTTTAATATTCAGGATTACCATTCCGGATGCCATTTTTAATTGGATTCCAACAATTTGGCTCAAGCATGAATTGATACGTGACTTTTTTGGGGTCAAGAAAGACTTTGAATAATTAATGCCCTCAGACACTTCGATTTGGCCCGAATATTCGTGGCTCTCGGTGTGTTTTCTTGTAATGTCTCACGAGCGTGGTTATAAACCAGTTCAGCGAAAAAGACGAATCGGTACATTGGGAAGGAAAAATACAAATCTTTGGTTGATCTGGACCATTGATTTGTTTCGAACGAATTATAAATTTTATTTCATCAGGTGAAATCTTTTGTTCTTTCTGAAATAGAACGTTGAGGCGTGGAGCCGCGAATCTGACGAAGAAATTTGATATTCGAAAGTCTTTTCTGCTGCTTCTTACATCGGCATATGGTCAATTAGAGGAAAGAGAAGTTCTATAATTGTGCTTACATTATCAAGAAATGTATTCATACCAGACAGAGTGTACCACTCGAAGCCGAATATTATATACAGAACATCACTACCACGTTCCGGTTACGAACGACGACGTAACGATCTCGTTATACTCTCACATACAGACCGCAATTTATTTCACGCTAACGGGGAAGGGATGAGAAAAACGACGATAAAGAAAGACGGATGCAACAACGTTTTGTCTTATTTTTTTCTCCTGCATCGTTCATGCCAAGCAATTCTCTTTGCAACTTTTAAAGCCCGAAGTGCAAAGTGGTCCGACATTTGTTGCTCGTAAACGTCAATAATAATACGGTGTTGATAGGCGGCCAGCACATTCCGCACTGCAGCAACACAGTTACGCACGTACACACGCTTCTACACAACAGAGAAACTAGTCGGGCTTTAGTCGGTTGCGTGAATTAAATTGCACATTGTGGTCGTCGTTCCACTTTTTCGTTATTCTCGGTCCTTCTCCAATGTTACCGTTTCCTTTTCCTTCTGAATAAGGATCAAATCCTTTTCAGAGGCTTGTAGTTTTGTACCAACGAAAATTAACACGAATACGTTAAGCGACAAATTTTCATACGAAATTCATGCCTACTCGTGTATATTTTTCTTGCCAGTCGTTTCATATTTCGTCCTTTTCCATCTGGAAAAAAAAATTTCAACTTTTTCTTACATGCAGCAAGAAATAACTGTGGAAGCACTTGTGATGTACGATTTTTACGATTTCCTCCTGACACGCGAGATTTTGAATGGCAATTTAACGCAATTATGGTTAATGTACATAAAGTTGATAAACGTACAGTAACTTCGAATGAAAATGTATAAAGACGATAGTTCAGCTTTCCTCTAAGAGCTTTACTGCGCATAAATATTCAATGATCCTATAGATTCGTATATCCACCTATCTGATTGGAATGTATTACAACTTGTCAGTCATCTAGGAGGATAATGTTACTATCACAATATAATCCAACATTAATGGGCTCTCTCTACTAGCTGAGGGTGACGACGTATTGCATGCGTAGCTACATTCATTGAAATGCTTGCCAGATCTTCTCTTAATTGCTGTCAGCAGGTGGGGATTACACCTGGAGTATAAATGCGACATGTTTGCTCGATCTCGATCGTAACAGGATACTTTTTATCGTGGAAAACGCACGTGAACATCAAATGTAGAGAAGCTCAGTTGAGAATGTGTGTGGACAAAATATTATCACGAATCCTCGCGTGTGCGTTTCTTTACTTAAACGTTCACGGTGTTTCTTGATGAAAAAAGAGCGAGCAAGTTTTGGAATGATTTTTGGCGATGACGTGTCCAGGGTTGGATGGGCTTGCGGAAAACGGCGATTTGTCATGAATTTGAACATCTTAGAGCGAGTTAGAAAATTCTTCGATAACGGGGGTAGTATTATTTGTATGTGGGTCATGGGTGATGTATCTGTTGTCCAATTGTATGTCGATGAATAATGTTGCTTTTTTCAATAATGAGAAAATGATGAATATGTGATGATGCAAGGTAAAAATATTCTGTCACGAAGAATATAAAAACGGATGGTTTGTTTTTTTGGTTTATGGTCGACATTTGTAAAATTTATTCTCCCATCAGTATGGAAGTTTCCAGCTTCGCGTCTCTCGACACATCGGAGATCGATATCCTCAGCATTATTTAGTCGCAGGTTCTCTCTTCGTTGTGGCCTGGTTGAAGAGAGAAAGAAAAATGAAAAGAGAGGAAACAGATTGGACGCGAGTCAGAGAGTGACAGAGAGCAAAAGAGGGAAAGAGAGTGACGGAGTGACGTGGAGGAAAGACGGGAAATCTCGTCGAAAGCTTTTCGCTCGTGTCAAGACGGCAGTTTACGAGATTAATGAGAAACAGAGTGAAATCACATCGGCGTTGGCAATGTCGTTCTTAATCTCCTCCGCTCGCTCCAGCCCTCACCCGATCTCCTTCTTTCGCCTTCGTTTTCTTCTTCCAAGAGAATGCTATAAAAAAATCGCGAGCTTTTTTCAACTTCCGTTGATATATAAGCGTATTTTCTTATCGATAACAGTCTGCTGACTCTTGATATAGGAGACAACCCACACATTAACCGACAGAGAACCGTAATCGTCCATGATCGAAAATATTGACTCTAGTTTGATTGTTTCGTGGAGACTTACATGTATGTCCACTAAGGATTGAACTTCCTTCAATCAATTACCCAAAGTTGGGGGAGGAAAAAAATGTAGCGAGTTAACGAGTGGAGCGTCCGGCCGAAACACCAAAAATATGTGAATGAATGTCGTCATTTTCGAGCAGAAAAATTGCAATCGCGAAGTTTGATTATTTTATAATTCTCGTCGATTCGGGAGAAAAAATTCAAATTAGAAAAAAGCCTTTGGACATTTGAATTGGGGATGGAAAATTTTCCACCGCTCAAATTTATTTTGGTTCTGCACATGATGAAAATATCACGACGATACTTATTACTTCATGACGATAATTGTGCATTTTTCCGTCAGAATTTATATTTATTTTGGGCTGCTGCAATCGACTATAAATTTAATTTCTCTTGAGGCTTGTTCTACGAGAGTTTCGGCATGTTGATGGTAGGGATGAGTTTAGTGGAATGGCGTATTGGTTTTACGGTGCATCATCCCATTCCTCAGTGTTCTAAAGATTCCATGGACATTGTGCTGAATATATATGCATATACACGTGCAAAGCGGTAAAAGAGCCTGAGGAACTGCTCTCGGAAGATTTTCATGAATATTCTTTGGACCGCACATTAATGTATCTCATAAATATTCATCGAAATCCAACGGATTTTACTATCTCTGGCAAATTAAGCTTTCCAGCTGCCCTAACCCTTCCTTCCTACCTGCTTCCTTTCTCGTGTACACAGCTGGAACGGGAAAAACCAGACGCTCGTCTAATTCTAAGCTGTAATGTCCGGGACATGGAATTGCTCAAGGATTTTCAACTTGAGACGACTCTCTGAAGCATCAAATGATTCAAACAATGATGATGACTCAAAAAATATGATATTCATCCGCATAAAGTTTCAAGAAACATGTACCGAAGATATGAGACCAAAATAATTTTGGCAAAGACAAAAAATCAACTACATAATATAACGATGGAATAAAAAATGGGAATCACCTCAAAAAATAAAATTTTAACTCTAGTCGCAAGAAAAAAGGAATTGACAATCTTGAAACTTGTTTTCAAATTGTCTGGTGATAAAATATCACCAGATATGCAGTTGATTCATCATACGTATCAACTTTCGAAAAATTCGATGAGTGAGATTGGGGAAAAGAGAGACAGGAAAATGATAAGTAAGAACTTGTGTTTAAAAAGAGAATCTGAACTCTGTGTTCCATCGTGAAGTACATGGAGGAATGAAAAGGATAAAAAAATGAAATATTGTTAAATAGTATGCGCAACAACCTATTTATATATGCGCCAATTCTTCTTCACGGAAGTTGAATAAAAATGAATATTTTGCATGCATATTATATTCGCCGAGTCACGACGAGATGTCACGTGGAAGGATAGACAGGTGATGACAGAAGCCATCGAAGGGAAATTTCAATCAATTCAGATCGGCTTTGACTCACGTAAAATAATAATAATGATGATAGTAATAACAAGAATATTATGCACAATGGATCGTCTGCACGGAGGTACACGTGCTCCCTTGCCATATAAATAAATATATGTCTACGTAGGGAATTCACCCTGAAACAAGAATTCTCCGATATATTGTTGAGGCAGCGAAGTTTCTCACTCTCTGGAAAATATCGCTGCCGGATCGATATCGTCGCCGTGATAGCATGAGAATTATGACACGCATTCGTTATCCAGAGAATCTTGGATGTCACGACAGATACTCGTATGATATCTGCACACCCCGCAATAGTCGAGATTAATCTAAATGCATAATGCACAACTTTTTTCTAATGTATTACTGCATCGCGATAGCACGAGAGTCAAGAGAAACTGAGGAAACACCGGTCTGATACAAGCAACTGAATTTATAGGTTTTAATTAGTTATGAGCAAGTCAATCAGTGAAATACTGAACACTTTGGTGCAACCAGTGTCGAACGCTCAATATAAATATGAGCTATTCCTTGTCAATTTACGAGTAATGTGTCCAGAATTATTCTGTGAATCAAAGAAGCCACGTAGTGGTGAAAATATCGATTCACACTGGGTCAGATTCGCGTTTTAAATATAAGAGACCTGTACTACATGTGTAGCCATCTACGCACCGGTTGTACGAAGGGTTACGAGTTCTATCGTCATTGTCAGTTCTCCTGTTAGATTCCAAAGAACGAACGTACTGTTGACGTCATTGTGCATATGGATACATATGTATAGACCATATCATGATTTCGACACACGTCTGATTTGAGGCCAACAAACGAAACGCGCAAACGTGCACAATTGCTCTAGGAAGGGAGTATCAGAGAAAAAGAGAGAGAGAGGGAGAAAGAGTGCCAAAGGGGGAGAAAAAGTGCCAAAGGGGCTGTTGTAATCTGCAGGCGGCTATGCAACTCTCTCTGTTGCAACTATACTTCCATATACATGTGTAAGCTCTCTGTGTACCTAGTACCGCTCGCTTATTATCCTATTTATCGGATTTTGGATAATTAACCCCTTTGACAATCAACTCGTACGTAGCCAGTTAACGTGCTTTGCTGTTTGCACAATTAGTGATTATGCGAGAAGACTGTAGCGATAGAGTTTCGTGGAATTTCGCAATGGAGGTACCGCAGCGGCGGCGTCACGTACCACAGAACAGAACATGTACGCTAATCAGTCCACGATGAATCCCTTATACACCAGTTTTCCACTTTCTGCTCTTGTTGTCTCTCTCATTTTTGCTGATGACCTCACAATCTCACAAATTCCAAACATACAAAGAGCCAAGTTTCTGTCGGTACTGCAGAATTTCTGCCTCGAACACTTTTTCCTCCAGCAAACTCCAGTAGGACGCACTGGCCAGTTAATGGATAGGCATCAGTCCGCAGACGACATCACTTTAATATTAAACTATAGAGGGCAACCATGTACTACGTTATCAATGAAGAAAAAAAACAGAGTTTCGACACTGTATATTGAATAAGGCGCTTTGCTACGCGAGGATGGCGATAATTTTTTTTTTTCATTTGCGTCTTATTCACCTGTTTGTTATGTCATAACGTCCTTTCGGTAATTTGATTTGTGGGCTCCATTGTTGCGATCCATACAGTAGAGCGAGGGATGGTAACAAAATATCAAATTTCTGAGATCTGTTGCCAGTTCCATAATTTGATTATTACAAGAGCTTAATAATTTGAATTCAATGGAGTATCTTTTATAAATGAGGCTAGGACATTAACATCCGCTAGAGCTTTTTCCACAAAAACGTCGTAATAACAGCATAGCTCTGATTAATTAACGTAGCGATATTTGACAGTAGGATTCGTTCATTATATGCTCATCAACTGCGCATACGTCCATTCGCCTACAATCGATTATTTATTTCCCATCGTCTCTCCACTTTCCTGATTCATAGGTCAGTTTCTGTGAAATTATTTAATGGAATTATGGGGGATATTTTTTTTTTCACTGTGTCAATGAAATAACTTTCCGGTCACAATAATTGTGGAAAGATGCCGAGGATATTGACAATCAACGGCTCATCATTTCAACGGTATTATGTCATTATTATTTTATGCCTTTGTTGACACCTTATCTGTTCCTTATTCCATTGTAAACATGCCAATAAAAAGGGAACAACAATTGTTGGTATTTCGAAATTGAAAGATCCGTCGCGTTCGAGATTTTCGTCTCCATCTCTTATCGGACGTGAGGAAAATTAAACTTGGAGAGAAAAGAAACGGCGACTATGGAAAGCACCAGCGACGAAGGGTCGCTTCGGACTGAAGTTCCAACTCCAAACCAATTAAGCCAATATAAACTTTGACTAGCTGTATACTCAGTCTCCCAGAGTCGCAAGGAAAGGACAATCATCGCGGAGATCGAAAGAGATTGCGAAAAGGTCCTGGAGCGAGAAAGAAAATTGCAATCGCAAAGTTTTTATCACTCTGGTCTTCGTATCTCATGTTCATTTGTAGATATTAATACAATAATAACTTTATGCATACAAATATAGAGCAACCTAGCTTGATGCTGTACCGAACCAGAAAGACGAACGCTCGCATTTACATCGTATGCATCACAAGTCATTTTATACGCAGTCCGCGCGGCAGATAACGATATACGGAAAAATCCTGGTGACTCATCATCCCTTCGTGAAGATTTGCGGTATTTTCTTACATTTAATGCAAAATCTAGTGACTATTTCATGGTTCACATCGCTTATCGTCTTTACGTCGGGGTAAGTGGACGAAAAAAAAAACCCTCAATGGCGCAAATCTCACGACAACATGACACTGTTGAACTTTAAATTAATTAATTTCTCCATCTCCTAATTAATGCAATATCGATATCGTTATCGTCGTTTTTTTAGTTTTTTTAATTTTTTATTGTTCTATTCATTTTCTCTGCGGGTTAGTCGATATCGCATTCGAAAGCCGTCGACTTGTGCGTCACGATAAACTAGTTTCGTGTAATACGGAAACTGTACGACAACGATTTTGATACCCATATTAACATGCATGGGTATACGCGAGTTAAATTAATTTGTGTCAGTTGCATGTAACTCTTACCCCCAGTGCTTCATCGAAACATCGTACGATTCATACGTACAGTAACAGAGTTTACCCTTTGATAAATGTTATATATCTATATTATTATAATTGGAGAATCGAGAACATAGGAGAATATACCAGGACAGTTTTGTTGCCTGAAATCTTTTCATTAAAAGCGGTGACGTATTTCAAAAACAGCACGGACGAAGCATTTTTCAAATGAGTTGAAATCATTTGAGCGATTGCAGTAGAAAACTGCTTTTCGAAAAAACATATTTTATTTATTTATTATCGAAAGAGGCGGCAACGGCTCGACGCCGAGTAATTAAAAAAAACGTAGTCCCAGCCGGCCGTACTTGGTGGAACACAATCCGTCCAACCAATCCAGAGAAATCTAGCATTGAAGATTTTGGTCGCGAGATTTGGCACACTTTTCTCATTCCGCGGTTTTTTGGAGTTCTTCATATAGTTCGCTTCAAATCTACAGTTCGTTCTCCCAATCTTATTAGCAGGGCAATTACGTATTTTTCACAAACGAAACAAAAGGAATGCACGTTTTTGAAATGCAATTATTCAATTAAATTAAATTGAAGTAATCAGAAAATGGCTAATGTTTTTTCCGAGACATTTCAATTTTTGTGACTGGATCGCGGAGTATTTGATTGTTGAGATTTTTCCTTTGTTTTTTGCTTGCAACCAATTTATCAGGCGACCGCGGTGTTTTACCAACATTTGTCGTTCTTTTTCTCTCTGTTTTTAATTCTCATTTCCATTCTGTACTGTGGGATTACGCATGTAGTTCAGGACAAACTTAACTAATGATTTGGCAATGCGCCAAATGCTCGTGATCGATCGAAAAAGAGAAAAAAAAAAACAGAGGAAAGTACATTCGTTTGTCCAAAATGTGAATGACTGTTTATTTTTACCCGATGTTCACAACGGATTACAAAAAGGTTTTTGAGCAAACAGCGATTATGTGTTTTCGGGTAAACCTGCATACGAAGGGGAAATACAAATTTAAATCTCAAAAAAAAAAAACTATCCAGTTTTGTATGTGACGTTGACTAAAAAAGCCCATTTTTTCCGTCGCATTTGACATGTCAGCTGTCAATTTTTCCCCGTCACCCACGGCATAATTGCTAGTGCAAAAATAAATATTTAAAAAAGTCAATCGGTGCGCTAACAGCGTGTATGTTTTTGAAGGAAGCTTTTCCGCGTATCCTAAGCCCCGAAACATTTTCTATTTACCGTCGTTTATCTCTCAAACGAGCGCCCGAACAGCGCTTTGTAAAAAATCCGAAAAAAAAAAAACAAATTCGCAGTTCATATTTGCACGGGCGTACAGTCGAAAAGTGAAAAAAAAAAGTAATTGATTCATCGAATATGAATCTGAATCCCGTGAATCAATAAGTGCTGAAAATTTATTTAGCAAATCTGATTGATGTTATTTGATACAACTTTTATTTCGTACCTCCGAGGACTGTTTCCGTGACGCGAAATAAACAAATGTATTTCATGGATAAAATAAAGTTGTGAAATTTTTTTTACGATTCAGTTCTTTCTCGATATTTCGTTTGCGTCTGACAAGATTTGCGGAGGGAAAGGATTGGCGTGTTTACACGTTGAGTATATTTTATACGTCTATCCCGAATTTGAATGCTTCTAAACAACGGAAATATATAGTCCATTAGCGAAGCGGTGACTCTTATTCTCTTGTAAAGCCAAACTAGTCTTGACCTGTGAATTATCTGTAGCCTGAATAACATTTGTGCACTTACAAGCAATGAATCGATTTTTCTCGTAACGCAAGTATATGTGTATACGTATGGCCGTAGGGTCAAAAGTAATTTACATCGAATAAGCTAGGAGGGCTTCTCAATCTTTAGGCTCGCGGGTTACTACCACCTGGATTACAAATCGTTTTGGTCGTCGATGTAGGCAGCCGAGGTGGTTAGCCGCCCGCCATACTGCTGGTAAGCGCACACGCGGTGTTACATATACGGGGTTGTTAAGGGCCCTTTGGCTGTGTTCGGGGCGGCATTTCGAAATAGGCAGGTGTTTATACTCGGCTGGGAACCGTGAGGAAACAAGCAAGGAACCTGGGAATCGCCCTCACAGTATTCTCTGTGGTCTCACACGCACGTGCTCAACAGCACATACAAACATATCCATATATCAATTCGTATGCATGTTTATGTATATGTGTATAAACATATTTTGAACCGAGGGTGCTGGTGGAAAGGTTGAATGTGCGATCTCGAGCATCGCCGCGTCAGATTGATGCTCTCGCATTAATTAGTGGCTATCTTACGCGGCGCTTCGAGGCAACTATTGTTGACTCTCTCCCTCTCTCTGTCTCTCTCTCTCTCTCTCACACACACACTCAAAGATACACACATACACATATACTGCCTTATTCAGCCTTTTTAAATCGGATTTCTCAACGCTCCGTGTCGTAATGTTATAAAAACAAAAGATAGAGCTCTTCATCGTTTTGTGACTTTCCGAATTCCAGGGTACCCATTGAGTGCCACAGCCCAATGTGAGGGATGCTGTTGGACTATCTATTTTTAAAGAATAATTCATGATTTGTGGGTCTCTCATTGTTTTTGTAAGAATTGATTGCAAAGGCTGGCCGGAAAGAGTTCAAAAATAGTTTTGTCGACCGTTCAACTCTTTTCGCGAGAGTGGTCAATATTTGACACTGTGGGAATTGAAAAAAAGAAGTATATATTTTTTTTCAATATTAAAATTTCTTCTTTCAATTTTCATTATTAGCTAGTGAAAACAAATGCTAGTGGTTTATCTTTGTGCGTATCATGGAGATATCTAAAAATGGCCATGGTGGATTTTGCATTTAATGCACATCGAGATTTTTCTTCTTCTTCATTTGTAGCTTTTGAGAAACTCAAGTTTTTCGACGAGCACGCGACCCAAACGATATTCTTTTGGATCACCTCGACCAGTGAAAAGTCTGTTTCAGTGCACCGAACATACTTCTGAGGCGCCAGAGGGACTCCCACAAATGGCTCCATTGTCTGGAACAATGTCCGTCGAGCGTACGAGAATTCGTAAAGATATGAAAAAAACTTTTACGTCGCCATTTACTCGTAGCAATCGAGATTCGGCTTGTTTGCTTTTATCAAAGAAATTCAAGATATAATCGATTTTGGGCAACTACGCTTACTATATACTGGCTCATACTCAATATTTCATCATTTAGAATCCTCAAGAAGCAGCTTCCTTCATCATTTTGCTGGAATTATTTAATCCTCTGCGTAAGTAGTCGTTCTGAAAGCTCGAACTATTAATCTCCTCAAATCCTGCTTTGAATTTTTTAATGGAACGCGATTCTAAAATTTTTTCCGTTCTCACACAGCAGTTTGAAAAGTTTTGAAAAGAAAAAGTTGAGTTTTGTGCCCACACTTGAAATATAAATGGATTTCTATGCCGCAGTGGAGCCACAAAAATCAATGTCAGATTCTGAACATTGTATGGTCCGACTATTCCCAAAATATATGAAACTACGTCTGTGGATCAGGAAGTCACGTGACTCACCAGTTTGTTCAATTTATTTTGGACAACGCATCTGTGCTCTTCATTTGGCCCTTTAATGTTGTCGAAATAAATAATTCGGTAATTTATATCTTATCGAGACGATCCTTACTGGATCGTTTTTTCTTAATAGAGACTAATACTTTCCTCGAATAAACGTCATCCAATTATACGAGAGCGGCAGCGATAAAAGTCGACGCTGAAACATTTTTTTCCAACATTCATCTTCTGCCTTGGACGATCGTCTCTCACTCGATCACGAAGTAATTCGTGCCCTCCAGTCATGAAAAATATCCCCGCAAAGGTCTGATGAGCTTTTATTACGATGGATTTACATAACTTCGCGTGCCACGTTACACCGACGACGACGACGACCACATGTCGGACGATTCATCGAGACAAGATATAAACTTTGTTGCTGCTCCGAGCTAAATCGAATCTTTTTTTTCTTCGTCATTCATCTCTCTCCAATTTATTCTCGGTTAACATTGTCTGCAGGGATGATTCACATGCACTCCAGTCGCGGAGTTCGATGCCAATGCATTCAATTTCTTTCTTATTTTCGCCAGCTTGTTCGAGTTGTATTTTTATTATCGTTATACTTACGTGGAACATCTTTATTTACTCATATTGGCGTGCGTTAAAATCAATCCAGCATTATTATCATTGCGAATCCACTGACTCGGTCACGTGATGTGTATCTACTTAATAAAATTGTTAAAGTTACTAGGAAGCATTCTCCAGAGGATGGGAATCGTTCCCACAACCTTTTTTTTCAATCGCCACCATCATTTAATTTTTTAAATGTCAAAACTTGGAATTTAAGAATTAAGTCAACTTGCGAAAATCGAAGATAAAAGATTGGGTTTTTCGTAGTCGCTGGAAGTGGCCAAAGTTGGTAAAAAAGGTGTTTTAGGGCGAATCTGTAATTGTACAAACCGCTATATATGTGCTTATGAAATAATAAGGATATTTTTGAATAACTTTCTTTTTTTTTTGCTTTGCTTTTTTGTTGCACATCGACTGTGTTTGTTGGAATTCTGAAATGAATAATTCTGATGATTCGTTGTTCATTATTTCATTATGAATTCGACCAAAACTTCTGTGTGGACTTACAAGTCATGGGGTTTTTTTCATTGTGTGTGTCACGATCCAATAATTTGGTTTTAATGAATATTCTTTTAATTAAAAATGGAACGAAACTGCTGGCAGAATTTCCTCGCGAGCTCCAGTGAAGAATATACGACGTGGTTCTCTCGATTGAATATTTCATTCGATTTTATAACCGTTTTTCCGTATTTGCTGTTCCAATTTGTTCCACTTTAAGCCTTTGAAAATGTCCTGTGAAAATCGAGAGCAATTTCATCGAGTGAATACGGACTCACTCATGTTTGCCCGAACACGCGCATTCCTCGTTGACCGATCGTGTCGATGAATTTATGTATCGATTTCGGCCCGACGAACGACTTTGCAGAATTTTAATTGGCCATGCATTGTATATATAGTTTGGATATATCGATCCGTACTAAAAACTCACCAACAAAAAGAGTAACGTAACCATATTTTATATTTGTATATAATTCATTCGGGGGTCCGATGGTCGTCTATGGTGGTTATGAAACGAATTACCCAGCAAAATCTAATTACTAAATTTTAGGGAATCCTTTATTTCTATAGAAAGCACGTAAAGATTTTTTATTTTGTTTCTCCGAACGAATTATGCATCTCTGAGTATCCAATGGATTTCCGCAAGCCATAAAAACGATCTCTGAATTTCAATAAATATTGGGAATTTCCTGTGCAACAGTTGATTCAAGAAATCTGCTTTTTATTCGTTCGTAACGGACGAGGTATTCTGACAGCTTAGCAAATTGGTGTATCGTGTATAAATTACTTATTCACTAATTATTTTTATATTTAACATGCACAGGATCTGAATCACCACTTTATGTTGCACGAGTTGTCTTTCGTTTCCATGACATTTGTATTTTTTCATAAATTTCAAATCTCCCAATGATCGGCACGTGTTTTTCAGCGCTGTGCGTTAGTGATTTTATTTGATTTTGATAGAGATGCCAGAAAAAAAAAGTGCCCGGTGATGGGATGGAAAAAAATTGGCAACTTTTCGACGGCATTCCGGAGAGAATTCGCATCACGTATCGGCTATTTCGTGTGCGACCATAGTACTAATACGTACGAACTGAAGATAACCTGAAGCAGAAATGAATCGACATTTACTGCAGTCAACCCCGTCGATAAAATTAATACCGCTATCAAACGTAATATAATTAAAATGTAAATGGCCACCAATGCGAATCACGGAAGCGGTGGAGCGAACGGCCAACTCCGGAATGACCGAGTATACGGCAACTGTTTTATACGAGTTGTACGTTCACATATGTGTCGAATTTCTTTACGTGACAAAAATCCAGAGCACACATCCAAAATATTTGTTACTCATTTTTGTTATTTTCAATCAACATGTTTAAAAATAAAGCACAGCCTAAACAAAATATTGATTTTTATATACAAACTATTGTTATGGAAGCATATTTTTAAGTTTAAGTTTTTCACGTTATGGGGAATGTCATTTGCTCGGAAATGGCTCGTTCGTACTCTCGAAAAAACGGAAACTACGTTTATGAAATTTCGAAAAGAAAGTTGAACTCTTTGTGAACTTATTCTATCGTAACAATAATCCCCGAACTAGAAATAGCAGACAAGGGTACGAGCTTAAATATGTATACGTGTTATATATACAAGTGGGGAAAGTAATCTGAGTTTGAAGATCTTGAAAGGTGCCCACGGGTATTCATACTGTCAGCGCAAATTCAGTTGGGCATTATTGGATAGACACGAAGCTATTTTATCCGGAGGTTATCCTCGACGGTAGAGAACAACTGGAGTGCACTAGCCGTACAGAATTGGCGTGTTGCGTGTGGCGATAATTAAAGGTGCTGTCCAACGGAAAACACGAAAATTGAGCTAAGCCGCACCCACTCCGTGGCCGGAAACACATGGTTAGTGGGAGGCAATAATAGTTGCATCAATGCCCACTATACACAAGATATAAACCGGATGAAGCAGCACGAGTCGAAAGTGTGCGGCGAGATTAATTGTTTCTAAAATTACTGCTGACTGGACGAAGGCCTTTTCATTCCTCGGGGAAGATTTTTATTTCGCACCGAAAATTCGCTCATGCCAGAAACAAGAAATTAATTGGCTCAATAAGTGAAAGACGAATTCAAGTAAAATTGATTCGATGAACACATCGAAATAGAGGCCGAACAACCATAAGACCTTTATTTGTACAGACCATTTTTTTATTAGTCAATTACGCAGCGAAAACCCGCACGATATCGAAATAATAATAAATAAAAAAGTACAGAAACGTTACGTTCAATGAATCTTAGACAATGGCCCTCCGGGCTTTGCATACAAATGAGATTGAGGCAAAAAACTCGCAGTGTGTTGAGTTGCCAGGCGCGGGGTAAAGTCGAGCACAGGCAACTCGCGTCTACGTTACTGTCAGCCATAGCCGATTTAAGAACACGTAAATATCTTTTATTACAGAATTTTTGGGTCAACTAGTACAGTCGTTCTGATGCAAACGAAGCAAGCATAAAGTGGTTTGTCCCCAAATCGGATTGGACCGATAATATGTGATATTTATACACATGCTACATCGACGTGAAATATTTCTCGATATATCTCCGTTTTATCTCGCTCCACAGCGTACATCATATTTCGCGTTGTTTACGATCGCGTGTCAAAGTATCAAAGTAACTGTGATATATGGCGAAAGAAAGAAAGAAAAAAAACGTAGCACCATCAGGGAAAAAATTCTCTCGTGTGGGCTTTTCATCGATGATAGTAATTACTCTTAGGCGAGTTAGGAGAGGCGATGGAAGCGAATACGGGGACAGTCGCGAATAGCAAAAGCTTCGTTGGGACGAGGAGGAGCCCGCTTCATCAATTTGCACGAACCATCTGTTCGGCATGAAAGCACGAGGCGTCAAGGAGCGAAAAGAATTTATGTATATCTCCAGGTACATGCAGGCCGTCACCGATCTGACGCGGTCAATAACGTTAATTTCCGATCTGGATCCATATCAAGGGCCAAAACTATTGATTGACATAAATAACCTGGCGTGTGTATACTATATTTTCAAGTGCACGGTGTGTATGCTGGATCTTTTAGGGAACAGTCGGGTTTACAAAATTTTTTGGGCTTCCAAAAAATCTCGAAAATTTATCGCTTAATCATTGTAGCGTCTACTCTATGAACCAGCAGCTGCCTGATTCGAGAATGCAAAGCCGTTTTTAATAAAAATTGGACTATCACCTGAAAAGCGACGGAGCACACAAGCTGGGATAAAAACATTTAAAAACTCAGTCAATAGTGCCTCATGTTCGGTTTTCCCGAATGCTGGTAAATAGTTTTTTTCCACAGCGTTCGCTGGAGTCCATGGTGTGTTTAAGGGATCTTTGCGGGTGCGGTGGCATGATACGTATTTCTGAATGCTGAATCGACGGGTACGTACGAAACGTACAAACGGACTCTTGCCGGACCGAGTGATGATGAGAGAATCGAAGGGGTGAAGAAGTGAATATGCACTTGTGTGTTATATATATATGTGGTGAGTATGATTTGTATGGGATGTGTGATGGGATGACATAGAACGGTGGTAGCTTGTGGCACAATGCAGTGCAACTACCTGTACAAACACTTGACGCTTGGAAGCCGATCCTGGCTCTGCATGCTTGTTTAGTTACACCCTCGTCGAGGGAAGACTCAGAGTTTAGTCGGGAGTCGCGTATACGCGCAGAGAGAATGGTAGACCTACATGCTCCGTGGATCCAGCATATCGCGCCCCATATACCAACGGAGCAGCATCACAAACGTATATATCGTGCGTAACCTGAAACACATATTATTCATATACATATGTATAAGCAAGGGTGTATACGCAAGGTATGATGAACTGTGCACATAGAGCCAATAGTAAACCAAGCTCTCAGCTATGCTATACATATCTTACTGTGTTTTCCTAGGGAGTAAGCCGTTGATTGTACGATTACAAACATAAGGGACAGTGTCCAAAGCGTTCCATTTTCTTGCATGCAAGCAAAACCTCTTCGATGTTTTCGTCCTGAAGTTTATGACTAAAAAAAATCATTTAATTTTTCAAAACGTATTCATCGGGCCACATTGAAAACGACGAGAGCGTCATCGGATATTTTGAAGGTTGAAGACGATACTGAACTGATACGTTGTCCAGCGACGCACCGTTATTGAGTCTTATCTCTATCGGCAAGTGTCTAGCAATTAAGGCTTTTGCCATATATTGTCAAGATAAGACGGAACATGGGCTCCCGCAGGTTTTTCTTCGATACTCATCCACTCATAAATATATCCAACATTTACGAGCCTGCTGTTCAATGAAAAAAGACTTGAGAACGATGGCACATTACAGTGGCCATTTATGCATTACCGGTCGCCCTTAACATTCGTAGATGCATCACCCTTTGTCATCGACAAATTTATGAGTGCTTGAAAGTGTTGAATACGCTCGGAGGCTTCGCAGACGTACAGCTCGTACGATTTTATGGCCAAGTGGGTCTTACGTAGATCGAGCTATCGACTGTATAAACTCGTCTGTTAACATCTTATTGAACTCTTCGCCAAAAGCCCTGAGCATACCGGTTAAGAAAGTACAGCTCTGAAATTTATTCTAAATTAATTTCAAATACGTATTCTGTAGTGAATATTTGCAATTTATTGATAGTAATTTATGGGTCGACATGAGTGTAGAGCATAGAATTTATATTTATAGTAGCATATATTCAAAGAACGCAATGGATTTGATTGATTCGTTTCGACTGATTGATCAGATGCATATTGTTTGCATAATATGCGTTACTGCAAATTGGGTTATTCTTTTCAAAGGAACTCTGGGGAAGTACAATACACTCGGCATTCGAAGGCCATTATTTTCATAACAGTTGATAATTCGTGAGTATAATATCGCACAATTGAATTCATTATATGAATAACAAGCGGTGCTATATTTTCAGTCCGGAATGTCGATGACAAGGATTTTCAATGGATAATGATTCGAGGCACTTTTTCTCAGGCCACTATGGTCAAAAGTTCGGGTCGTAATTATATCTTTTCAATGATATTTTCTGCGTTATTTCGTTGTTGCTCAGACAAGAGGAGAACTGAGAAATTCCTCGAGCTCCGATAACGATGTTTCGTGGACATTTTCATTCCCGAACCCCATGGGATTTAATATATGGGGGCTTTCTATAATATTCAGAAATAAATTCTTCGAGTATCGTGACGCAATTAAATTTAGTTCGAGTGGTTCGAAACATACGATGCAAATTAAATGTTCACATGGCTGACGGAACATAACGAGGAGTTTGGAATCGACGAGAATATTGAAGCTGCGGTCGCGTACTGAAGCTTCAACAGGCTTGAGAATTCGGGATTTTCGTATACGAGGATTTAGCTCATTGACCGTTTTGTTGAGAATCGTGTGTTGCATGTAGTATATCGCGTCCGAAATTTCAAGCATTCGAATGGAGTTGAAAGTTTGGTCGTTGAGGCAAGTGCTCGTTGTATTAAGTTGACTGGACTGTATCTGAGAATCCGAGCGTCCTCTACCCCAGATGTCATCCGATCGGTGGACATACGTGTGTAAATTTGGCGCGGCGCTCGAGCGCGGAGCGAAGCAGCAGTTTCATCTTGCCTTTATTTCGTGGAATCGTCAGAGCGACCACGAGTGTATGAAGCAGTGTATGAAACTTTAAGAGGAGTTTAGCAAATGTTTCGCCAGAATTTTCACGGACGTTGCGTATGCCAAGTGCACCAAACATATGAGATCAAAATTTGTCGTCGCGCTATCCCTCAATGGTTTAAACTTTGCTTACCTGTTACATATGGCCGAATGTAAAATGCATAATTCATATATTTCCCTCAACGTTCTCCACATTTGCGATTTATAAGTTCTGGCTTTATATCTGTAAGCGATCATCCGACTCCGACGCTTGATGAAATTTCTGGAATTAGTTTCCACGTCCGTGGTGAACGTCATTTCGTACACAAATGCACTCGTTACTGAATACCTCGAAACAACATTTATAAAGTTTCAGTTTTCATGAATAATATCATCGTTTCAGAAATAAATCGATACAAGCGAGTGCAATAATATCAATTTAACGCTCCCAAAATATGCTCGGCATCTGGAGAGTACAGAGTACAGAGAAAATTCAGGGGGTTAATTGAATCTTCGACCGCATGCACAATTTATCCCTCGTCGTACGGACGCGTCTCAACGATTTTTTCAAACGTTATTTTCTCTTCATCTTATTTTACATGATGCCAGGAATCATATATCTTTAGCAACACGTATATTTTCGGGGTACCACCCTGGAGAGATGGAATATACGCGACAAAGGAGATAGAAATGCGAAGGGGAATAATGCGGACGGAGGGAGCGAGAGGAAAATGTAGGTATGAACGTGAAAGACTGAAGCCTCAAAGTCTCCAGGGTCGCAGTACCGCACGCTGACCTCTCGGTAACCGCGTATGCAGCACGTACGTGTGTATTTGCCTGCACGTATGAACCGTTCAAAGTGTTTTCTTCCGCGTTGGGAGCGCGAGACGGTACGATCATGGATGTCCGTCATTATAAAATATCTTCAATATAAAATACGCATACACACGGCCTTGGCCAGAGGTATTCGGGACCGTGTATCCCTTCGATGACGCCCAAGATTCGAGGGCAAGAATTTCAGCATTTCTTGACCTTTTTTTTATTATTTTATACCCTTTCGTTCCGATGCAGTAACGCAGTTTTCTTTCTGTTGCAACGACGTCAGTTCAAAAACTGTCCTTTGGATGCTACAAAATTTCTTTGCAAACTCCGTATTGTTCTTCTCGAAAAGGACGAAAAGTTGCGGGCTCAGCAACTTCGCAACACTTTCCACACTAGTTAGATAAATTATTCCCAAGTACGCAATTCTTCAAGGACGATGTTTCGTGAATGGCGTATCCAAGGAATGGACACTCAGGCTCGACATTTTTTACTACATTTTTATGTATACAAAATATTATCATGTGCAGTGTACGCAATAGCCGCGCATACTTCATGAGTCTCTCTTGGTATAAGCCAGTGCCCCTCGGCCATCATGTCTCCGTGTCAGTTTAATTTATATTTACGCGGATCTTGAGAGAAAAACTTTCAGTTAGGTCGACAAGGTAGTGGGGAGGGGGGGGGGGGAGAAATTCTCAAATGTCCACAGACGTTCATCTCGTCTTGTTCCAGGGATATGAAGCAAAAGGCCGTGCGCTCCTGCGATGACGGACACACAACGGTGCGATCATTGAGACAGGTCTCGTGAACGCGCGAGAGTGTAATTTGCAGATATTACTTTTGGGATGACAGGATGGATCCTCTCCCTTCCGAAGTGTACGATAAGAATGCTGTGGAGCAAACGACAGGCCTCCTTGTAAATTTAATTACGAAGTACATAATTAACGCTCGAAGTGCTCGCGTGACTACTCGGAAAAGTGTTTGGCTTACAATATAAGCAGACAAAGTCCATTTTGAAACGGTCCATTTTTAGTGTCTATCTGGAAATGACACAGTGTCTCGGGGTCAAGTACTCGAAAGCAAGTGTGAACTTCCGAGACAACTCGCGCCTCGTAACTTGTCACTTTGTTAATTTTGTTCGTCAACTCAAAAATATAAATTTTTCTGAGGAAGCAATAAAATTTCGTAAGAATAGAAGAAATTTTATTTTCGCTTCGGTCGATTTATTTCTGCCTATGTTAATGTTTCCAAAGGTCAAGGTTCTCCATCGTTTTCATTTTGTTATCGTTTTCCTCAGTCCGGTTTGTCACCCGAAGCACTTACTGCGGAATTTTCATCATCCGGTTCTCGAAAAACATGCTCTCCTGAAAATGGGTCATTGCTAAAATTTTAGAGCCTGAAACTATCGATACACACACTTTCGGTCCTCCCAGCTGCTCCGCCATGGTTCGGTATGGAACGCGAATCACATAACGCTGCTCTATGGTGTATATTTCCCATTCGTTATTCACGAATCAATTAAATAACGGTCCATTTTCGTTAATGTTGATTGTCATCGTTAGCTGGTAATACTTTTATAATTAACCTCGGCCGCATATTTGGGCAATAGAATGCATGAGCAGCTATAACAAATGAATGAGCCTCACAATGGAGCACGTGCTGCTCGTCAATTATGTGTGTTATATTTGACGGTAGGCTAATTACAGAATAAAGTTTCGTTACTTGAAATATTAGAGCAGGATTAACGGACTGGGGAAAATTTCACGAACTAACGTACTCCGAATGGCATGGAATTTTATAGATATTCAAAATTCCGGAGTCTTTGAGGCGACCGAGGACTTGCGCTTGCTGGGAAAAAGTCTCAAGCGTCAATTTTTTATCCATTAATGACAAAACCTTCTCAGTTAATCATGGGATTGATGGAAAAATAACGCGTAACCTGGATTGTTTTGAATCGTAATAAATTGCAATAATTCTGATGAGAAAGAAACTTTTAGGTATGAAAAATTTGTGTAAATTGAAGCAGAGCAGAATCAGAGGAAAATTACTTGATAATTTTTCTGCTGCTCGTCTCCGAACGACTATAAAAGTCTACACCAGTTGATTTCGAGTCAACGAGAGAACGTTTGAAAATAAGGTATAAAAGGTTATAAAGCTGGCATTCGAGGTAGAATGCTGCACACATTCTTCCCGAAGGCCGTCAGAAAGCACACGTTTGTTCTCTCCCCTCTTGTATTTCCAGCCTTTCGTGAAACATCACTCTCATATTCAAGTGCCATTTCCTCAACCCTCGAAAATGTCTTGTGAGCTTTGTACATTCAGAAAATTTGCCTCTAGAAATTGTTGTGCTTTACCACATCTTTCTTACGAGCGTCACGTCGCTCTTTTCTCTTTCCCTCTTCGCCTTTCGTATCGTCCTGTTTATTCGTGCAAATTTTCCACGAATACCTGAGCTTATGTGAAAATCAAGATAAAGACACTCGCGCCAAAATACCTCTTCTCACAGTCAGATGCTCCACACTTTTCTACCTCTGCACCTATGCACTACGACCCATAGGAGACTGCTGCAGCATACTCCATCGTTCCTTGTCTGATTTTCAACAATCAACATCAATTTATTTAATTTTTCCATTTCAATTAACTACTTCAATTTTTTGTTTCATTTGTAATCTTGAGATTGCTGAAAAAATGTAGAAATGTTTAAAAAAATTAATAAAAAAGTATAAGTAAATAAATATTTAAATATTTTAAAAAATACAAATAAAATAATATAAATATTATGTTAATATTCAAATTTTGAAACGTTTCTTAAAAGGGGGACAAAAATTTGGAAGAACATCGTAATGTGTGACTTCAATTGTCTTATTGAAACGATTTCCAATTAGCCCAAGCAAGTGGTATGTCTATCGGTCGTCGATTGAGTGCAACGGGGACGTGAATGACATGTCCATAAAGGCTTCATATTCCCGGCTGTTCTTTGACGTTCGAGAGCCTGTTGGTCCCATTAATTGGGACACTAATGAGTACATGGGGTTACAGAGAAATCTGTTTCGTCGCTGCACGAGGGAGGAAACTAACTAGACAAAAACAAAACAAAAAACTCGAAATGTCAATTGAGGAGCAATTGTCCGGTCATGCTTCAATACGTTCCGAATTTTTTTCTAGCATCCCTGCTTTCACGAGGACACAATACTTACACCTGGAACTAACGAGCAAGAAAGAATTTTCTATAAAAGAATGTGGCTCCCCGAAAATAAAAAGTGCAAAGCGAGCAAGGCCGATGGTTGATGTCGAAGAATATCGCAACAATGGTGCATTCACACGAGTTTACGGAATGATAATCACGGAAGCAGGAAGATCGTTATTCTTCTGATCGAATATTCAGCTGGATTGTCGCCACGTTTTCCGGAGATTACTGGCTGGTGAATACGCACAAGAGTTGTGAATGAATCAAACGATTAAACAATAAAACTCTTGGTGAAGAGCTCTTCGAAGAGATTGGATACAGAACCATAGAATCCTCATGCCAGGAGCACTGGATAATGTACGTGTATCAAGGTATAATACGAAAATTTGATACGAGCATGCATAAGCATGGAAGTTTCGTATTTGGCGGCCACATATCTTTCTGAGCACCAAATTCAGCATTTAATTCATCTGGTTCTCATCGCAGCGGAGAAGAATACCATGCCATGACGTATGAAGCGTTTCCGGGGGTGCGACGATGTATACATATGATCGTATATGCGCGCGTGTGTGTGGTGGGCATACACCGCCAATTATCCTGACGTTAAACAATGAGCCTCACGTCATTTGCAATGCCATTCCTGCATGAAGTTGAAACCTTCGGATATGTGTTGACGTGCACTTGTGTGAGTAAGTTGGTGTATGTGCGCTAGACCGCGTCCTATAGCGACAATGCCTAATTTGAATGTATTAATATCAGGCCGACATCGCGAGGCTCATTGTTCGGGCTCAGACATCGCGCGATAAGGGAATATGACGATGAGAGAGCATCTCCTGTGTGTCCTTAACTATACATACATTTCTATAGACGCGACTATAACATAAAGACATATATGCAGATCTATAAACAGTCTGCGTAATTATATGAGCCCCTTGATGATTCCAAGGAAAAGCGATGTGTCAAGAAATTGGAACTGCACACGAAGACGAAGTTAATCTTCTCAATTAGCAACAATGAGAGTAAATAAACTTTCGACCTTTTCATGCAGATTTGTTATTTATCCTACTCAACTGTTCCCGTAGAACTCGCTCAACGCTTTTGGCCGTGATCCCTTAATGAAAAGTCCAAGGGTCACGATATACTTCGAGTGTAATTTTTGCCATTTTATTCGTTTTGCAATTGGACGGTCCGGTGTTTCGAATCGCGCTGCCAGTTTCACAGTCGCAGCCGCACCGTCATTTTGATAGAAATGCGTGTATACGCGTGCGGTTATATGTTCCTTCAGAATTTCTCAGTTTTTTAATCAATCAAATCGATAAAAGATTTTTTACATTTTTTATCAATCAAAAAACCATCAAATGATGGAATTCTCTCCGACCGTCAGGTGTTTTGGATCCGAAAAAGTTTGTAGATGATGGAGACCATCTCACCCTACACAATATTGAGAAAGGAGCGCTTCAGCGCTACCAGAAAACGGTTCGCGCGTGGAATGTACCCCAGTAAAGGAAAAGGGAGAAGTGGAAAATGAGTCTTAGCGAAAAGACCAATAAAATGTAGGACGCGGAGAAGTTTATATAGGAAGGAAGAAATTTAGTAACCTTTATTCCTGCCCGACCCAATCTTCTGATGGAACGATTTCCTACGGAAACGATCTGGCCAATATCTATTTCGGGAGCTCTTTGCACACTCGGAGATGTCTCTGCGACGGGGAATCCTACAAGCTCTTCGTACATTTCACCGTTGGCAAGCCTATACGCACACTTCGACACACATAAGCGCTTATATATTTATTGACATATTTTTTATGGCTGTAAATGTACCATAGAACAGATAGCTCTATCCATATATAGCCTGTACCTACAGTTCATTGAGCTATCAAGCTTTTCAGCAGTTTCTCTTATCTCCTTTTTTATCAATTCTCTCCTATCTATTTCTATTAGGCTTTTATGGTCGATTCGAATGAATGAACGTGAGCGATCTTCCCATCAAGAATTCTTTCTCTGTTATATATATAACGAACATATCTACAAATATATAGAAAGACGTTTGTCATTTTTCTCTTGTCTCACTATCTCGTACATCAATCGTTTCAGAAATAATCGCCGCGATAGCACGTCGCGACAGAAATACTTACAGAGTCCTTTCGTTACCGAGGCGGTTCGCGAGATCCTCTCAGGAAGATGGAAGTGTCGTTCGGTCAGTCAAATGTAAATTGTTGTTCTTTCGTCGAGCTTTTTTATGTTTGTTCGTGCGTTGGGGATCTATCTGAAACGTTCGAGACCTCGACTATCCGTGAATTTGACTGAAAACGGTGTCAGGCGATCATAATTAGTTGCCAATTATTTCATTGACCGAAAACGAGAATCCTTCTTTGTATAAATATAAAAAAGAATTTGTTGCAAAATGTAAACGTCTTGTGAGTCGATCCGACGATGTGATTCTTCGTAAGCTTTTTTCGAAAATCCCATCGGAGTAATACGGGACTCTCGTAAAGTTTAAGCGTCGTTGCACTCTTTCTTGGTTGTAAACTGTAGATATTTTTATTTGAGTCCACTGTATAGTGAAAGCTGTGTAATAAATAAATGAAAAAGTACTTCATAATAATCGAAGCCTCGTAACAAAAAGTTGAACGAAAGCTTTCGTTTACTTTTCTTACACATAGAACGATCGATGGAGAGCCACCGTCAGCGTTCCCTCGCGTAACTATATTGTATACAATGAGAAAAAGTTGAGACTCAATGGCAAAAAGAAAAAATAAAAAGGAAGAATATAACTTAACACGAAGCCAGTGTGTGTAGATACGAGGACGCTTATGTATGTGAGTCCGTGTGTTGTGCGTCATCGTAAAAATTGATTGAGAGCTGTGTTGGACTATCGGGAAAGTCAATTATTGGAATTGGATCGCGCCGATAATCGTTTCCATAGACTTTGCCTCTCTGCCTTTTCCTTCCACGCAATTCTACCCTCTCACTCATCGCCGATGTTATTGCACGAACTCGCCGCATCGTTTATCAAGAGGGCGAGGCATGAGAGATGTATATACAGACAACAGCGAAATACAAACGAATAGATAAAACAGTTTATCGGCTTGTGCTTGCTACTCTCCAACTATTTTACTTACCAACTATACTTCTGTAAGCAATCCAAGTAGGTACGCAGGAAAAATACCAACTCAGTTGTCTTTGAAGTCCAAAAGACTGCGGAATAAATATTCAATTAATTCGACATGTCCAACGATTCCAAGTTTTCTTTGAGTACCTCCTCGACGCAATCACACTAATAGTTCACCAGGTTAAGTCTATAAATTTGAAAGATGTTAACCCGTAGAGACCACACTCCCTTTGAGGTCATGCACTCACTGCACTGGTGCTAATTTGCACTTTGACTTTTCGAAATTTTGTATTTCTTCGATGAACGCATAAAATTAATCTTAAAACCATAGTTTTTGGGGGTAAAATATTCCCAGTAATCGATTGCAATGATTTTGAAAAATGGGAAATGAAATTTTATTGTCGAAAAATGGCCAAACTGACGAAAGGAATTTTGAAAATCTGTAACATTTAAAATTTCCGTGGGTGCAAATTTGCACTAGTGTGATGTTTACCGGTTAAGGATTAGAAGAATGTAAACATTTATTTGGTTAATAAATAAATAGATTTTCACGTTGTGATAAAATTTTAGTCGTTGTGTAATCAACTGTATAGTTTATCACACTTTTCCGTCGCCTGGTTGCCAGAGAATTTATGTCATTTTAATTTAGCTTTATGAAGATGCAGTTGCACCAGAGAGTCCATTGAAATATATTTTCTATTATAAACTTGATGAGTCAACTGTTAAGGAAGCTCTTGCAACGTGAAATGAGAGAACACGTAGTGCTCCGGTGAAAAGCCAACGTGGGAGAAAAGCGAGTGTGGGAAGGGAAACATGGGAGAAAGAGAGCGAAGCGCTTACAGTGGAAAAGCTTTCGTATGTACTATTTGCTTTTGCAAATTAGCCGAGAGCGTGCGAATCACGAGCCGAATGAAATTGTCTGACGGAACTTGGGAGTCATACATGGAGAGTAGGTGAACCGAAATTGTCTGTATACGGTGAAAACACTGTATGTTATATTAATAATGCAAAGAGACGGACACAGCGAATTTTATTTGCTACGGCAATGTCTCTTGGCTCATTCTACAGCAACGAATCCTTTGCGAATTAGCTTTCTCTCAACATAGTCCTTTTGACTCAATTTCTTTTTTTTTTCCTCTCTATGTGAAAATAATTAGCGACAAAGCCATCGGTGGTCACGTGGGAATTAATTTGCACTCGCTTGTCAGATGCTGCTACCTTAATTCTGACTAAAAAAGGACGCTTCAAAAAAATACAATAAAAATCGATTTGCTACAGGCAAAAGAGTATAAAATATTGAACCACACACAAAAATTGTGAATCTGATAGCAATTTCCCCCGTTGGAAAATAAATAAATAGTATTGTACGATTAGCCTCGTATTGTCTCATGACAAAACGGATGTTTTTACTGAAAAAATATTATCAGAATATCGGTGTATGGATTCGACGATGTCCGAACTGAAATTCGGTCAACATCGAGATTCTGGTGATCATGAGAATTTCCGCAGCGTGGCGGTTGTATAAGAAGAAAAAAAGCAAATTGGAAATTTGACCGATTTCGCAGCAAAAATAATCAAAAATTTGTCTCGTAAAGATTTTTTGGAATTTCGTTAGAATAATCCTGGCAATCCGATGCATCATCCAGTCGTAAACATGGCTCTACATTTTTTCCGTGCAGACGATGGGAAAAAGGAGCACGGCCTTCTGAAAACAAAGCGAACGAAAAAGCTCCAACTTGTCATCAAAGACTCATACATATAGCCGCATATGTATGAACAAATAAATGTGTAAATATATGGATGCAACGTACATTATACACATCGGTAAATATAATAAATAACTTGCATGGATAAGCAAAAGTGTACGGCCAAGTCGAGTTTACTACCGCTTTTATATTTCGCCCGAGGATTATGCCATTAAAGCCACCGCGTGCTCCAAGATCGCTGAACGTGGATATTAAATATCGAAGGCGTAGGAGTTGCGTGCCGAATCATATATATCTATACATATGTATATGGCTATATACAAGAGCATAAAACCGCTTGAAACAGTGTTCGTATAAAAAAAAGGACATACATATATCATAAGTATAATCCATGTACAGAGGATGGTACCGTAACCAGAAGTTTCACGAGGTCACGAGCCACAGCAAGCGAGGCAAAATCATGTATTGCTGCTGCTATGTACAACTGCATGTGATGCATTTATATTTGTATAGAAAAAAACGACAGCGGTGAATGTATTCTTACGGGATACACGTCTTCCTGATATACAAGAATAAAGTGCGAGCAGCGGAAGGCCCGCTTGCCGTTAAATTAGAAATGTCATCCGTAGTCGTTAATTCTCCAGGGTTTTTCAAAACGAAGGAAATTTCCCGAGAATCAAAGATGAAGGGATCGCACGGGTTTGGTCCTCGAGTTTCGAGGCGCAGGACGCCGAATGGTTGGGAGCTTTTATGATTGTTAAGGCAGATATATATTTCCTCCAATCAACGCCCAGGGATTTTTCGAGGCCCCGGGATCACGCAGGTAATTACTAAGATATTGACTCTGAATTACCGGACACCATGTAGATCCCTGCCCGGTCACGTACGCCTGTGTGTGAACCAAAAGTGGGAATCCCGGACCGCCATCTCCCGGCGCGTTAAACCGCAGCGAGCATTGTCCCGACCGTGCGTTGACCCTTTCATCCCTATCGTATCGCTTATACCGCTACGTACGCTATTTGTTTTAAGCAAAAAATGTGCACAGCCTGATGCGGCGTAAAAGAAAATGACATGTCCAGGAATTTAAAGATTTCTCAAGTCTGCCGATTTACAGTTTCATCAAATAATGGATCTTGTGTTTGTTCTTGTATCGAATTAACAGCCTGTACTTTTACGTGTATTCGGAGATTCCTCAGGAACATTTATTATCTTCTAACCGCTGTGACTTACGGAAATTTTAGTGAGATCGATGAATGCAGTCGTTCTCGTGTCGCGAGGGACGTATTCTTCTCTAGGGATTGTTCTCTAGAATTAGAATATTCCGATCATCCTAACTATTGAACGGCCTCCAGACGTGGAATCTCATAACATAGTGGCTACGAAATATATTTGCACACTTTATCATATGGAAAATTGTCTTTAAAGTGTCGCTATACTTTTTGTAGTTCCTGTATATACGAATTTATCACGCGTACGACCAATGTCCGCGTGGCATGCAAATGAGTTTTCATTTCGCACCGTACGAGGGAAATCGCCAAATTAATTTTTAATGCATCCCAAATCGGACATTTTCAACATGAGATTAGCAGACAAGGATAATTAATATATTTCTGATCTCGTCTTGCGTGGATTACGAAGATTCTCGCGACAAGTACTCGTGTGTTTTTTTTAAAACATTTTTCCGATACTGAAACTGGACTTAAACATTCCACACGATGTATTTGTTGATCGGACTACCCCTCCTTTTCTTGGCACTTGAAAATCAATCGTAAGTTCTTCCTATCATCCTTTTTTATCCTCATTGAATGAGCGTATAAATAAACGATTGGAAAGCAATTTCCCTTCACCAGTATCCGTCAAAAAACACTCAGAATTCCCTGGAAAAAAAACCCTTTTAAAAATTAAATTGAATCCTACCTCCTAATTAAAAAAAAATCTGCTCGGGAAAACTTCGATTTGCTTTGTAACGCTAATGAGGAGGCGTGATCACGAATTCGCAACGAAAATCCGGTTATCAGGTGCTTATTCGATAGTAAAACATCGTAGATCAAGGATTTGTGTTCAGCTTAGGAAAAAAAAAACAAAGGAATGGAACTGAACGTGTGCGAAGGCAAGAGAAATAAATCTCATCGTCCTGCGCATATACGATGGAGTTATTCATGTTTTTAATACTATAGCCTGTGCACTCGCATTACGTTGATTAATGGTGAATATATTGGCATTCCAACAGCTGAATGAACCTTTAACAGAAAAATGTTCGGCGACAAAAAGAGTTTGAGCGAAACCACCTCGTCGCAATAATTATTCAACGAAAATGATAGAGAATAGAAAGAAATGTGCCGAGCAATCCTAAAACTCAACGAAACGTCAAACAACATTGGAAAAATCGCATTATAGGAACATTTTCGAAAATTTGGAAAAAAAAATTCGAGCCCAGAGAAAAAACCGAAAATGGATCATAGTCCATACCGCGCGGGAAATGTTTTAACTTGAATAATAATTCTGCCACGTCTCTTAACGTATCGCAAGCTCAACGCTGTACTTATGAACAAACTGAGTTCAAAGGGTATGCAAAATAGTAGGAGAATTAAATTCGACGTGGCTGAGTATTGCTCCATAGGGTCCATTGGATGTTCTACGAAGCCCGCGTGTATAGAAGCAAAAATAGTTATTTATAATGTGCGCTCATACTCCGAGGAGAGTATATATTATACGAAAGTGATCGTACGTCATTAGGTCGAGCAACAAGAGACAGACTATAATTACAGACGTCCCGCAGGGGCTTCACCGTACTTCGAGGATCTCACGCACTCGCAGTTTATCGCCTTCCCTGCTCTCGCCAATATGAAAGTACCAACCAAGAGAAAAATCGTCACGTCTAACGGATCTAAACATTTAACATGTAATGCATCGTGGTATATGTGCCACGTGCTTCTACCAACGCCGTGAATATCTGCTCATGATTTGATGGAGATAAAGAAAAATGCAAGCAAACGGACTGCAGATGGGAGGTAATGGGGAAAACTCGTGATAACCAATGGACATTACTCAATATACCGAAAAGCGTACAGAACGTTAAATCAAACGAAAATTCAATCAAATTTTCGATCGAGCGTTGAAATCGAGATTAAATATTCATTAAGAAGTGAAATGGACCAAAATAGAAAAAAAATTGAAAACTGTTCGGTCGTTGTAAAGTTTAAATTGGCAAAATAAACAAACAAAATGTTGGTACAGTGTAAAACTCATTTTTATCATGTCGTGATTCCTCTCCGAAAGTATTCGAACTGATTTCGGAAAATCTCGAGAAACACATTGTTATTTTTGTATTTTTACAAGTCAAAGTTTTTTTGTCACTCAAATTCGGTCACGTAGTTCGCGTCATCGTCATCGACGAACGATTTGGCTATTTGATTGATAATTTTTATACGGTTCGGACTTCGATAAAACCGCTCGACGATCGGTGAAATTTGTGGAAAGCGAGAAAGAGACGAGAGAGATCGGAAGGAATTTTTTTCAAACGTGGACAATGCAAATCTATAAGGGAGTTGAACTCGAGAGGCTTCGTTAACCACACGAGGAGTCATAAATCATGAACCAGCATACCTTGCCCTCCACCCCAGCGAGATGTTCACCTCTTTTCACATCCTCAGCATCCCTTCTCTTCTCACGAACGGGACAAATACTAACTCATAGGGTTGAGCAGACAAGCTGCAAGGAAAGATGTTCCGACAGGGAAGAATTTCATAACCTCTTAATTGCACATACCACAAAAACACTCATTTACATTTATATACCGAATTCCAATACGACATGCAATTTATATGTATAAATGGATAGCCATTGCGGTATTCGACGTCCAACTTTTTCCTCATAACGAATGGCTGAGAAGTCTTTTATACTGCACCTTGAACTCAACCTCGACGTATTATATTTTAGTGCCTAAAAATAGCGACGACTTTTTCTAAAAAATTCAATTATTTAAAAATCGTCTTTAACAATTGAAACTGGATATTTTCACGACTAGAAGGATCGTGTTTGGTTTCCTGCTCAAAACACTGTTTCCATCGATTCCTGTATCGATTATTTGATCCACGATTTAGTTACTTTGTTCTGTGGTGAACCTCGAAGGACTTGCTGACTAAAAATCGCATTTCTTTCTTTAATCCCTTTCCTAACCGTTTCCATGTGACTTCTGTGTATTCGTCCTGTGTACCTATTTCGAACGGAATTGGAGTTGCAGTCTTGGAGCATCACTTTTCTTGGCATGACACCCCCGGGAAAATCTTCATCGTGTACAATAAGGTTTTTCCACCATTCTCCTAGCAGTTTTACCTTTTGGAGTCTGTGTATGGTGAAAGTCCAGCCGACGAAATTTAAAGTTATCTCCTACGTTTTATATTATTCGCGCTGGTGGAGTATCGTTTGGTGGCTGAAAGGGGTACGAGGGAGCAATATTTCGTGCGCCCTGCTTATATGCGTTGAAGGTAGGGAGACGACCGCAAGGGGTTGTTGCATTCATCGGGGAATCTTGATCCGTTTAGCCCTGAATCCAATTTACTTGCGCGCCACTCGGGAAATCAAATAGCATCTCTGTTTTTTTTTCTTCTGAATGGTAGATCGTTGAACTGTAACATCGTCGAAGAGTCTTACCGTTCATCATTGAATCTCGATTTTTTCTTCATGGGTATTACCGCCAAGGAAGATTTACGCGCACGCATTAGCGAATTTGAATATTTTTATTTATTTTTGCGAGTGAAGGTGACACGACGGAAATCATGCCCTTCGGTACGAGGGAAGCTCTTCTCGGGTGTCGAGATTTAAATTCGTCTACAGAATTCAGCACTTAACTCGCCCCAAGCCTTTTAAAAATCCGTGAAATGAGATGAGAACGCGAGATAGCAGGGGAGATTGGAAATGTGGCATCTACCTCCGCGATTTCATCGGTTGCCAAAGAAAAAGACGAAGAAAATCCCACTCACTCCGCTCTTCCTTGAAGTACTTCTTCCGAACGAAGCGAAAAGCCATCTTTCAATTTTCTCAGGCACGATCCTAAAAATTTAGATCTTCCAGTCTTGTCACGAAACCCAGCAGGGGTAAGAATATTGACGTATCACCAGCAGGAGAAATTGGAGCGAATAATATAACCTCTTGGTATGCATTGATTGATATGACATCAATTTCGTCTATTCATAACATATACATCAACTCAGAAAACTGACGTTTCCTTCCATTATGAATAATTAATTGATTAAGCAGATGCACTGAGAAAACGATTTATTTGGATTCGTTAACTGCTAACAAATGTTAACATGGATACGACGAAATAAATGTTGTTGGACCAGTTAGTTAATCATTTATTTGAGCTTCTCACGACTGTCTGGAATAAACATTTGATAATAGTTAATAAATAAATCATTTGATCAAACATTACCTTTCTTGATAGCAAATGAATTTGATGACCATAAACATGTACTGAGTTAAGGGAAATAAAAGCGATCGACCAGATCATTATCTCCAAGGAAATGCTAAGCCTATGAAATGTGATCGTGACAACAAAGCTATTTTTTCACCATTAACAAGTTTTGTAACAGTTAATGAATGTTTGAATAAAAGTATCAACTGAATATATTTCTTTGTTACGAATAAACTGTTTTCACGCGTTTATTGTTGAAATCATCGAGGTGAGATTAAAAAAATAATTCCATTTTTACTTTATGTTTAGATTCAAAAACATTCTGGTCACTCAATGGACTGCAAATATTATCGAGACTGTTCAAGCTGATTGAGACCCGGACGACAATGCTCGTGACTTGGATGGATGAACCAAGTTCGAGACACAATTATATTTCATATTCGACCTTCAAAGAAATCGATGCAGTCGATTTTTCGATATGGTAGTGCATTGAGTATAAGCATTAATAGAATGGAACACCATACGTACGAGAAATAGAGAGGAAAAAGGAGAGAGGAAGAGAGAGCAAGAGTGGTAGCAGGGTCCATAGTGGCACTTGCTGTACAAGTTCTCTGTAGCAATCAAGGACCGCTTGATGGCCTTTCCAGGGTCGGCTGGCTTAGGGAGAGTGGAATATATGCTATAAGCATGAAGGAGAACCGAATGAAGCGAGAGGAGCAAAAGTGTGAGATGCCAGACCACAAAAAGGAAGTAGAGGGAGAAAGAGACAAGGCAAGCAGAATTCGCCTTGAGTGTTGTGGAGCACTCTCCCGACGTCTTCAAGGGTACACACTACCCTCATAGACAATAAAATACGGATTACATCACAAAAGGAAGGGAGGATGGAGGAAGACTGTAGAGTTATAGAGATTCGATGTTGTTAGGCGTCTTGCTATATGTATCAAGCTCGGTGGTTTCCAGAACAAGGAAGACGAAATTACATATGCAGGGGAGTGACAAAGAGGCCAACATTCAAGGAGTATCGGCAATTATTTCCAACATTCAGCCTCTTTATTCTGCCGCGTTCCGGCTACATTTACCCTCCATCCCGTTCATGATAATGAAAGCCCTATTTACTTATACATATAGCCTCCTAATGAATTCAAGCCATTTGTTGATTGCTTCGTTTATATTCGCTCGCCCTTAGAATACGACAAGCTTATACGATCGACCTATAATTCCTTTTATTATCAATATTATTATTTGCATCAGTCCGACACAAAAATTCAACTGCAGCTTCGATGCCATCACGTCCCGGAATGTTCTTCTCATTTTTTCTCGTATTTTTCGTCACGATCCAAATTTTGTCATATTGACAGTGACCATGAGCCACGACCATTGTAGTTAATAAAATAATAGTTCATATATCTAGAGCGATTCGGATTAGCGAGTACGAAATAGAGGAAAAAATTTGTTGCACAATTTCTGTCACTAATTTCTTACGTCTCGATCTAACATCTCACTCTACAAAATAAACGTCGATCTGCTCTACAAAGTTACACTCTATATACGAACATACAGATGTCGGAAATGATGCAGTAACGAACTTCCCATTTTCCTGTTCAGCTGTATGGGGTGCTGCTGAGCAATAGGTAGACAGCGTCGTTAAAACCTTTTATTATTGTGCACTTAGGGTTCTAACGACCTGAAAATTGAGAGTGTGAAAGAAATAGCTAGCGAACGAGATGGCGGGGCAACGGTGGTACAATGATTGTGGTATGAAACGAGAACCAGAAGGAATTCAACTCCGTAGTGTCTGAGGAGAAGCTGGGGGTTTTCTTGAAATGATCTCAAATCGCTCGCATCGGGCGTTTCTATGTATTTCGAATTCCGTCAGTCCTGAAAAGTTGATAACCCATAAAAATCTGCGATGAACTATGAGCAGTGACGAGTCAATGTTCGTTAAACTGAGAGCGGAGGAGGTAAAAAGGTAACGGACCTTTCGTTGTCATACGATATCTCCGAGCATTCGTTTCAATGATCCCTAACCAGGAAAGGCGAAAATTGGTGAACTAATAGGATATCCCGAAGAGGGATCGTCGTGAGGACACAATTGGCAGTATAGGAATCGCCCCAAGTTACTCTCGTTAGTTGGAGCAGCCATTTCAATCGAGCAGAAGTCAACTTGCGGAAAAACATCGTATCGTGAGCAGCACGAGCTTGAATGGTATCGATGGAATCGTTTTAACTTCGTATATACACTCCTCGGCCCCTTCCCCTTCACGTTTTTGCCGCTAACTCCCTTACTCCCTTTCGCCCCAATGAACCGGTTACTGCGGCTAATGCAGTTTCCGAACTTTCGATTCACAGCTTAGTTCGAATGTACCCGCGCACTCCTGGGTCTCGAAGTACACATATATAGACGTCGGAAGTCGAGACTTCGGGTATATATCGTTTTTCCGTCGTAACTTCAATATTCGATGCATCTCAATGCAAAAAAAAACGGAGATGCTCGAAGTCGCGGGCTCACCTTTCCTCACGTTGTTTTTTTTTTTTTTTTTCATTTTTTTTTGTCTCTTTTTTTTTTTTAGTTCGAAGATTTCCTATTAGGAGAATATTAATTCTTGCCGTTTGTAACGCTGATCCGCAAGATTCGAATAAGTTCCGTATCGGAAGCGTCCAGGATTAAAGGCTACGCCTTTAATTATGTTTCTCTTGGGATAATTTGTTGAATACTATTACATGTTCTTGTACATGCTTAATATAATAGTGCACTACGTCTGACAGGTTTGAGTGAAGCTTACATCTGCCCTGGTACTCTATAACCTGCGTACTTATTTACAGGCACGCATAATGCCTGACCTGACTGCCGTGGAATAAGCGACAAAAAAAAGAGGTTTGTCTTCGAGCCGAAAAAAAGTTTTCTCGAGAATGATGGCGAGACGGCTGCGGAGTGGATTCCAGTGACTTGGAGAACCATTACACACAGCGGCGTGGATATCATAAGAAAATAAAAAGAAAAAGAGGAATACACCCTCAAGCCTCCACTGAACTGCATAAACGGGAGTAATCATCTTGGCCTGGCGCTTGCCGCTTTTCGTCCCACGAGTCTTGAGCTGCCGTTTCATGCTGCCTCACATACAGGATGTCTCGAGATTTCATGTCAAACTACAAAGGACCGTTGAACTCATTTACTCACTAAATTTGTGAAGAAAAAAGCGTCTGTCTGTTTTACATCTTGAATCTTTATGGTTGATGGAATAATTAAAAATTGCCAACAAGCAAACCGGCGGAGTGTCTGGGCCAGGATTGAGCGGAATTTGATCATCGCCTCTTTTCCTGCCTGCCGCACATGCTGAGGTCACTGGACCAAAACCTACGAGATACGTTAAGAATCGGGAAAGAAATATCTTTTAGGAATTTCTGGATGTAGGGATTCTGCAGAACGCTCACGTTAATTGGAGGACACTCTGTAGATGTCTAAGGATGTAAATAGTTGGGGTAATGAAAAAAGGATGATCCATGGCTTTCGATGCTTGAGTTCGTGCAAGTTATGTCTTCTCGTTCAAGAGGAGTCGTAATGTTTATACAAAATTTGTTTTCTCTTCGTTGGAGCGTCACCTCGGGCTGATATTTGGGTTCGATGTACAAGATCCTTGACTCGCTTGAAAATATAAAAACAATCTTGAACGTTGGACAAAAACGCTTGTTCGTAACACTCAAATTGTTTTAATGTGCCATTGCTGTATCGTAAGCCTGTTGTAAAAGAACTCACAGGATATTGATGGCGTTGCGGGGTGTGAGAGAGATAGAGAGAGAGAGAGAGCGAGGGTCCAGTGGCCCTCGTCAATAATGATTCCAGTACTGATGTGCACAAAGGGTTCCTCACTCGAGTGCACACTTTTCGTGCTTGCACACTCCAAGAAAATTTCACGAGTCGCTCAGTAATCTCGGAGCCAGAGTTCCAGAGGCGTCAATAATAACGCGCAGCTGCACGTGAAGTATGGTCGAGAAAAAGATTTTTTTTTCATCTCCTACACCGACGAGTACTTTTAGCATAAAAGCCAGTACTCGCGACGCTTTTTTCATCATGGATTCCATCCTGAAATCATGTTAGTTTTATTCAGGATCCATTTGATTGGATCAACTAAAAATCTTATATTTATAAAACAACGAGTCTATTAAAAAACCTGGGCTTTTTGTTCGCCTGGAATTTCTCATCGAAATTCCATGTGTATGTGCAGTGAAAAGCGAAGAATTTTTTGTTTTATGATCGGCATTGAATTTGATGCTATTGACTCCGGTTAACTCGGTTTTCAATATTAAAATGTACGAGCTTTTGATGGAATCTCTTTCATGACGGTTGTCTGTGATCTCTCAACTTCAACCATCGCAAATTGACGCTCATTTATTATTACTTAAGCAACTGAATACCGAAAGTGATAAATTCCTGGAAAATATGTGCGCAATTAAATAAATATTCGTGATAAAAATATGAATTCCCAAATACTTGGAGAGTGTGAGAGGCATACGTTTTTAATATTGACAGTAAATTGTGCATGTATCGGGGAAGATGAAACCGAATATCCTGATGACCCAGGTTTTTATTGCGTGGTCTTTATTTTCGGAGAAGCGCCAGAGGGTACATATTTATTCGTGAGGATGGTTCGAGAGGATGGGAGCAATTCCGTATAATCTAAGGGGGCGCGTGAACGTGAAATCGCATCACGCACACAGCGGGCATTCTGTGGTGAGGGTGATATGCACTTCAGTACACATACATACACATAGATATGCTTGTGGCACTCGGAGTGCTATGCGTTGGTTCAGACGTGCGTAAAGGCGCGCGAAATCGCGAGACCTCATACCCGGACGCATTGCGCACATACTTTGGACGAGAGCGGTGTGGATGCTTGTAGGAAGCGAGGCTTCAGTGGCATGCTGATGAATCTATAGCAGCCAACGGGACGTAAACGTATCACGAGGCTTGCATGATGTACTGAAGGACCGCCTAAGCCCTACGGCCTACACTCTTCGTGTTATTTTATTTTTATGCCTGCTTAGGCGATTAAAGTTTATTTTGTTTTTTTTTCCTCCTGTGGGAAAACTCGTTCTTAATTCTCTTATTCAAACCTCACTCGCTTGCACTTTCTGCCTCCTGAAGAGAGTAAGTTCCTGAAGAAAAAATCTCAAGAAATCAATATTTTTGTACTTTGTTCTCCTTCTCCGATTTTTCCTACACCCCGTACATTATTATAACACCTTGTATTGCCTCGTACATTCGGATAGAAAGAGGAATAGGGAGGAGAGAGCAGCATGGGGCGAGGAGAAGAGAGGCAGGAAAAATGAAATACGTGTGCGGACACCACGTGCGAACGATTCGGGATAACATGCCCATTCCACTGCCATAATCTATGGTACACGTAAAAGAATAATCAATAGCACAGTACATAACGATATGTTGTCGCCGATCCTACATTCATATATATATGTATATATATCTATAGCTTTTGGTTTAAAGGATATATCATACTATATAAACGTCAAGTTAAAGTGTACGGTATACGATGGAATGGAGAATCGATATTGTCTATTTCTTCTAAACTCCATAAAAAAAGGGTTCAGCTTCAAACAATCAGGTCCCGAAACCGAGAAAGAAATTGAAAATTTCTATTGGAAAGTGTTGGCGGAAATCTCAATTTTCCATGAAGAATATCTCCGGTGATAAAAATAGTGTAGAGGTCAAGAAAATAAATAGCGTTAGATTTCGAAATTTCTACGATTTGCTCTTTCAACAAAGCATAGCTTCGATTTACATATTATTTTTTTCATGAACGCTCTGGAAAACGAGTATCCGCAATTAAATGCTTGAATGTTTCCACGTAATTAGAAGTCCCAATTTTTTCAGCCGTCGCTTAGCTACTGCTTGTCCCGGAAATAGGAAACGAGCGAAGGAACGAAAAATGTTGCGGATCTGAGAAGAACTTTGCCAAGGGATTTTTGTTACATGATTATTTTTGGCTGCGTACGTTGGGGAAAGAGTTTTCTCGTCGTCGTCTGACGTTACGAGCAAGAAAAGCTTTTCGGATTCACGATTTTCTTTTTCATCTTGCAAGGAGACTGCGAATCAACTGATACAAAATGTACATACATAAATATACTTTTATCTACACGAGTATAATGTATCTCTCGTCTCGCAGCAATATTCGTGCAAAATGAAATATAAGCGGAGCAATGTTAAATGATGAAAACATCTTTCTGGAAAATGTCACCAAATCGCAGGGACTGGACGAACGCCTGGAAAATATCCGGAGGATCGTCTTATCATTGCAAAACATGATAGTTTCACAAAAATTATCGAAACAATCAAGCACTGATCAGTAATATTTCCAGTTTGTTCTCTATAAAAATTGAAAATCCCATAGTTAGCTCTATAGCCTACAATCGGATGGAAAACAACGAAATATTGAAAGCAGCAGCGGTGCCAGCGGTAAGGCATGACCGGAGAATGAAAAGAAGTGAATTTTATATTAAAAATTGAGAAAAAACGCTTTACTGAGTGTTTTCGGATAAAATCTTATCATTAACGTCTGTTTATAGAATGTAACGTTCTCCACTCTCGTTTCGCTCGTTATCACATCCACGGTTTGCATAAAAGCTCTTGGAAACGGTACGTCAAAGGGCTCTCGACGGATTTCACGTGCCGGTGCCAAAGCAAAGTGCCATTGGCATCGTTTCGACCTACACTTGGACGATTCGACGCGGGTTACATCGATTCAAGCCCTTGGAGTATTGCAAGTCTCTTCTTCTCTCAACCTTTGGAGCTCTTTCGATGCTCGGCCATTGGCTGCGACTCTACAAAGAAGGAACAAAGAGAAACCCACTTTATGCTTTCCTCCCAGAGACGACGTCGCTGCCGCATCAGCCAGCGCTTCCCAGAAAGCCTTTTTTATATTGCAAAAAGGATTGAAGGTGGATTCGGTTATGAATTTGCTCCTTCGGGAAGTTCTCAGTTTCTTCAAATTTTTAGCAAGGTCAATCGTCCGTGTCACTCCACAAAGGCGAAATTGTTGAGCAGCACTGAATCGGTGTTCGCAATGGCAAACGGAATGAAATCATTTTTTTACGCTATTGACACTTTTTCGGACTGTTCCAATACTTTTTTATCATGAACACAATCGTTTAGGATTGACCGGAGGACCACAATTTGTCTCGTTTCTTTCTTCGCAAAACAAGCTCGAATGCTATTTCCGATGCTGCTGGCCAGTTCGTACAATGAGAACGATTTAAAAACCTCATGTGATTTTTCCGATTCGACGATCTTCACTAACAAGATACAAAAAATCAGGAACCTTGTACGTGTATATCTCTTTTTCGATTGAAGATGAACCCAACGCGTGGGCTGTAAGTTATGCGACAAAAAACTGTTCCCTGGTCCCACCTCGCAAGGCTACTACGAAACAGCATTTTTCAAATTTGTTTTTATGACCACCAAAGGAGAGACATCCTTACGCGGGAGACACTTGCCTCGTAAACCCTAATTTATTGCGAGCTATCTTTGCCTTACGCATATGTGTGCTCTGTGCATATGTGTGTACCAAAAATTGCCAATATTTTTTGTGCTCATAAAGACGCAAATATTTTCCAGCCTCTCTAAACTAAGAATTCACAAATGGCAGAGCCTGGGAATAAGAATCTACGATTTTTATGAGAATTCGTCCCTTTGCCCGAAATCCCTTCAGTATTTTCAACAAATCGATTTTTCTTAACGCCACCATTCTGTTGCCTATCAAGAATAAAAATATTTCTTTTGAACCTTGAATGCTGCAATAAAATTATGTCAAAATTAAAAAATTGTGAAATTATTTTATCTCCTCCAAAAAAAATTATCGAAAAATACCAATTTTTCACGCTTATGAAGGATTTCCGGCTTTAAGGGGGCTCGTCAATAAGAAAACAATGTAAGAGCTGTCTGAAATATCATTTGAAAAGGTTTTCTGACGTTTAAGCATTTTCAAGACTGGCATTTACATTTGTTATCGATTGCTAAAAATTTTCGAAATATTATTCAAAAAGAGTTACAGTGTCGAACAAAAGTGTATTTGCGTAGTCCATGTTTTTGGCTTCTCTTGATTTATGTGAGCGCTTAAAAAAATGCACATCAATTATATTCGCGTGAGTCGCTCATTGAAAACTAAACAGGCATGCATATTTGTTTGGACGAAAAAACTACAACAATAGACGCGCAAAGCTCTCAATATTTGTTCATAAATATACGTTAGAAAAATACGATTGATTATATCGGCATTTGGAATCAGGAGGTATTCAATGAGCAGTGAGCTCTGATATAAAGCGAATTGCCCATTCGACAATGTTGATACATCGACAGTAAGGGAAATTGAGGAAGCGAGAAAGAGATAGAGAGAGAGAGGGAGAGGGAGAGAGAGAGGAGAGAGAGAGAGAGATGGAGAGAAGTGGATAAAGAGAGAATATTTGATGCAAATAGTATTTTATCAAGCTTCGATGACTATGATCGAAAACGCGATTGGATGTTGTTGTATTTGAGCGTTGTACCTGACTCGTAAATGAATATGTACTGTTTTCTCTCCATCATCGGGATATGCACACAATCGATTCGATCGTTTCGATAAAACGTTCGCTATTGCTGGCTGGTCATTCTTTCGCCACTCAAAATGCGAATTGTGCGGAACGATGCTACATTTCTCTTCAGCGTCCCGAGCAATTTGCTTGCAGCATCATCTATTTATGACTTAAAACCAACAGCAAGCCTCTGCGTTGAAAACCAAGAACGAGAAGTAGCATTTTTACAAGGCCTGAGGGTTCATTGTCGTTGTTGAGAAATTTCAAGGAAAAAAAAAGGAATATTTGCGTGAGGCTCCCTTGGTCTGTCCTCCCGCAGAACGGACCAGACACTCGCAATTCAACTTGTTTCTCCCAAGACCTTAAACCTTACCATTGCGTCATAATGAATTCCGTAAACTTTCATTTTAAATTTCCATCTCGTTGCATACTTTTTTTTTTCTTCACTTCTATTCTGTCCAGAATCTTCACTCAGAGCTGGGCTCACCATTTGAGTTCTCGTTAATGCCAAAGTTTTCTTGTTCTTTACGTCGTTAAGTTACAAAGAGAAGAACGCCATTGTCTCCTTCATCAACGAATATATCTTGACTTTCTAATTGGTTTGTTTCACCTCGTTGTTCGTAAGAATGTTGACAAGCTTTCATGAGAGATAACGAGGCATGCATTAATGGAACAACGACTGAAAGATCCAGAATGCTATTCGAACGAATAAGCGAGTCTCTTGGATCTTTTGTTTTCAATTCAATTAATTAGCTTAATCTCGGATTTAATTGAGTGAACATTTAGTCGTTGAATCATGTCGAGAAACAATAAATCGTGCGTCTATATGACGATATGTCCATCCAATAATAATGCACAATCACACCAATGAGCCGCCATCAATATCGAGCTATTTCCGCGTTTTGATGACACCGACAGTTCCGTAGCGATTTGATTGAATTTTCATGTCCTTATGTGCATATATACAGCACCAGAGATTTCTGTATATATACGGAAATTCCTCTGTGTCTCACAGCGAGTTAAAGCTGCTCACTTGATCCAATCGTAGTCCCAAAGCCACGAACTGGTGCAAGCTGCATACACCGGGCGAATTGAAGCTCGTTCATCGTCTTCCGTTGATGTTGATACCACGAGACCTCACTCCTGTGCTCGCGTGCTATAGGCAAATCACGCTATACTAATCGATACCGAATTGGCGGATTTAATCGCCTGAGGCGAGTTATCCGATGACTCCCGCTGTTCTTCTTGATGAGAGCAACTGTTGACTTGTATGTCAACCGTTCCCCCAACACTAGAAGTTGTTCCATCTATTTCCAACCATCTCATGTCCATCAACTCGAAAAACTTTCACCCGGACTCCACGAGCAACGTATAGCTGTAAATCGTTAACTTCTGACGATCCAACTTCCGTTGTGACAACGGAAAACGATATTACTAGAAAGTGCTGAATATTGTAATAAAATTATCGAACAAAATGAGGCTTACAGATAAGTTTTCATCGGATTCATGCTGAAGAAATGCTGTGAACGATGTATAGGCATCCTTGTTCCATGTTCCAGCACGATGAGGGATGTAGGTTTTGATGGGGAAACTTTTGTTCCCTCTATGAAACTTAAATAGCGCTCTTAATGCTCATGCATCAACTTTAATACGAAAAATATGTTTCAACACACAAACCGATATACATAGAGGCTTAATTTCACTATACCCAACTGAGGCATGCTAGAGAGAAAGGGGAAAATGTTGATACGACGGGGTTCTGAGAATGCCGATGAATAATTTAGCGAGAGCGTTATGAGAGAGCGTGCCACCTTTGGCTGGATTTACCGAACGCGATAAGTGGTGCACGCGGCTTTACGAGCAAAACTGAGATCTGATGGGATGTTTCTTGTGGGAGCAGTTGGTCCGTGCAAGCTTTGTGGGAGCTTCGAAGGATTGACAAAATTTTAATGATCATGGGATGGGAGTAAAACGGAGGGAGAAGTGCGAGGGATCGCATCATGATGAAAGAGTTACACAGCGTATAGCGTTGCGCATTCAACAGCTCCGGTGAAATTAACCCCGCATGCGTATGACCACCACTTTGTAATATCACTAAAACCTCGCACTTGTTTTCCACTTTCACTGGCTTGTTATACAAGCCCCTGGAATGTTGGTACAAAAGCTTTATCATATATAAACTCACGAGCACTCGCACATTAGCGTGCGTCAACATACGGGGCATAGAGATGAACTTGTACACACTCTGAATCGGAGTAAAAAGATAACATGAGAGAGAAGAAAGAAAAAGTACCGAATATGGAACGCACTGGAGTATTATTAGCTGGCGCATATGTATAAGCACTTCCGAGTGTTTTGCAACGGGTTCGAGTCAAACGGAACATTTTACTCGTCCAAAAACATCATTCCCCTTCCATGTTGACCTTCCAATATTTCCATATGTGCTCTATACCTCCGTAGACAAATATAAACATAGTTTCACCGTATCCATTTATAAAGCAAGTTGTCGAAATTTGGTCTATCCACCAGTGCATCGAGTGCAGCCTGCGATCAATCTCGTGTCCCAGAACGTTTTGTACTCTCGTTTAAATACGCAACATAAGCCCATTCCGCTCTTTCAATCTATTTACACCGACTACGCTTGCTCTACTCACAATCAGCCTCCAATTCCGAGTTATACAAAATTCATGCTCTTTGAAGTTATTAATTTTAGCGAATATATTTTCACCTAGACAAGTGTAAATTGTTTTTCTTTTCGTATTCTGGTTGATGTGCCAATTGACATATCAATCATTCCTGATAGGAAAGAAAATGAAATATAAAAAACAGTCTGTGAATAGCGATTGTCCATAAAGGCAAATTTTAGCTTTACACTATTCATTTTTTTTGCTGAAATTTTCGCAAGATTTATGGTGAGACGCGTTATGGAAAAATTATGAAAAATCGAGTTTTGTTTTGGGTCCCATGGACCCCAAGGCGTTTAACATTAATTGAAATATATATCCATGTTGGTATTAATATTTTGTTTCGAAAATATAAAAATTAGTTCTTGAAATTGAATTTTTAAGGCAAGTTTCGTTAAAATATATTCATGGGATTAATTTTCATGAAAAAAATTGAATCTGGAAAAAGTTTTTTACAAGCGGTTGATTTTTTGAGAAGAGGAAAGCGAATTGGGTCGAGTCGAACGGTTTCGCGAAATTCTCTTGTTCCGGAGATCTACGCCCGAGCCATCGAGTACAAGTCTTGATAAGGCGTTCGTCCGGAAAATTTTTCTTTCACTCCCTTTGCGACGAGATTCTCGGAAACGTTCATTGGAGAGGTTTCTCTAGCATCGGCCGACTCGGTTCTTTTAGCCTGTTAAAAGAAAACGAACCACGTCGAAGTTTTCGTGAACTTTTGCTCACGATTTGGCGCACTACCATGGAGTTTTGTGTCGCGCAGCTCAACTGCGACCAACTCCCGCCTTCGATATCCGGCTCTGAAGTAATCATCGATGGCTACCTCAGTGGAAATCATAAAAACTTCTCTGTATAGAGTAAATCAGAAGAGATCATGAAACAGCGAAAGGTAGCTCAATGTTTTTCAACTCTCCGCATCACAGTTCCATGAAAAATAACACCAACTCCAATAAATGGAAAATAAACAAATAAATCATAAAGGACTAAACCCTTTCCCTTCCGGTTCAATTTTTCGATCGTTCAAGCAAACAATTTTTTTTTTCCAACATAACAAGAACAAACTGAGTTCTAAAAAATGAAGTACTTTCAGTACATCAAATATGCTTAATGATAAAGAACAGATGGAACCTCCCGAGCGTTATCGACGGATTCACTGGTATTTTTTTCAATCGACGATCCTTTTCGAATTCGAGATAAATTTAGTCAATGCTGTAAAGACGATTGAAAGGTTTTTGGAATATTCTTCGTGGAATTTCTTTTTCAATACGGTCCAAATAGTAAAAGTATTTTGAAATTTTTTTGTAAAAATTTCGTGAAAAAAACTTTTAGAAGAGCAAGATTCAGAAAATACTCGAAGAATGCCAGATTTTTTTTTCATTTTTTAGGCAATACAGCTTTCCAGGATTTCTCGTAGGAAAAAGAATAAAAAAAAAAGAAATGACGTTAAAAAATTATGCCGCACGGAAGAATACGTTAACTGTGAGAAATGCTCCGGTGGATGAAAAAAAATGTCCGAGTGTACGTTGCGAAATGGCAGGTACGTTGGGGAGAGATACGAGCGAGTCACGCACGCGTAATCTCCATACATCACCGTTCGAGCGAGTAAACTTTTCAACTCGCTCGCACATCCATCCTGCACCGCCTTCTTACTGTTCTTGTGCCTTTTCATTCTCCTTACTTTATTTCCTAGCTTTTTCTTGCACGTTCCTTCAGCGGGTTTTCTCTTGCTCTTTTGTGGATGCATGCGATAAACACGTTAGTTGCAAAAGCACACAATGATGGTCATGTTCGCAGGACCTCTTGGGTCTGAGGAAACTGCTTCGCAGCTCTGGCCGTCCATAGCGCACTTGGTTTACTTCGGCCTTCTTGCAGCCTCGGCGATCTTATATTCCAACATGATTTTCTTTCCGCATCGTAGCCTCCATAGTCCCCGCTACGGTTGAACCCTTCGACGTTTCTTAGACGTTCCAGGGCAACATTCACTTTCTCTGTGAGGACAACTCCCTGGCGCACCGCCACGGGATTATTGAAGCTCAATTGGAGTCGGCAAGACTTTGGTCAGCCAAGCAAAGAACACGATCTAAAGCTGGCATGTATATACGTATATAGAATCGTGTCTAGCCCTTCTTTGTCCGTTGCGTCTTCTTCCATTCTTCATTTTCCCCGTCAGCAAGCGTCTCTCTTCACGTGACTTCGCACACACGTTTCAGAGCTATTCATTTTCTCACTCGCTCCCGGTTCTACTTTATACTTTCAGTGAGAAATTCTGTTCGCTGGACGAAAACGACATTGCCGGTTCTCACGTCTCTTCGTCCTCGTTTCTAGACTTGGCCAGTCCACGTCATCTTTCCCTCGTTTTCTCTGGAGCTCTGCCCTCTGTGTCTCATTTTTCCCCTCACTGCCTCTATCTCAGTTTTTCTATCTTCTTTCTTATCACCGCCTTGTAACTTTCCATCGCCTTCTTACTCGGTCAAAGCCGAAGATGGCCAGAGAAATTTAACCGGAAGCTGCAATCGACTCGATCAACATTTCCGTCTGTCGTCCCAAGCTCTGTGTGTCTCACGGGATGGCCAAATCATAGACCTTGTTGACGTTAATGAGTTTTATCGTTTTCGTCAAAATACATACCGTTTTCCGGTCGGAAATGTTTCGATCCTTCAAATGTCCATTGCTACTGTCGCAAACCCTTACATTCAAGGACATTTTTTTTTTTCACGACGAATACAATTTTTTAAAAGTTTGTAAGGGTAAAAGTTTGTAGAACGAACGTAATGGATGGATTATTATGATGGGGGGTTGATTGAAATAACCCCAGCACACGCTGGGGTGTACTGCCCGGGTGGTATAAACAGTTGAAATATAAGGGTCTTGCCCACACGAGAGCAGAGCCGTACATGCTTCAGAGTAACTCTTTGTTAAACCAAACAACACACCGTTGACCGTGATCTCTGTTCCAAGAGAAGGAAGAAATGGGAAGGATACAGTGTGCTGCTTTTCCCAACCATGTTGTGAACAACCCTTCCGTCTCCTTTTCTCTCTCTCTCTCTCTCTCTCTCTCTCTCTCTCCCTCTCTCCCTCTCGGGCATCCTTACTGTTTCTCTTTCTTTCCAGGCTCACAGTCTTTCATTCGAGTTTCCGTGTGCGCGCCCTGGAAACGTTGTACCCTCCTCGTCGAAAGCTTAAAGGGGTCGCAGGGCTCTTAAGCCACGATGTGGTGGCATAACCACATCGGTACCTCAGAATCCTAGCGGGTGTCCAACCACTTTATACATATATGTACAGACGAACATGTATACACTGGATTATAGCTTAATGTGCAAATCAAGACACCTTCGTCCCAAAGCAAGAAAACCTAACCATCTCTCAAGTACACACTCTCTCTTCCCCTCTCTTTACCGATCTCCTGTCCGATGTATTTCACATACTGCTCGGCAAAATACTATCGCAGAATTCGCGGAAAAATGAATTGCTCGAATGGAGAGACAGCTTTTAATTTCTTGAGCCCCAGCAGCATGGACCACCAAAAGATTTATCATCAGCAGGATATCGCGCTCGATCATCAACCCGGCGTGTGTACACTATATTTTCGAGTGCATACCGGGTCTTTAAGAGAACAGTCGGATTTACAATATTTTCTGGGCTTCCAAAAAATCTGAAAGAACTCTCGGTAACTCATTGCAGCGTCTACTATATGACCCAGCAGCTGCCTCATTCGAAAATGCAAAACCGTTGTTAATGAAAATTGGACAATAATCTAAAAAGCGGGAAAAAATGGAATTTTATTATTTTGACTGATCCTATAAAGACCCAGAATACACACGCCGGATTAACGATCGATATTTTAGCACACACGTGGAAGCAAACGTTGACGATTTTCGTGTCTGCAAGTTCTCAAAATTTTTAACTACTTAGCCGAACTGGAACTTTTTTCCAGGCACAATCTTTGCAGTTGATTTAATATCTTCGACGGAATGTAGAATGGTCATATATATATAAAGTATGAAATTTTATACATATATATGTGTCAAGTGTAATGTGAATCGATTCCTCCTTGAGGAATCTTAAAACCGCTATCTAAGCCGGAAGTCCCAGACCATGAGAGTAAATCGAATGTTGAAAGGGTTTTGGGAAGGACGTAAGAACTGCTGTCAAAATATCAGGCTCTACCCCAGATTTTTCTTTCATACCTTTCTCATATGCTTATTGCCATACATCCACACATATATATGACGTTTCCATGTGCATGTGCGAGTGAAAGGTATCGCGTTACAAATAGTTCGACGTGTCAGCGAATAAATTTGATCCTCTTGCATCTCATGCCCGACTATGTGTCCCTGTACCCGAATATTTATGTAGATATACATATGGACCTATTGAAGAAAAAAATGAAGCGGCAGCATTGCCAAACCGGTAGGTATTACCTTACGACGGCTTTTCACCGACGAGACCCACCGTCTGCCACTTCACGCTCTGTCCTCGTGCTCTTCTACGCCTTCTCCATGGATTTTTCCATTCGGGCCAGCTCTGCTTCAAGTTTTTATATTTTTGCCATTTTTATGAGTCAATTTTCTTCCCGTTTCTTATATTATAACGCCAAATCCATCGATCATACATTTTGGATACTATTTTTCCGTGTGTGAGGAACTAACAGTGTGGTATTCGAATTCTCAACTAAGAAAAATATTGAAATGAAGAAAAAAATCGTGAGAAATGGGCTCAATCTTTTCTAGTGGGATAGAATTATTCTGACCATTATGAAACAATGCAAACAAATTGATCGATCCCAGCGAGATACATTAAGTAATATTAATCAGTACAAAAATTTATTTGTCTTGTTTTTTTTTTTTTTTTCATCACCATTCACGTCGCACGTGTTTAGATTCGGAGCTGACAAATATCATGAAGCGTGGGGTAAAAAATCGTGAAGGGAAATTCAAAGATACGTATAGCCCCTTGACAGGTAACCTAACACGCAGGGGTCGATTTAAAATTGGGGGATAGAACGAGAATTGAAAGAAGTCTTTGTCAAACTTGTCCCAATATTTTGGTTTCATTTATCGTCCAGGGTCACGAGCAAAGAATCCTTTACGGGAAGGAGTGCACACGCGACGCAGAGGTTTTTGCCTACCTCGAGGAAAAAAAAGCGTGTGTCTCTTTATCATCATTTTGTCTCTCTCCCTCTACCTTTCCTCCTCGCTCCTTTTCAAACTCACATTCTTCTCCATGGAGCCTCTGTTCTATAGTATGAGAAATGGAACTTCCGTTCCCATGTCTTTTCTCGAATTGTACCTAAAAATTCGATCACCTCACCAGGCACGTCGCTTCATTGCGAACTCGATGTATTTTTAACCCTCTCTTTATTATGCATTTATACCCATACGTATGAATGCAATAAAAATCAGTAACATAGAATAAACGATCCTCTTGCTTCGGTCCATGAAAATGAGGGACAAGACAAATGTCTGCAAGAAAGAGAAATCTAGAAAAACAGGAGTCGTTCATTTTTCATTGAATATCGAAAAATTCACACCAATCGTGTTTTCCAGTCATTTGAACTCAACTAATTTATACCTGGACAGAGTCAATTGTCAGTGTGGAGTCAAAAACGAACATTATACCGGGAGGACACAAGTTGAATATTGCTTGACTTTCTTCATATTGCAAGGGAATCGTATCAAAGCAATCAAATCGCCGAGCATGAGGAAACAAACCGGTTAATTGTTTACAAAGTTTCGAACTCTTTTCAATAAATTGTTTCGGAGACAATTTATGCCGGTTTTTCGTGACCATGTTTTACTGCCAACGCAGGCAGCAACCATATATATTTTTTTTATCCAAGTCAAGTCTGAGAGAATCTGGTATAACGAAAGATCGAGGAACCCATACACAGCAGAGGCAAGCACTAGAGGGCCAACGAAAAAACTGAAGTCGTTGCAGCACACTTTGCTTTACGAGCTTTCGGATCTGATTCACTTTCTCTCTACCCTCTTTTTTTTCTCCTCTTCTTTGCGTCTCGATACTCGCACTTACTATGCTTTTCCGTTATGCTCGCTTCTTTCTTTTACGCCGACACTTTCCTTAAAAACGGATATTAAAGATTAAACGACCAAAGTACTTGGAATCCACTCACCTTTCAATCTGTTCAGGCTATATTTTTTACTTTAGAGAGCTCCTTCCTTTTCAACGTAACGTTCAAGCAACGAAATCGTTGCTGCGCAAGCGATGATGATGGGAATCATGCAGTAACAATAAAACAAAAGTATACGTGTATATACATCGCTTAATTTTTGATGTCAGCTCACGAGACCTTTCATTTATTTGATCCAATCAATTCTAAAACCTTTTCTCATACTCGATCGAAAGAATATTATTTTTTTAAATAAATTGAACATCTTCCAAGGGGTGACGAGTTCGCGATGTTTTTTGCTCTATTTATAACTTAATATTCGAAGGAAACATTGAAAGTACAGTTGTCCATACAGAACTGCATTTGGAGAATAAAAAAGTAAAGTGACTCTGTGTTATTGTCGTTGGGGCCAGGCTTGCCATACACTTAGTGAGCCAGCAGTTTAGAGACTTCGATGTTATAGGAAAACCACGGGAGAAAGAACTTTTATGATGCGACGATGCACTTAAATTGCATTATCTCTTGAAACTGTCCAACGAAATTCATTCGGTCAAATAGTAATATGGATGTAAAATAAATATGGATGCAGTTCTCGTGTTTGCCTCGATATACGTTTGTTATACATGCTCGCGTTACAAATAGTGAATGCAGGTAAATAAAGGAGTGAACCACAAGCACAAACTCTTTGAATGAACTTGTGTGAGAAAGCTTTTGAAGTACAAAGCTCTCTGCTCCCTCGTATTGCAATTCGGAAGGGCTTTACCGTGAAATTTGCATATCTTTGAAGATCTTTAATTAAAATGAAACGAACGTTCTTGGAAAGACATCGTGGTGGCCCATTACTATGTGAGTGGTTTTGGAAACGTTCTGTCTCGCGATGTTTCCTTCAAACATCCACTTTTATTGCAAACCTATATCGCGTAGTTTTCATGCAAAATATACGAATTCGTGTCATTCATATCGGTACGCGTACAAAATGGACGACGAGCAGTTGCAACGAAATCGAAAGCCCGAGCCATAGCTTTTGATCATTTCTGTAAGCACTAGCGAATAGGATACTGCCCTGTTGGAGTCCGATAAATAAAATAAAGTTCCAGTCCTGTTGTTGTTACGGACGGAACTGCAGCGTTTGAGGACCCGGAGATAAAACCGTGCGCATATAATAATGGTACGTGCGGGCACAGAGATTGACAAATCGTTTAGCCATTGACATTTGTATCAGTGTATCACTTTTCATGCATTTCAAATTTAGCTTCTCCGGATGGCTGCGGGCTTTTAAAAATCACGTTAGATCAATATTGAATATTATTGTTCAGGTGAAGGACCGAGACCTGCAGCACGTCGCAGTTTAAAGCAAATATACGAAACGGTCGCTACTCCATGAATTATTACATGTGCAGTCTTACGTTATGCGTATGTCTGCTGGCGCATGATTCGTCGTGTTCGCTCCAGTCCCAAGAGAAATATCAGCTCGAATAAATAGATATTATCTTGAGAGAAGAAGAAAGGGGCGGTTAGGTCTACGGTTTGGGGTTGAAATACCAATTTTATGGGGAATTCAATTATCTCGTTGTCAGTGTAACCACGAAAGCAGCAGTTAGACTCTGCGGATTCTGTGTCATTTTGCAAACGTCAATGAACTTCTTGGAGGAAAATCACGGAGAAAATTTCATCAGATTTTGGCTCGCGTTTCACCGATTTTCAAAAAATAAATCATCTCAATGTTGCTCTTGTCGTAGCACATCCCGCACCCGGAAAAAAGATTCACTAAAAATCAATGAAATGTATTTAACTGAAAGAAATTAATTAATTTTAATACCAACCTAATAGACATTCATTTTTTCCAAATAATTGTATTTAATTAATATATCAATTTTCTGAATTATTCAAAATGAATAAAAAATTTATTTCAACGTAATAAATATGTCAGTTACTTACGGTCCCGGATTTGAACTTCGTTGCGACCACGCTCATTGTGTGGATCTGCATTCATTCTTTCAACATTTCGACCGGACTACCATTCGCCGTAACATTCCTAAAAGGCTACTGAACCGAGTATATGTATAAATATATGGATCAAAGAAGGTTTGTAGACTCACGAACTGTCGATGTTTTTCGGACGACGCCACCCCCCGATTCTCTCCAAAGTTTTCATTTTTTTTTCTCGCCTCTGTTTCTCTATTTATCTTCCTCTTTACATATTTATATACGTGTTCCTCTATCCCTGTCTGACTAACCCGAGAGGTCTCTTCTCGATTTCTCCACACTTTCGGTCTCAGTGGCGCGCGCGAGCCGGGCGTGGAAAATTTACGAGCATCCGCCGTGGCGACAGCACGCAGCTTCTCTTTCTCTCTCATTCTTCATCCCCCCCTTTCCCTACCTCATCAAAGTTCGCTTCCCAAGAGTTTCTCATCTTGTTGCTCTCCCACTACCTTATATTCTTTATTCAGACTCTTCCATCCGAAGATTTGGCACTCCTTTTGCCCTCTGTCTCTGTCTCTGTCTCTCTCTGCGATCAGGTTTCTTCATCCCGCTCTCCTGTACCTTATTCATTCTTTTTCTCTATATATTTTCTATCGCCAAGCACAGTTAGCTGGATACGGATGTGGTCCGGAATATAAATATAAATATACCAACGAATATATATAAAACATCAGTGACACCCTCCCGCATTGAAATTCTACACCCCAACATGAAAGTAAATTCTTCACAAGCAATTAGCAAACTGATAACTTATTCGGCAGAATATTGCAACGAAATACCAAACCGATATTTACCGACTGTTTGAAATCTGTCAAAAATATGGGAATTCGTTCAAATTTGAAAATTTCATTCGTCAATGATTATTTTTGCATTTCAGGATATTTTTTCTGCTGGAAATAAATCCCAAAAATGATCGCACCAAATATTCCATTATTATGTGAGGACAGAAGTAAAAATTGTCTTTCCAAAGGCATTCATTTTAAGTTTGTTCTGGAAAATGGTCGACATTTTTTTTTGGTGTTTTGGAAATTATTTGCTCACTTTTTCTTTGACACACGTCGATTCTGATAATACTTGCGAATAAAGATGTTGGAGAATGATTATATATAAAAATATGTGATCTCTGTACTATACTTTAGCTCGTAAAGTTTTCCGTTGGTGGTTGCTCCCATCAGGAGCAATCAGTTACGTAGTAACATAATATTACTGTATAATGAAGTGTAATTTTCGGTTGAGGCTTCTTCCCTCTTTCTCTATCACGGCTTCCCCGTTCTCGTTCTCCCGAAATCTGCCGAATTTGCGAACTCTAATTACCACGTCAGATCGTACGATAGACGTATGCACGTCTATCGCACGAGAATGCCAGAGTGTATACAGTCGAATTCCTAATAAGGTGAATTCCATCAACCTAATTGTTTCCACTGAGTTATAGAACGTTGCAATCGTCTCGTGTGTCAGAAGATGTACGATAAGTCTGCTGTGCTATTACCAACTTCATAACCTTGCATTCTCCTGATGTTTGGGACTCCAATGAATCTCAGGCGATAAGATGACGACGAGTAAATCATGAAAAAAAACTTTTCAAACAATTACAATCACCAATAATCCTAATACAAATTTTTTATCTATACAAATGGTTCAGTTTGTTTGGCCATAATTACGGATACATTTTATTGCTGAAGGTTTTATCGATCACACGAATTTTCATCTTAATAGTCCTCCAACTGTATTATCTCATACGTGCTTCGAAATTAATGTCTCTCGATGTTTCTCCACCCTTGCTATCTAACTCAATTCCCGGCGCGTGTAACATGCCAGACTTAAGCGCGTTCGTACATAATTTACATATAGATATGTACATGTATTTATTTATCTAAATTGCGTATTCAGAGATTGAGAAGAGAGTTCTGTGTGCAGCGGTGATTTCCGCAGCAGTGACAACTCGCTCTCGATTTACGTGGATCCGCAATCCTTGAGACTCTGTTTTACAGTTTGCACACACGACGAATCCCGGAGTTACATACGCGTAGCATACACGTCTCTTAGCGACTGTGTACTATTACTTTCGAATCGCGAATTCCGTCTGTTTAACGCAATTAGTAGAAAGAGGCGACAGATTTCGTAGTGGCGGTATGAAATCTCTAACGTTGCGTCATTCGGTGGGAGAGAACGATGGGGAGCTAAAAAGAAAATGATCTGTATACTGATGCACGTGCTTGAGCACGAAACGTAGAAAATAAAATGGCTTGATTTGATGAAGATGACATTCTTAGGAATCAAAATGCACTGTGTCAAGTGACAAATGCTTGAAACATCCGGTTAGACTTTTGACGAACTGGAGTCTGGAGTTCGTCGATATTTCGAGGCTTTTTTGTTTGCATGACATTTGGAAAATTTTATACGGTGGAGCAACGCTCCCAGAATTATCAAACTTCTCAAATAGAATAGTAATGAGCCTTAATTGACCGTCAGATAATGAGAGAAATAGGATATTGAATATTCAGGTCGATTTTGTTTTAGATGCAAAAGTTACCCTCAGATGTCCGTGCGAGCGAACAACGGGATTGAAAAGTTTTATTTAAATTCTCGTTGCATTACCGATAATTCCCAGCCGTTGTTTATTCATGCAACATGTGAAGAGCAGCCAATCTATCAAGATGTTTTTAATAATTTACTTTTTTTTCTTGTGTGAATACAAATTTACAGAATGAGTAAAATGAATGCATGATGAAAAAAGATTAAATGATTTCTTCGACCCGCCGTTTCATCCTTGTATGATAAAGCGTCTCGCGATTATTGGTCCATTTAGCGAAAATTGTTTGTCACGGATTTAGATGCATAAAGCCTGAGTGCCTTTGATAAATTTCTATTAACTTGCATTTAGTTTGTTTGGAGCGTCTTCAGAATGGCCACGCATTCATTCAAGAACGATTGCAAAATCGTGATAATTTTATTTCGTTTTTTCCCTCAGACTGAAAAAGTGGACGTCGCGCGAGAATCGACGCCTTTGGCAACTGTGCTCTTAAACGGAAAGCTCCTCGGCGGGACTTTTTCACTCGAATAATCCGAATACATTAGCGTTGGAGGAAGCAAAAAAGAAGGAGAGAGTCGCGGGCCGCCAAACTCTCATTTTCGCTTTTGCACTCGATACGACTTCATCTTCGTACTTTATTGCTTTCCCTTCTCGATTTTCTTCATATATTTTTTATCGTCGCTGTTCTCTCATGAATATGCGCGGGGGCATTTGATGCGGCATTTTCGCACCACGTCTTCACTCTCGTCGTTCTATCTTTTCTCTGTGATAATGGCTTTATAATGACTGGCTTACGCAGTGGTGTACATATATAAAGCATTCCAGATCAAATGGCCCCTTTCCATGCCTTCCTTTCTTTTCCAGCCCAAGAATGCTGTGATAAAACTGTTGAATCGACGCTTCTCACATTTCACATTCACTGTCCATTTCGGGTCATTAAAAAACTCAAATAGGAAAACTGAAGACATGAAAACAATTGCGCAATTAGGCAACTGTTTCCTATTTCTCAATATTTTATATTTCACTCAATCAGCGAAATAGAGAAAATTTACCTTTTGCTGCTTCTTGTTCTTTGTCCTTAATGGCTTGTACAACGATCTTTTCATCCTCTTCAATTAAGACATGGATTTTTTTCTCTCTCGTCTCCTTTTCCTTGGTCTCGGACGAGCTTCAAAGATAATACACTGAATTTTTACTATTTCTATCTCCTTGATAAATTCTCTCATTTTCTTCTCGTTTCACGATTGCGCAGCTTAATCTTTTTTGTGAGAATTTCACATTGATTAATGAACATTATGCTAAAAGATCTCCCATTAGTCTCCACCAGTCAAATGCTCTTGATCGCTATTTTTACTCCGTTGAATTTCATTCGGTAACGTAATTTACATACTCGGAAAAATATAAAATCGAGGGTGGCCTATACACGCAATAGCTCGAGCAAGCGATAATAAATAAAAATCCAAAAATCATGACTGCAACGAAAGCAGTAAATACGAAAGTTTCAGGCATCGTAGCAAATTTTTGGATAATACATTTTTTACCAAGTATCGCACGATAGTTTTTTTTTTCAATTTCCTCGCAGCAGCTTCGAACGTGGAACGGAATATCGGTTTTTTCCTTCTCGCTCAAAAACTTACTTACACTACATCCTTCAGCGGCACAGAATAACATTCTATGTTGCAGCAAGAAGGGGGGGGGGGAGAGGGATGAAGCGCGTTATGTACCAATTTCGGTTTATTTGGACGGCAGAGAGTTAAATTTCTATTACTATCGGTACACTTCCCTTGTACTCATGACCGAGGGTGGAAGAGTGAGAGAGATTGACTCGATGCGAGTGAATATTTTGGCGAGTCTGCGTTGACTCGAACAAACTTTGAAGACGACTTGGAGCTCAGATGGAGTCTGGTGGTCCATGGATAAATTTACAGGTGAATTCACAGTTGGAACAGCTTAAAGAGGGAGAGAAACATCCATCGGTGAAGAAAGAGAGAGGGAGAGAGGGGAATGGAGATGAGGAAGACTGAATGCAAACACAGTTGCCTTGGCATCGTTCCCTTCAATATACACGAACGTAAATGCATGTGTAAATACTTCTCACATTTATGCAGCCATAAATGTTGAGCTATATTAAGATAGTAAGAGTTTGGTATGTCTTGTTCAACTTTGAGACGCGATCCGTATGTTAGTCTGAAAACAGCAGAGTCTCTATTTCGTCTCCCTCAAGTCATACAGTGTAACCTCCTATTAAGCTCGTATATATAGAAACGTTGGTGCAACTGTGCTCACAGTTGTATTTTCGTTTCTTGCGGCGAGCCAACTCAAAAGAGTCGTTAAACGACTGCATGCCCGTAATTTCTAGGAATAAACTATCGTTTTCTTTATAAATGGAGAAGCACTCTAATTTCTGTCGAATATTTCAACGGAAATTAGAGAGAAAATATTGTTCAATGGGAAAAGGTTAATCTATTTTTCGACATTCCCTTCCGAAAGTTCTTGCAGCCGAAGTGCTTTGTAATTGAGAATTAATTTCAATATTTGCTTTTCCATACGGCCTATGATTTTTTTTTTCTAATTAATTCGAAACGAAATGTTTATCCTTTTTCTAAAAGATATTCCTGTTAAAAGTTTCGAACGAACGATCCACAAGAGTTGACTAATGAGAGCCATTGACACGATCCCGAGGACGTCGCTTTCGATTCTTTCCAACGACACTAACTTTTTCTCTTAATGACCCATAATTCTTGACACTCCGTGTGCGACGTATAAATGTAATGGCGGCGTTTCAGAAGCTTGTAACCCGTGGCATGAAATCAACGGAGTGGGAACGAAAAGGGTTAGGACAATGTTATAGCCCATTGAGTATTCATTGGACTAGTTGAATGGAACGAGAGAGGATGCATCGTTCGTGTCGAACATCAGTGAGTTAGTCTAGCGTATCGCGGCACTTAGCAACCAGGCCACACTAGGAAAATTCGCCTACTGTAGAGTAAAATGCATTTCAAACCCTTTTTATTTTTCATACTCCACCAAGATATACAGCCTGTCAGATGTGGACGAGACGAGTCGTACGAGATCGTGGCTGTTGTATGTTACACGAGCAATAACGATATGTATGTATGTGCCGAATTATTTTACGCATTAATACACCGAGAGCAACATTTTTGAGGGAACAAGACTCTGCAGAATGTTTTTATAGGCCACCACAGGTGATTTATGAACCGTAACTGGAAAAAGCAAGAAAAAAATGACAGAAAAATAAAAAAAACTAACCACCATAAGCAAATACGTTTTCAGTTAATCATTTTCACTATTTTGATGTGTCATACGGTCATGAAAATCATCAGTGCGAATGAATTGTATTCCACATATCCTGCCAGTCATTTAAATACCCTTTCAAATCGTATAATTGTCCAAAAACAATTTGGCATTATAGGACAGTGGAGTGGGTGCCAAAAAACAATCGTACCATGAAATTATTATTTTTTGCTTACTCGAATACGTTTTATTCGGGTCTGAAAATAATAAAGTAGTTATACGATACGAAATTCATCGATTTTCTGCTAATTGAAAATACGATTTTATTGGTTCAAATGTTCTGCTCCACTTCATTTTATTCGCAATTTGCTTATGACTGTATAAATTATTGAATTATTGAAATTATTGTGAACGTTAAATTTGGAAATGTGTAATTTCCAATGAAGTAGATGAATAATTGCGGGTTATGGCAACAGAGCAAATAATCATACTCTTTTACATGCGCCCTATACCGTGAACGTTTAGCAATAAATAGTGAAAGAAAATTTTATCGAGTGAATATTTGTTATTCCTGAGAAAAAAAAACCGGACACTGAATGCATTCATAGCCAACACTTTTTGCGTTTTTCGTCAATTTATTGAAGTGTTTCCCGCGCCCATAATCTGAACCATAAATGATTTTTTTATCGGTAAAGATCGTTGGCACTCTGGATTAAGAGCAAAAAGTCTACAAAATCGTCTAATCATTTTGACCGACCTTCGTGTTCCATTATTCATCTTATTAAATTCGCTAATGAGCATGAGGTTGATTAGAGGTTCAATACCAAAATAAATAAATAAAATTAATCAAAACAGCTCGAATCGCACAAAGTTTGCATTGCAAAGGCAATAGTGCTGAGGAATTTCGATGTAGTACGAAAAGCAGTCGTGGAATCAACCATAAACATTTCTATCCTTCCCCACTCCCTAGCCGAGGTTTTCTCTATATACGTGCGGCATCAGGTCCCGAATCGATGTTATACAACGGTGCATCCAGTGGTACGGAAGAGCGATCGGCCCTTTTGGTTTTGTTAGGCTATGTGTGTTGCCTCTACCCCCTGAAGTTTCTCGTGGTGGCGAACGTTGCTATTAAACCAGCGTAACGACTACCTATCCACTGTAATATTATATAAATATATATTTATATATCCATATATTATATTATAGCTATGTAGAGATTTGTATGTATGGGTAAATGATCACATACACATGAACGCACGTTTACAGAGTTCATACGAATGAGTGTCCCACGATTCGCAGATTCTCGTGGCCCAAACCGAGAGAGTACGCGTCGTAACAAAATGTGGAGTTCAGCGAGGCTTTATGTGTTTTGCATCGACGCACGTGTTGCTACACACGGCTGCTGCATCGCGGTATACATTGCCTGCTATTTTCTACGTACGAATTCATGCACTGTATCTACACAACGCATCAGTGCTGCATGAAAAATCGCACAAATGTTAAAGATGTTCTCAATGGATTGGGAAACCGAAAAAAAATCGGATGGAGATGATGAAATTTGCGGGAGATAGCGATGGCATTCATTTATCTTTCAGTAATCAATCCCGCTGAGTAGAACACGAGCACGTCCGTCAATCCATCGCCCTTAATTCGTCCTTATTCTTTTTTCCTCTCATTAACGCGCAATGCAGATCAGAAATAATCAATAACGAGGCTGTAATCTAATTACAAGACTGTGTCAGTAACAAAGACCACGAAAAATCGTCACCCAACACTCCTATTGCTTGCCATTCAGACCTGCCCCCTAAAAATCTCAATGTCCAACGAATTCTAGACACGAAAGTCACATTCTTCAGCTTTGTAGCTGGTCGAAGTAGTTAAATGTAAGCAAAACGTTCGGTTAAGAAAACAGTGTTTAAACCATTATTCGAGTGAGAGTAAGGGCAGTAGCTTTTTTTATTATACTCTAAAATCTGGTTCGAGGCATGGATACCGAAGCTTTGCGTGGCGATGTTCGTGAGTTGGTCTCGTTATTTTCTTAAGCTTTAGAAGCTTCGATGGGCCATAGAGAGAAAAGGAGAGTCGAGATCGTTCGGAAGGTTCTCTCAGGGCACAGCAAACTTCCGGTTCTAAAAGAGCGCAAACGAGGCTTTTTCCTTCATAAATATATACGTGTAACCTCTGCTGAGACCGCAGAGGCTGTTGCTTTACTTTACGAGCCATTACCACCTCCACTGGCGAGCATTGTCGACCGTGACACTAGAAGCTTCGAAAACGGTCGCGCATCAACCGAATACCCCGCGACAAAGTGTCACGCTAAAACTCGATCTATATCTTATGTCGTTGCTCTTGCAGCTCAATGACTATTTTATCATCCCATGGGAAAGTAATACGAGATGGATCCTTGAATTAATGCGTCTATAATCCGAGCAGCTCTCTATACTGAACGATAGCGAGATGAAATTGAACATCGATGAGAAAAGCTCCATCAATGCCTTCAGTATCGACCTCAGTAGAACGAAAGGATTCGATCAATCAAGGCTGTTGTGAAAAAAAATATATATATATATTCCCATGGCACTTATAGATTATCCATAAGCGATATGAGTGCCGAGCTCAATTGAATTTTACATCCCGAAAGTATCGTGTGGCGAATGATATTTTTGATAGTAATGACATTCATCTCGTACGATTGTGCAATAATTCAATAATTCATGGATAAGCTTAATTCGTATCATTCCATGACGATTATACGCTGAAAAGAAAGATTTTTCGGAAAAGATCGGTATTTTGTTCGATACGTTTGAATAAACGTTTTTTTTTTTTTTTAAATCACAAAAATGTTGTCATTGCAGCGTGAAATATTGAAGAAAATTTCTCCCGAAAGTAAATTTTTGTCGCCCCAATGGTAAATTTTATTAACAGTTTCGTTGGAAATGAAAAATATTGTGAAATAACGAAAATTTTGGAATTATTAAAAAATATTTAGTTCATTATATTCAACAAAATATTGAAGTTTTTTGACAAACTTTCATTTTAATGTAATGCCGAAAAAAAGTAGGCAATGAATTTTGCTTCTTTTATTAATATTAATTATGTCAATAAATGTCAATCACGATCTCCATGATAAACACCATGAAAGTTTTCAAGTTTTCGTAATTGAGACAGTTTAACGAAATTGCAGAGTTACCGCAAAAAGTAGAAAATCTAACGACAAACTCATGGCAAATTGTCGAATGGAACTGTCACTTTGAAAAATTTTATAGCTTTTTGTGACGGGGCTTTTGGACTCTAATCGACCGCACATCAATGCGATCTCAAAGGGTTAATCGCATCGCCCAGACCGGTGATGATAAGGAATAATGTTTACTATACATGTCATACTCGATTTCAAGGGTTGGTACAATGTGCAAGACATCGTTAGTTCCGGATATCCTGGGGAGGCTATTGTGCTTCCAGGACATTTTGGTCTAAGGTTGAAGGAGCCCACAGGGGTCTTCGAAGCAGAGCGTACAATCGGTATCATTAATAAATTGTATACACCGTATTGGTGTATCCCCACGGTGGTTATTGTTGACATTTACCTTTAAATATCGTGGTCACACAATCTATAAAACGCATGCTCATTCGAAAGAAGTCAGGCCCGATCTTTCGGCTCTCTGAATAACAGCGGGAAATGAAATAATTTGGAACGAAGCTATTCTTCCCTAAGTGGATTTGTCTAAAAAGAGTTTCGCCTCGTGAGAGGTAAAAAAAAAAAACCACCACATAGTCATATTGAGGAATAAATACTCGAAACATTGGTCCGGATGAGAATCAGAGAAATCCAATTAATATATTTACAAACAAGGAGTATAGTTTCCATCAAACGAAAATGAAAAAGACTGACTGTGAATAATTCTTTTCGTAAAATAGTAGAAAAAAAAACTAAATTTTTTTTATAAGCTCACTCTAATGATTCTCATACCCCTGAAAAAGGGATAGGAGAAATAATGAGTATTCTAAAAGAATAATGTAGAAAAATGCTTTCCCGGCGCGTTCACCTCGGCATTAAAGAGAAGCCTTTCCGCTGCTGTCCAAGCTCCACGTAATTTACAAGCTTAGTACGAGCGTCGGAGTAATCGTTAATGTGGGGAGCCGGTGTGGTCGCGCGAATTAGGAAAGGTTAAGCGCATATCAGAACCATGGATTTTACTGGTGAGAACTGCTAGAAATAATAAGATAAATTTGTTAATGGCCTGCACGAGAGCAAAACGATGAACGAAGTTCGCAACGATCCAACAGATTCGTGCACCCCTATTTTTATTAATTATCGGAATATGTATGAGAATTTCCTCATTTTTGTGGCTGTAAGTGTAAGTATAATGATTGCTCGGAAAATCTATGAATCATTAACACGAAAATAATTTTAATGGCAATAATGAACAGCATCAATGAAAATAGCAAGCATAATGAGGAATGCTGAAGGGAAAAAAATAACTTTTGCATAATTTGAACAATATTATTATAATGTGTACACAGTGCACTTCGGAATATATATAAATATTGAAATTCGTTATTTAGCGTAGCAGACTCCTCGAGGGGATCGCACATTCACCCATTTCCACCCTTAACCCTCACTCGAAGTCTTCCTCCGTTCACTCTTATTTACTCCCTTGTATTCGAACCATTTCTCTCTCTCTCTCTCTCTCTCTCTCTCTGTCCCTCTCCCGCTGATTCTCTTGACGCGTGAGCACGCCACAGCACAAATTTAATCGTATACGCAATAACTCGTACTCGCAAACTCGTTTGCACGTAGAGTGTAATTACGTTTTGATATCGCCCAGTCCTCGTTGAAACTGCAAGGATAAGGGTTGCCCATATACTCACACAAGTCGACGCAGAAACGTTCGCTCCCCACGTCAAGTACGATGGACGATGTACGAAATGCATTTTCTCGCTTGGAAGACGGAAGGCGAGAAAAAACTCCTGTTAGTGCACTATAAAAGAACGCACCCTCTATAACTTGTGATATAAAAAATTATGGGCAAAAAATTGGCACCCTTCGACTCCTCTTTTACGACATTCTTTCTTTTTAGTTTTTTTTGTCATTCACTGTTACGTCTCAAAAATATGGCTTTATTCAATCATCAGGATGGTCTTTGGTTAAAACATTTCTGTCCAATTTAGTTGGATAATTCAGAAATAACACATAATCGTGGCGGATTAACTCGTTAATGAATGTCGAATTGATTGGAAGCGCCATTAAAAAAGAAAGGAATGAAAAAAATGTTTAATGTCGTCGAAAAAATGGTCAAAGTGTGAAAATGATTGCCCAGCTATGCGCAAAAGTATCAGTGGATACAAACTCAGTTGCGTAATTGCTATGTTCTGTAATTGTTCCGTTGCGGAAAGTTCGTCAATTGTCCTGAATTTTATTATTGTTTGTGTGGTTTTGGTTTTATCGTATTATAGTGTAATTTGGACTTCGTACCTCAATGTCTGGCCTTGCAGCGCTGCATCAGCGTTACTTTCCTCGTTCGTTAAGTAACAAGGATTGTAATGAAAATCCTGGTGGTTAGTTGGATCGTCGTTGTCGGTTGCTGGACGGAAATAAAAAAAAGTGAATCGACGACAGGAATGTCCCACAGGATTCAAAGTACGTACGAAAATTGTAGTGCTTAGATTACAAATGCATGTAATACGGAAGCAGTGAAGGTGCGAGACTGTTGCAGGGCGTATAAGCCTGCTCAGGAGGGAAAGCGTGAGCGGATCAGAGGCAGCGAGACTATACAGCGGAACATGTTTCGCACCGTTCGTTTTATCGGTGAAAGCTTCGCTGTAACAGTTAATACATATAGTATGGACACGTGCTGGAGAACTAAAAGGAGCAAGCCACAGTACAGAAAGCAGTGGCAGCTCTACCAATTTTCGTACACTTTAATTGCTCCCATGGTGGTCGCCTCCAAGCCTCGGTAGTACAACAAGGATTTACGAGCTTTCTAGATTAGCGCAGACACAGACACAAGGTCTAGAGAAAAGAGCTGCCTCATGCACGCTGCGAAACTCTCCGAGGGCTTACCTGTGCCATGTTTATGTATATACAAGCAAGTAGTGTGTACATGAGGTGACCTTAACCACCTAATTTTCTTCTGACCAATACTATCCATCTTAAAAAAGCTTATCCATACGCTGAATATCTATAGTCTGTAGTAGGACGTGAGGAAATAAATTCGTGAGCACCGAGAAGATTCGAAATCTTCACGAGCGGAGGCTGCGACAACAAAATGAAGAATAAAACGTGCACGTTATTTTTCAGAGCTCCTCGGTCCGGACGATCCGGCCCAAATTCGCAAGATTGTCTCCCCGAAATGTTTTATTATGGTCTCGGCAGTTCGTCTCTGGTTGCTACGGGATCCAGTCTGCTCGGATCAAAGATCACACCTCGAATTCATCTTCCCCACGATCCTCCGCCAAATTTGTAAGCTTTTTTACTTTTTCAGCTGATGGATACATTTTTTTGCTTAACATAATGTTTTCGAAAGAAGCTAAATGTGTATGTATGTGTATGTCACCACCTTCTGCTCTGTATAAGATAACCCCTAACATCTTTGCTCACCTCGTATAGAAATATGTGTACAATATTATATATGTATACATTGTGACGTGGTTATATGTATATAAAGCTGTAGCTGTTGGCTACTAAAGGACACTCTCACCGGTGTTTCCCGCGATAACTATTAAGCGGCAACAATAATGTTACGCTAACTATCCAGCGCTGCCTCTCTATCTACTCTTGTTCTTCTCTGGCAACGGTCTCTTGGCGTTTTGCTATCGAAGCACCATGAGCAAAGAGAGGGCAAGCCTTGGACAATGATGTCTATATATGTAAGAATGTCGAGAAAGCTCTCTCTGTTGCTGTTGTACATCAACGGCTTGTGGCCGAGATACGTCACATCTGGCGTAATAAGGGAATCTGCATATAACGGTTCCAAGGTGCAGGAGAATATTATCATCGTTATTGTTTCGAGTGTCAACCGCGTGCTGTACCGGTCTAACGGTAACGCTAACGAAAGCTTTGGGGTGGCCAAATCCGGATTACAATTTCCCTGCGGCTAATACAATATCTCTACGAAGCTTTCGAGCTACTTCGGAGCTATGCATGTATTGACTATGCATAATAAAAGGGGTCGCACCAAGAGGGAATATTCCAACTTCTCCGATAAGTGTCACAGTTCCTATTCGACGTCCCTTCTATAATTGTCGTACACCTTTCGAATAATTAATATGTCGGACGTAGAACTGTAAAGATTTCTATATATTATTCATAAAATCGATAAGGACCAGACTATTTTGGATCGCCCGGAGCTCCTAGTGTATTCGCCTCTATTCGGGCTAGACGTTTATAGACAGAAATCAGACGTTAATGTAAATTCATTGCGTCCAAAATTACTTTGGGCTTTGTCCTCAAGCATTCATTGTAATAAATTACATTCGTCATTCAAAAAATTCAATTTTATTATCCAATCTTGGCGCTCGTCTATGAAATTCTTTCCTCTCTACTGGTTGTCCCATAACGAGATCTTTCGGAATGTGTTGAACGATGTGCATTATATTCACCATTTTCGATAGTTCATAGGAGTTTCATCTTTCAGCGGAAAGATAGAAGAAACGAGATTGGAAAGCCAGTTTCCTGGCGGCGTCCCTATTCCCAATATGAACACGCAGGCAGTAGCAAAGCTTGGGCCCGCCGGAAAATCAATTGTCCTTTCTTCATCCCCGACGATCCGCGATGCGTTCGGCAGGAAAAAGGGACAGGAATTTCCAAGCAAAAGGTTTGGGCGGTTATGCTTCGACCTCTCCCAACAATGTATCTCCGAAGAGTTGTTTGTCGCTTTTTTTTCAATCGCCAATCAGTGGCGACGATATGACAAGAGCACTTTCATCTCTTTTGTTTGCATAACAACATCAAAAAGAATAAGCAACAGGTTAACGACTAGAATAACCGCTTTCGAACTAAACAATATTCTGAGCGAGGCGACATTTTTGACTGGAATTTTCACGCGCCGTGACAAATATTGTTCCCACGCTGTTAGAAAAAAAAAAAAAATTCATCGTCGTATAGGCGTGGAACAATTTTTTCGGGATTGGGCGATCTCTCCATCGATGCAAGTTACGAAAAAAGTCTGGAAGGCCGGAAATGAAGGAACTTGGACCCAAAAAGTCGTGTCACCTTCTCGAATTTATTTATTAATCGATTTTCAAATGACTAGCTAAGGTACGCATTTGGTTTTACTTCGACGCGAGTATGGAAGGGTTTACTACGTTGGAAGAGGTTCGAGAACGTGTACAGAAGGTGAAGGTAGAGGTTCTCCATCCCTTATCTCGAACGTACGGACTTCCGGCTTCGTGTTTCCGTTTTCGTGAGTCGTAAGTCCGAGGCGGAAGAGGCACAGCAGTTTGAACCAGAAACGAAGGTATATGAGAATCTTAGACACACATAAATATGTATGTACAGAGGGATATGTGTGCACAGGTAAAAAATAGACGGAGAAAGGCAGCGAGTAAAGAATGAAAATTAAAAAAATAAAAAGAAAATAGCACACGCTGCAGAGACCAGAAAAGCCAGTGTCGTAAAAGAAAATCTCTGGTGAACGGGGAGCCTCGCGAAAGATATGCCGAGACAAGAGAGAAAAAAACGGTAAGGGAGCTGTGAGAAAGCCAAGCTGAGTTTTGTGCTCAAGGGATGAAAGATTAGAGAAAGCTTGTAAGAATGGAGGTTCAGTGAGTGCGACAAAGACGAGACGAAGGACAAGGATGGAGGAAGAAAGATAAAAAGATAAAGAAGAAGACAGAAAGAGCGGAAGAACACGCCGTAAGGCGTCTCCGTTGAAGTACAACCAACCCCGGAGCCTTAAATTTAGCGCGTATGAATTTTTAATTTTTCACCCCTGTATTTTACGACTATCCATTAAAATACGGCACTAGCCGTTGCAACGATATACCGAAGCAAGGGAAGCTTCCTCGTTCTAGTCACAGGTATACCGAAGTGTTGTGCGATACATATATACATGCCGGCTTGTAGAGGTAGAAGGAAAGCGGCAGCACAGAAGAGGGGGTGATAAAAACTCGACCTATACATTGGTTGCTCGTACGTTTCGCCTGCTGCCCCACACTCTCTGGGAAGATGCGATGCATCCCTCTCTACTTGTACCCTTCAAATACTCGCGTACAGTTGGCACATGAAACTTACCCCTTCTCTTACTCTATATACAACGCATGAAGTCGAAAGATGTTTAATCCCCAAGGAGTTGTATTTCCTTGAAAAAGCTCCTTTGAGTCCAGGCTCTTGGTTCGCCTCCTCCTTCTCATATCCTTGGATTTTCTCTATGAAATATGCGATCACTCGAATTTATCGTTCCACCGTGTCCATTCGCCAGAAAGAGAAAGAGAGAATTTCGAGCCGGTACTCTATGGACTTGGCTTTTTCCACGACCCCATCAATTCCCTACCGTGACTCTCGCCTCTTTCGCACTCCCTAGGATACGCTATTTTGGATGTACCAAGGAGAATTTCCGCTCAAGTGTATCTCATCCTTTCATGCAACTCAAGGATGCCAACCCTCGGGGACTACGCAAATTTTCATGAGTGCAGCACAGTCCGAATCGTTCTTCATGTTTTCTTCAACATTTCGTTAATGACGCTGCACAGAACGGGAAACCTTTTCCCAACGTGAGGCATTGATTTGCACGCTTTTAAATTCCTCCTAAATTTCTTGAGGCTTTACCTCTCGCCATTCAATCTTGCAGTTAAACTTTTATAGTGGATGGCTCGAACAATATCGAATTCAACCCAAATCAAGAATCTCCCAATCTTGTCCAAATCGCTTTTCCCAAAGACTAATTACTGCTTTTTTCCTTGGGACAATCTCTCGGATGAATGTTCGCCGGACTTTCGGTAAAAATCTGTCAGAAATTCATTCGTTTTTTTTTCGACGCTTGTCTGCCACCGCGAATTAACGAGGAAAAAAGAGCAAGTGCACTGACAGATCTAATTGTAAATTCTTTCCTGCTACGTATTTATTCAGGAGGATGATTATAAAGCAAGGGTAACGGGAAGTCAAGGATTGCAGAGGCTAACACTCAGCAGGAACTTGGAAAGGGTACTGTTATAGTATGGACGTATTTCTGGATCTCAAGGTGCAAATTAATTCATGAAAGCTTGCTGGTGCCTGCTGGCTTACTTAAAGCTGGACTACACACCCAATGGGGTTTTGACCGAACCGCTACGTAACACAACACACTAGCCAACTTGAAAGGTATAACACACAGAGTATGGAATAGATCCGCGGTATTCACGGAGAATATTGCTGTATATACATGCCCAAATATATATAGACATAGCCGATAGGAATAGCCCAACGTGAAGATATCGGTCAAGCAGCAAATACAGCCAGTAGCATGAGTTCATCTTGAGTATACAAGCCAGACAGCTAGAAACGTCCAAGTGGTGTGTTCTCTGCTCTACTGATGGGGTAGATAGGTTTTCCGTATACAAGACATACCACCCATTGACTCTCTTTCTTTCTCTCTCTCTCTCTCTCTCTCTCTCTCACTCCCATTCTCGATCTTCTTTGATATTAGGTGCAGAAGCAGACTGAGTTACGAGAGGATATAAATTCCGAATATTGGAGTTCCGCCCACTCACTGCCACCTCTTCCTCGTTGCTTTCTCGAAATACTAACCCTCGGTCCCTGGAGGTTTCTACATATATTTGTATATACATATATAGGTGCGTTCGATATTCATCTAGTAAATGCAGGCACAGCTCATCGACTTCACTGTGAAATCTCACGTTGCTCAACTATTACGATCCTCCTTTAAAGTGACGTACAACACACAAATGGAGGTTAGTAGTACTATGACCGCAACTGCAGCCTGGTATCTGCGCCCCTTTTTATTCGATCCGACTGCACGACAAGCAATTTTATATCCGTGAAGGATATTTCAGTTCACTCATTTATTAGGTACGTTTTTGACATGGCAAAAACTTTTCATCTCCACTCGCATCCCACGTGTTAGAATGTCGACATTTTAAATCAGTAAAACACGATTTCCAACTGCTGAGAAATAAATCCTGTACAGCATCGATAATGCTCGTGGAAAACCAGGTTATTTCCAGCATCAAACCATTTTACGATCGAACTTTTGGCTGCCAAATTTGGAAGAGCCACTAGACAGAATAAAGTGAAGCTTCCAACTTGGATATATATTTTCACTGACTTCCTGTACATTATTTGTGACACGACAAGATACGAAGAATACAGGATCGTAAATGGATCAAGTTATTTCTGAATATCGAACTGATTTTTTATCCAAAGGACATGGCCATAGAAAAATTTCAGAATTGCTTTCGAAAAGGTTGAAAATTGCACGGTTGCCGTTGCATGTGTGGAAATGTCAGTTCCCTCATTAAATCGATTGACCCTGCAAACTCGCAGGTTTCTTCTTGCACACGTAACAGACGCATAAGCAATAATACACTCGGTAAAAAATGTAACGACGTTAGTATTGTAAACAATATAGGAGCTCATAGCGTCGCAATGCGTTTAGGAAAATTGGACTGTAAATTTATCGCAGTGTGCTTAAAAATATCTGGCAAAATTTTCATGTCCTCGTTTCATCCCGTCCAAACGTTATATGTGTGCATAAGTATATGGGTATACTTATTAATATAGCATCGAGACGAGAAGGAAGATAGCGGTGCAGGGCTTGAAAGAATATCTTGTAGCATGGAGAGGCTATATCCAGTGCATAGTCTTGATGCCCATTTTCTTTACGAGTGCAATTTCGCGAGATTCGGTAAAGATTATGTAAAGTCTAGTAACGGGCGTGTGGACGGCATCCAAACAGTCTACGTCTCGACATTGCTTCAGCGAATTTGTATTTTCTTCTTTACATTCTTATTTTTTGTTTTCCATAATCTTTTCTTTTCGCTAGCCTTTCACCACCGAAACAAAATAGACTGAGGCTTTTCCCGGCCGAGGGAGAATATGCATGACCCCTTTTTATGCAGATCTTCTTCCACCATCACATTTCTGGTCTCCGTCTCCCTCATCGTTACCAGTTTTTTCTGTGTTACCCATTTTTCAGGATTTTACAGGCACCAGGCCGCTCTTGGGTGGATCGCATTACGCCCTCCTTCGACCACTAAATCCTGTCTAATACACGAAGGATGTAGACCCGTTCCCACAGGATCATTTCCATTTCCTCCTCTCCCACTCCTCTTCTCCCCTCGTCAAAATATCTACCCTCGTTTTCCGCATGCCATTATCCTATTAGCTGTCGAAATGTGTAATTATTAACAAACGGTAACGAAATCCTCGATCGCCCATTTCAGAAAATTTGATCTGCTTCAAAAATCCGAACCGGAAATCCGGTCTCATTCTTCGATTTCAAGCGGCTGAATACGAGGAAAATGAGTCATGGAAACGATTCCGTAAGTCACATCCGGTCGGAGTGAAACTGTCTTAAATGGAAATGTCACTCTTGCTCGTGCCAGCTTTTCGCGAGAGTTGGAGGAAGAAGAAAAGACGAAAATCATCAGACATCTCTTTTTTAGAGCGGATCAAATTAGCGAACTATGCAATTCCGTATTCACATCAACGAATTCAATTGACAAGGTTATTCCGAAAAAAAGTGCTGATGAAACGGAACAAAAAATGAATGAGTACATGGCTATGATGTAATGCTGCTTTCGTTATCAAAAAATGCAGATAATCATAATAAAAAGTCTCTTGATTCGAGGGGACGTAATAAAGTTCGTAAGGGCTAATGGAATCCGTCCCTCAACTATAGCTACATGTGTTCGCACAGAATTACACATGCATACTCTTTCATTGCATAAAGCGAGCAGCAGTTTTTCCCTTTCGTCACGCAAACTCGTCGTGCTTCATCTCGTCCTTTGTTCTCTTTGTTTTTATCAGAAAGAAGGTATGAAATATCATGCAGCGTTCCATGAGCTTTATGGAGCCCTTGGAAAAGAACGAGTTGAATTTTTTTTTCGTTTTGCAAACGAAAGCAATACCGACGGTGAATAGTTGCTAACGTTTACACGGGACGTTGCAAATTTTGTTTGAAGTTTTTCACGAGTCAGTTTAATTCGACAAGAGTCGCGCGTTCGCCAATCGGCGTGAAATGAAACTCATTCCGCACACATAAAACTCGCGCGGTCATAAGAAAGGCGTGTTTTTTGTGTTCAAATTAAAAACATGCATGAGTTTTAAAATAATCGTATTACGTTATTGGCATCAGTCTCAATTAGTCGAAACATTTCAGGGGAATACAGGTATTACTATCGCTAGGGAACGAGTTAGCTATCTCGCAGCTCTCGGTTTTGTTCGTTAATTCCAACCTGTACGGCTATCGACCGTTTCGTGGGTAAATGAAAAAAAAAAAAAATACAAAAGCCAATGGATTCGTCTCTCTCTCCGGTCGCCTCTCCAACGCGCCGTTTCATTTCGGTTGATGTACGAGTTTTAAAACAATTTTCGTTACAATTCTAGAGTGAGCCGTGCGAAGGGTGATATAAATTGGAAGGGATGAAAAAGGTCATGGGAAGCAGAGACCAACGCTTCATTCTCTTTGCCCGTTGGATTTTTTTGTGCCTTCGGAAACCAAGCACCCTGGACGCGAGCTACAGAACGATTTATCATAATACTCTTGATAAGTAACACAAAAAATCCAACCGGTCTGGACACGAAAACAATCACAAGGTTGAAAATCTAATTCGCTGTTCACTTGTATGCTTTTTACCGTTATTCCATACGCGTATATGAAATTCTGTTTTTCGAAGTTTTCGTATAGTTACAGTCATTTGCCGTTTCTTTTCCAACTCATTCTCCTCACCTAATGATCAAAGTTCGTCCAACAATCCACATACCTTCCCTGCACGTCCATACATCCTTCAGGCATCCACGCAAACGGGACACGACTGTTTTTCGTTCCTCGTACGTTTTGCTCTCTTCGTACTCGAGGGAAAAGCTCTCTCATCGATTTTCTTATTATCCCTCGAGCTCCCCACAGAGATAGATAGCAACTCCTCTTCCAGCCACGTACGCTCGTTCTTCCCAACTTCGGAGCACGAAGAATTGCCGCTAACGAGCGGTTCCAGCTCGCTAAACTTTTTGACTGACCAGTCTATCTAAACCACATTCCGAAAGATCCATGCATCGACCAAACGAATAGAGTACACCGAGTTAAATTATGGATGAATAAAAAACTTCTATAAACGTTTTTCGCCATTGTAAATATTTTGCTATTTCATAAAAACTGCATAGAAATGCTTTTTCATTTGAATTTCCACAGCAATGTGCGGATTTTTGTTCACAATCATTTTCGAGCTATGTCGAGTTGAAAAAACAAGTGCAAAAATGTCATCCGAAAAATGTTTTCGCTGGAATTAATATTTCTACATTCTACCAGTACAATTTAATAATTCCTTCATCATCGTTTCATTCATTTATTCATTGCATTCATGCTTCATTGCAGTTCATTGCATTTTCACATTTTTTTACTTTGACGCACTTTCATAAATATTTTTATTTTTTTGAGAACCACCCAGCACCCATTGCTTTGTCGAAGGCAAGAATTCGACAAGCTTTTAGGCGCAAAAAATTACGTGACGTTCCACCCGACGTTTGTAGATTATACGCCAGACAGGTTTGATTGTCATTGATTGATATGTCGGTTCACAGTCTCTCGAATACTTCACGTGCGAATGTCAACCTGTCAAATTCGCATACAGGCTCATCTTCTATTCCCTCATACTCGTAAAACTTTTTTTTTCAATCAACCTCGATACGATTTTGAGTGTGGACAAAATATCCTTGCGCAAATTTTACGCCCGATTTAATACGATCTCGTTTATTCAAACGGTTGACCCTGACAACACTTCAGACATGCAAAACGCTTGACATATTCATTTGCATTCGAACCGAGTTTTCTTTAACGGACACTATCAAAGTTATCTCCCGATTGGTTTGCTCGAAAACTTAAATCTCCGACTTATAAACAATTATCCTTGATGACAAAAACATTTGACCGCAGAATTCTCGGAGATTATTTTTAAAATAGCGATAGGGTGTTCGGAACGAGGTCGAATATTAGTCGGACGACTCGTCAGCCCAATTTTCCACTATTTTCTACGTGTTTGTCCTGGGCGACCCTCTAGGAAGATCTCACAAGAACAGGAACAGAAACAGTAGCATAGGAATAGGTAAAAGAGCGAAGGAATAATAATAAGAAAAAAAAACACACATACATTCGCGTCCAAATTAATAACGGAATATTTGACTTTTCTGTTTTTGTTGGCGATTAAAAGAATACTTGAAAATTAATTGGACATACAATTTTTGCACATTTTATTATATCGGCACAGCTTCAAGGACCGTGCTGATTTTTCTCATGATTGTTTCCAGATATGACAATCAGCAGTCCTTAAACGAAAACTTGAGTGAAAGAAAAATGAAAAAATCAAAAATCATGAGATTTATGAAAATTCGTCAGTTGTTCGGAAATTGTACGTCGAGTACAGAGTACATTTGACGGCGAGTCTTGGTTCTGTCTAATAATACTTGTTTGTAATTCACTGAAATCAGATCTTGGACATCGCCATAGAGCCGACGATTACAAATCCGCAACGGACTACAGAGACAAGGGCTGGTATACAATTTCTAAGTCTACGTTAAATTGTCGTTAACGATTGTTAATTTAAGTTTGATGGGGATTTCGCAATTACAATTCCAAGCTTGAGATGTAAATTATGCACAATTATCCGTAATATAATTGTTCAACGTTGCCAGGGAGAATCTGCTCTCTCGACCTCTTTGTCAAGGCTTTTGGAGTTTACCGTGTTGAAACGGAACGCAGCCTGTTGTTGTCGCCTGTACATGCATTCATATACATCTACACATAGTTCAAACGTCGTATCTACGCTGGCTCTTATATACCTACGCCACTTCGCCAGGATGAAGTTAGTATCGCTTATCGATTCGAGTTACTCCCCTTTCCACCAACCCACTCGTGTACCATCCTAGGGAGTTTGCATTTCGCACGGTACTAACGCAAACAATGTCCCCATCAGAAGGGCCCATGCTCTATACGACAAAGCCCTCTCCACTTAATCGTGATTGTTGCTACGAAGGCCAAAGCTCTTTAAATTCGAGCTTCATCTGCGTAAAAGGTCCAAAGACAAACTTCCCTCTAAGCCAAAACTAATAAAAATAATAATCATCAACACGTATTGATTAATTAAATTAGATTAGATTAATTACACTTTATAGGCTGTGCACATTTTCTGACCTTGGGAAACACTTAGCAGCCGAACTCCTAAATTAATAGGCGCACTGAGAAAACAGTTTATTTATAATGGAGAAAAATATTTAGTTGGTACTTTTACTTAAACATTCATCAACTGTTACAACATTTTTTAATGATCAAAAAATATGCTTGTTATCTCGATCAAATTTCAGAGGCATAGCATTTCCGTGAAGATAATGATTTGTTCGATCGCTTTTATCTACCCCAACTCGGTAGATTTTTGTGGTTATCAAAATCATTCGCTATCTAGAAGGATTACGTTTTATCGAATTATTCATTTATTTATTATCAACAAATGTTTATTTCAGACAATCGCGAGAGGTTCAAATAAATGATTCGTTAACCATTCAAAAACATTTATTTCGCCGTATCCATCTTTACATTTGTTAGCAGTTAACAAGTCCTGGTCCATATAAATTAATCCTTTTCCCAGTGCGACTGATAGTCTCGGACAAAACAAAACGAAGATTTGTAAGCCTCAGCGAATTGACACAATCCCTCTGTTTTTTTTTTTCGGAAATCGTTTCCTTTCATCGCTGACAAAGTGCTGGCTTGCAGAAGACGAAGGAAAAACCCAAAATTGCAGTTTATACATGGGGGAATAATAATAATCGATATGAAGCAGGAGCCATTTCAACAAAAGCTCTCTCCTTCAATCGTCTCCGAAGCACGTACCTCCTCTTCTAAGCTTCATCCCATCGTCTTAATTGTTTAATGAAATTGTGAATTTTCGATGAGGAAGACTGGACGAGAAAGATCTTGAGAGTTATGGCGACGGAGTAGTCTGCAGAGTGGTGAATCAGAGGGAAGTGAGAAACAGTTTGTCGCCAACGAGAGATGGCTAGTCGAGTCGTCGTTGTAAGGCTCTGCACGTATAATACAGGATGAAAGGTCCGTATTGAAGAGACATCTCAAGGGCCTCCAAAGTCCATTATTTCTTGACGACTTGCCATGCTCATTTCTTAATTTCTCTACTAAACTCCAATAACGATGAATACTGTCTGCCACGCAATGCATTCGAAACAAAGTGTGTAAACCGTAAAATCACGATGCACCGCGTACTTCGCTACATTCGGCACTTTTTTGTTGGACTTGCATTTCAACTCACCACCCTCTGATCTGCAGCATCTGTTTTTGCCCGTAATTACTGTTAAGGATTTCCCTATGAAATTCCCAAATAGGAGAAAATGAGGAACCGAAAGGACATGGCAATAACCGGAGTGTGGGAAAACGCACACCCTGTGAACCATGAAAATGTGATACCTCTTCGTAGGGCTCGATCTTCGTTCGACCGAGATAAGAGATCTAGGGCTTAGGTGAATTTAATCAGGCTTATCCTTCGTGAGTTGATTGCGAATGCCCTTGCCCTGTTTCCGCCATCACATCTTGCACGAAGAATGCTTACAGTATCAATAAAAAAATCTATTTTTTCGTCTCAAAGATCATTCGCGTGGAGACTTCGTGTCTTGCAGCATGAAAAAGTTAGAATATGAAACGATTTTTTTTTCTTCTAATGATTCGATGCAATTTTTTTTGATATCCGAGATTTTTTACTACATTAAGGAATTGAAAACAAAAGAACAAGAGTAAACGTTCGAATACGAAGCCGAAGGGAATGAAAAAGTATGATAGTCCCCTGATTGTCAATCGACGACTTTTTGTTTCGTCCATCCGTCTACCAAGCGCGTAATCGTGGTCTTCACAAATAGAACGTACGAAGCCCATCGTAGATATGAGGTTCAGTCTCATCGGCGTATACGGGCCGACTCGTTTTAATTTAAACGTAGCTCATTCTCCAACGTCCATTGTAACGGCATTGTCCATCGGTACGGTTATCCGAAACAGATAGAGAGTAACAATGATAACAAAGAGGGTATTCAGCCTGGTAATGGGACCACTCGCTGTCATTTTATCCTCGCTCTATTCCACTTATTTTTTTTCCATTCATTCTACCCTTGCTGCAACACTATCTTGTTCTCTCCCTTGTAATACTGACTCTTGCAACGACATATTCAACTGAAACCCCTTCATCCGAACGCTTCGGTCACTAGAGTCTCGGACCATCATGTAGACTTGGCCTATCATTCCTCTATTTTTGTTTTTTTTTTTTACTTCATTCTCATATTTCCTTTTCATTTACTGCGCCTCCCCGTCCAACTTTTTTCGCCATTATCCTCTCATATTTCCAGCGCATTTTCTAAAATGTCCTTTGTTCGCTTAAGCATTTTTGAAAATAATGATACGTTACTTTTGCAGAATCTCTTATCAATTTTAATGAACATCGGAATATGATACATTATGTGTTTCCTACAAAAAATCCTTTTCCCATCGAATCTGCAATGTTGGATTGTTTAATCATTTTTTCTTGAGTGACGATCAACAAATATTGCAACATTTTTTTTCTATTAAAATTTATGCTCAAGCTGTCCAGTCTTATCTTTTTGTTTCCTAAAAAAAAAGCGAATGACGTTCGATTTCTTTTCAATTCGCGATGCATTGAAATCGATGTTGTATAATTATACAGCCAATATAGAATGAAGAGTGGGAAACTCTTCATGTGATATTGACGATTTTTTGGACTCTTAATTATTCGAATTTTTTGATCCTGACTGGGGAATTATGATCGAATTATTCATGAGTCTGGTAGACGTTAAAGCGATCGTGGTGGAAATGGATTCAGTCTTTCATTGACTGGAGCAGTAAAAGGAATGATATAATTCAATGAGAAATAGCTTTATCGGGAAGGATTGAATGAGTATCAAGAAAAAAAAAATCAAAGATCAATGTCGAGAGGTAATAGAATTACGTGAGTTTGGCTGGTACGAAGAAATCTCTATACATGGAAGGAACAGTTGAATAAGGAGCAGGGACTTGGAGAAGGAAGGAAATCGGAAAAGAGAGCTAGAGGGAGTGGTTACGTATTACATGGTTTACTTATTGCGTCGCCTCGTATACGAGAGGCGCGTGTATTTATGAGATTCGTTGGATAATTTAAGACGTTAAGGCTATAGCTTCTCGCAGTGCTTTTCGCTCACTGCATCGGAGCTCTACGAGTTTCTCAGCTGCACATATATTTCAGTAATGCTAAATGCATGCTTGTATACACGAGCGTAATGTTACTCACAAACAATTCGTGACGTCTCGGGGGCATTTGTCTGCATCCAAGAGCCATGGTTATTTCAGATCAAGGACTCGGCCTCCCACACCCACAATGCACTTGAATGCATTCACAGGTTACTTATTGCCTTTACCAAACCGTAATGTATTTACGATAATGCTGCAGCTCATTTGTCATTGAATCTAATACGCTCAATGCATGGAACTCTATTAGACAAGTTGAATATTTTTTTATAGGAATTAGCACTAGCATCGAATAAAATTGTTCCATTTTGGTTGTGTAATGATTTTCGTCATGAATGTCTGAAAATTTTCTGGAAATATTTCAGTCAATCGTATTTAATGAGATCGATCCAAGATTTATTTTCGTACGTAGAGTGTAAAAATAATTAAAAGTTCTCTGTGCAGCTTGTACACTGAGAAAACAGTTTATTTATTATAAAGAAATATATTGAGTTGGTACTTTTACTTAAACATTCATTAACTGTCACAAAATTCGTTAATGGTCAAAAAATATCTTTCTTGACGCGATCAATTTTCATAGGCATGGCATTGGAGATAATGATTTTTCCGATCGCTTTTATTTCTCTTAACTCAGTAAACGTTTATGGTCATCAAATTAATTTGCTATCAACTAAGGTTACGTTTTATTGGATGATTCATTTATATTATTATTAAAACATGTTTATTCCAAACAATTGCGAGAGGCTCAAATAAATAATTCATCAACTATCCAAAAACAGTTATTTCGCCGTATCTCACATTACATTTGTTAGCAGTTAACAATTCCTGGTACGTATAAATAAATCGTTTCCTCAGTTTAATCTCCTTTTTTTGGAAGGCTTCCGGTTGCTCCTGAAATATTCAGTGGGACAGGAGTTGATAAATTTCCATGACCATTAGCTCAAAAAAATGTTTAAGGCCAACTTTTGATTACGTGAATTAAAATACATTAACGTGAATGAAAATACTTGAAGTGGATTCGCTCTTTTGCATTCAGTTGTCTGTTTTAATAGCTATATCGATTATCTATTTCGAGCCATAGGATGGGAGTTCATGTATATATGGAGAGGTTAAAAGAAAAGGAATGGCAAGAGGTGGCGATAAAGATACAAAGAGAGGGAGATCGCGAAGGAATTGGAGGGAAAAAAGACTTTTTGGCCATTTGGGCTGAGGTCGAATTCGGCTGTCGGAGCTTACTGTACCAATAGCACGAAATGTTTATATACACTCGCAAATTCTAACGTTTCTATATTCCGTGTACCTCTGAGAAGTGAACGAGAATCAGCTTATTTGCCGAAGCGTTGCGCACCAGGAATTGCAGCTTTTATCAACCCAATCCTTTTATAGCCTTCATACCCCCGTGCACTCAGCCTTCTTGCTATCCATGAATGGGTTTGCTTAAGCTCTTCGTTCCACAGAGGAATTTTACAATTTCTCTAGTTGTATTGGCTCCTTATAGGCGATTCATTTATATTTTTTTTCGACTATCGACCGACGCTGGTGTTCGGATGAATGGATGTGCCCGTAATAATCCGTCATACAGTAAGCGAAAGATTAGTTTTTTATATTTGCAGTGAAGGAAAAATTGATCAGCTTTCGATTTCCTAAAGAATGAGGAGATCGAATTTTCTCGAGATTAAATGTTTCATTCAATCCGCCGTTAACGTTACCAAAGTTAACTTTGCGATAACGTTACGTACGGTAAAGTATACGATATGTAAGCTAAGGTCACTAAATAAGTAGTTACTAAAGTGAAGTTAATCTTCGCGACAACAATGGACCAATAATTCATTGTCCGACGATGAAGGAAAAAATCTCATCCGCTGTCGATGAAACGTAATTAAGGAAGTTGTCGGCTAAAATAGATGCATAGTAATTTGGTCAAATTAATTGAGAAAGTTTGAATTGTGAGGGTCTCGTCAAAACTCCGGCTTCAAGGACAACGAAGCTTGAAAAAGCCACAAGGATTTACCCAAGAGTTTGATACACATGGAAATTCCTCAAAAAATACTTGGACCGTGTAGCTTGAGAGTTTCAATCTCGAAGTGTCAAAATTTAAATCAAATAGGCCGAGTCACAGATAAAAGGATATAGACGACGAAGAACCATAAAAAAACGCATTTTGTAGGCAGTGTGATAGTCGTTTTCGTGCATCTCAGAGTAATTCCTCCTTCCTCTATCACCTCGTTCCAAGCCGTCGGTTCTCGCGATCAATAACCAATCAAAATCTTAATGGTAAGTTCGACGCGAAGGTTTATCGTCCGCGATGAGAACGTGCTCTCGAACTCATGTATATTCCGTTGCGGAAGCTATGTACAACAAGTGTACTCGTTTCTAAGTGTTTGAGCGAGTGGGTCGTCTCGACATTCAAGGGGTTTAATTAAAAGGACTCTGCGATTTTTCTCAGTAACGAAAGGAATCTCAATGAGGGCAATAATTTCAAATAAAAAAAAAAACTAAAAAACGATATCATTTGTTTTCGGTTACATGCGGCACCAAATTATAATTTATTGATCGAACTTTATACAATATGAATGGAGAATGTACACCAGAAAGATTGGTAAATTAAAAGAACGCACGATTCAATAAAATTAATTGTCGCATTGACAATCACAAATAAACAATACCCTTAAAATATTGTACTCTGCGAATATGCAATTAAAAACAATAATTGTGGCCAGCCAGATCTATTATAACAAACCACAATAGAGTGCAACCGCATGTCGGGGGTGGTTCAATGGGAAAACGATAAAAGTTCTGATTCGATAACGGTATCGATAAAAGACGAAGTGAAAAAGAGACGGAGCAGGAGTAAGTGATGAAGAACGTCTGATCGAGTTCGGGATGAATCTACTCCGTTGAGAAATGGTCGCGAAAGAGGGAAGAAGGAACAGTAAGTGGCCAAGAGAAAAAGAAAGAAATAAAGGGAGAGAGAGAGATATAGTTGAGTGCACAAGAGCAGGGAAGATAAACGTTTTCAATAAGCATCGATCTGAATGAACTGCATAGACTCGAGCAACTTATCAAGTGACTCGAGCTGTTTACCGGAGATCGTTCCTCCGTACGAGGGAAGCGATTTCCTCGTGACAAAGCTCTCAGTGATCTGCTACATTCTCAATTTATCGAATATTTCACGAACTCACACTCTTACCGATGAAGATATTTATGTGTCCTACAGGGCACACCCGAATCGACTATTTTTCTGATCCAAGCTCCAGCGCGAACCTTTTCATACTTCTCATAATAATAAACCACTTTGGACTGTACTGAGCATGTATTCCTCTTCTTCTCTGTTCTAGCATCGCAACAAATTAAAACGAGCAATTGACAATAAAAACTTTAAAAAAAATATACGTTTTGGGATTCTATTTTGCATTTTTTTTTTCACTAAAAACCGTGAAGTCCTTTTACCTCGTTCGATGAACAAGCAACCAAACGATATTTTTATCTCACTCTTTTTTTCGTCAAATAAAACTTCTTGTGATGTTACAGCGCAAAAGGTTCTGACGCAGGCAACGAAACAAAGAGCCCTTCATGACCAGGCAAATTTTTATTCTTGTATCGGAATTGCATTTGGAGTATCTCGTTATGAAAATGCAAACAGTTACATATTTCTTTCACTATAGGTTGGTGTTTCGAAGGGACGATTTTATTGTCAAATGAAACACTCTATATTTTTGGCCTCCAGGCAAAAACGCTTCAGGACACAAAATACGACTGAGCAGTTGGTTTTATCGAAATATTGACGCCATGAAACGGAGATTGCATCACGTTATATGCAATATATATGCAAGTATTCATTCATATGTATATGCGAGAAAAAGGGAATGAAAATGCCTAACAGAAGAGTGTGAAAAATAGTGGCACGAGTATTGTACATACTTTTAGGGACATCAAATATATTTTTACAGCATTCCAATGGCGATACATCGATGGTTGAAAGTGCAGGCCGAAATGTGTAGGTATGTGGAAAATGTGTATGGTAAAAGTTTTATTGCGCAACGAGGAATTACTCGTTGGTGGTAATAAACTTCAATGCAAGCGTGTATACTGTATGAGAGAAATAATAAAAACGAAAAATCGAAAAGTCGAAAGAGAGAACAAGACTCTAATGTGAGTTGATGTGCCACATGCCTGCGATGTTATCATCGTTACCTTTTTTTGCTCCAATAACGTGGATATATTGCGTGAAATGTTATTCACGTGCCACGATCGTCCTGCGAAACGTACCACTGAAATATCATACAGAATTCTTTTCGGCAACCCATTGTACGCTCTCAACGAGATAAAGTGACCCAGATATATCACATAATGAACATTTCCGCGTGGTTTAATTGCAGGGAATTAATAGAATACCCAACGCTCTCGCCATCCTTTCTCCGCTCCTCAAACTCTCCATCGCACCCCGTCTATTTCACCTCTGTACCAATTCACATTGAACATCCTCTCTTGTTTTGTCTGAAATTTCGATTAATATGTGCGGTTCACTGCGTCCGAGAGGTTACACGCGCTTCTATGAAATTGGTTAACAACACGTTATGTCATAATTTGTATAAACTCGTCACTCGCATGAAGAATATCGTGATTATTGAATCTGTCAGATGAGGCATATCGCTGTTAAGGAATGACAGAAATGATGGTGTTGTGACGTAAATGATGAATGAAAAAACAATGTAATGACTTTCATTGCATTTGTTCATTCAATATTTCCATTTTTTCCTTCTGATGCAGCGTAGGTTTAATTTTGATTTATATATCGAGCGAATTTGCTGGAAAGATTGATGGAGATAGAAAGTTCCATCAAGCTATGTTGGGTATATATTTACTGCAAATTAATTTCGTGACCAACTAAGTGCGATTGAGAAATGATCGAAAGGGCATGCCCTGGCAGAGAGACCACTGGAATTTTGCTCCCAATCGTGTCATGGGAGAAAATTCAATAGTCTCCGGAAATTATTCAAGCAAGTTTGTGACTCTGCATGAATTCGACTGTCGAGGACAGGGCATCAGAGAAGTTTTAAGGTAGTTCAGAACGAGGTGGAAACTGAGAGAAGTAGCCAACATCAGCGACGGCTTCATGATCTATAGAGATCTTTTGGGAGCTGCTGATCCTAGTGAAATCACTGGGAGCTACGATTCTGATATAGTTGCGTCTTGAGGACGATATTCGTACAACATTACTTCGTGTATATCTATATAATTTGTCTCTTGATGCATATAGATATGTGTGTAAATGTTGTTTGAGTCTCCCGCTTGCTCCTCAGGTTCTGGCAATTCCCTTGCGCGCCCATGTGACCCTTGGCATGTAACCCGGATTGAAGGTAACTGCATGAAATCCCTCTGGAATCTTGGGATGTCAAAGGACCAGTGTTCTATGTGAACACTAGGTCGTGGACTCGGTGTACCAACTCAGGGCGAGGGAAAGAGGGGAGGCCTTTTGGAATGCCAGCAGATACAATGCTGGCTTCTGGGCAGCGGTACGTATACGACTACGGCACGATGGAAGAAGGATCTTGATCTTAATGAATATTGTTTTAGTCGCAAAAGTTACGAACATCATGCGAATCCACTGGTTTTAGAAAAACGTAGACAAAGTTCGTGCAAATTTCGATGGGCCATAAATTATTGCTTTTTACAGGCTAAAGTATGACCAAAAATAGCGAAAAAATGACGAAAAAGCTTTAGTGGAAGATTTCCGGATGCATCAGGTGTCCGATAACTTTATAATCCGATATCCAATATCGTCAACAGGTTCATTAACAACTAATTTTGAATATTAGTACGAAAATTTCTCCAAGGTCTAGATCCCATCGGGAACACGTTCGAGTGCACGCTGAATTCTCAAGGATGGCATTTCCAACTCTCATTCAAATCCATCGATAAAATTGTGATTGGGACAATATGCGAATTTCGATGACTGATCAACATTTTATCTTGATGTTCCTGGTCTCGAATTTATTTTCCAACACTCAGGGGGTTTCACGCGGTTACGTAGGAAATATGATGAAATTTTCTTTGATGTAGTCGACGGAAGCTCCCAGCGGGAATGGTCAGAGAGCTCTCGCGTGGACATGCCGTCAGGAGCTTTCAGGGCAAACGGCTGTATAACGGATATACCCAGTAATTGAATCGTCTTAATTTAGTATCGGTACCGAGATTGTATATGGAGATGCATGGGACGTAGGGAGGGATCTTGGTAGTGGTAAACCGCCGAGCACTACCATTATCGTGCATGCTAGCTGGAAGCTTTTTCGAGCAATTCGAGTGTATGCGGGTCTAGTTGTGGACATGCGTCACGTTGGGCAGAGCTGTAACGCGAAAGGGTAAATCGGATAGGAACTCACATCAACGCACATATGTGTATACTAATGAAACGAGAGTAATCGAGACAGCGCGTTGGTTCATTGCCGTGAGTCGCGCTCTTGTTGATGCTGAGCGTCGGTAACGGTGTGCAGGAATTGGGATTATAACGGCTTGTAATAAGCGAAAGGGTAGCTTGCCAACGGCTCAATTGGACCAAAACGAGTTCATATGATGAGGGAATATGTACCATGACGTAGTTGTTAGTGCGGGACCAGTGGACGAGCTTGGGCTTTGGTTGGGGTAAAACATGCCTGGGGAACGATTCATTACTACGACATGCTCGACGCTCCGACTTATGCATAGCTCTATATTGCTTCGTCCAAATAAAATAATAACGTGAACCATACATCCGAGTATTTTGGGGGATCCATACACTCCTACACAGACGCATCGTGCCTCTGGCTCTTTCTCGTACACATTCGAATGAAATTCTTCTCGCTCATATCCCCCGGAACGCTCCACGTTTTCGAGCGCTTTTGCTCTTACTTTTCGCATGATCCGACATTCCTCTCACTTTCTTGCACACTCTACTTTGAGAACTCATCGACGTTTTTTTTGTCCTCTTGTCTTGTTCTCTCTTTATGTCCTCCTGCCTCGAGTTGGCAAGAGCCACTCATCCCCCTCCCCCAATCCCCAGAGAAGCTCTTGTATCCTCTTGTAAATTTTCGCATTTCACTGCTTCTCGCTTATCTCTCACGTATCAGTAATTATATACTATAGTTAGGGGATGCAGCAATCTTGATGCCAAGTGCTACAGAGAATAGTGAAGAATTAAAAGTCTGGACTTGGTCCCGCGATTTTCTATACGCAGCTATACGTTTTGCCAGCACACTCGAACTCGTTTTTCGACTCCGAACGGAAACTCGTCCACGAACTTTAATATTTAAAATAGAATTCTGAAAATTACCGGTGATCTCACCGGCGCCAAAACTTTTACGCCACGGAATCGGCGGGAGGATCCGTAACGGAAATACTGGACAGACCTGATGAAATATATTCCTCATGGAACGAATCATCCAGTAGTATCATCCAGAGGTACTTTGTACAGGCTCAGTCGATACTCGATACTGACCGTAGATCCGTCAACGTTGGACGATAAACTTTCATCTATCCGTTACGAATGAAAATATGGGGAAGCGCTACAACGCTCACGCTTGCGTTAAATATTGTGATTCTTATTCTTGTTCGATACGTCGCATCGAACTACTTTGACTTTTGATGCATTCGGACGTGTTGCACTTCCAAAACCTGCAGTGAATGTGCATTTTCTGTGTACATTCTTGTCCATGCGATTCAGTTGATTCCTTCCGATTAATTCAGCTCGCGAGTGGATCCCAAGATACATACTTGATAACCACATTTGCCCACCTTGTATTCCATGGGTTGACATTCAATGTTTTCTTCAAAGCTGCATGTAGGAAAAGAGGGAAGGAAGAGGTTGAAAAAAGGAAACGTTTCCGTAGTGACCCTCGTATGCTCTCGTGGCTTTGCACGAATTTTTCACCGTGGTTCGTAGTTACTGTGCAGTGGAGTGAAGTTTTTTGTAGGTAAATGGGTAAAAAAGATAGAAAATGCTGAATAATGCTGGGCGTAGCTGTGAGGGAGGATCTTCGATTTTTTTTTCTGACTTGAGAATATACGTTGCATTATAAGCATAATGAATAGTGAAAGGCTTCGACATTCCTGGCGCAGTGTGGTCACTGGAGTTCACAAGTTTGAACTCCTAGCGCCAATCTGTTTTCAACCTCCTTGCTACTTTTTCACTTGCCTTTTTCACTTTCCGCAGAGCAGCGTACTTTTTTGTCCCTATACTGCGAAATTTTAATAAGCAACTTTATCGGTGAGCTCGCACAGCACTGAGATACAAGCTCCTTTTCTATTCGTTACCACACCGCGACCCGGACCCGCCGCTCTCTCTGGCTATGGGCGCATTCCATCGAAGAAATATGGCTGGAACGCGTGGCTTTTTTATCCTTTTTTTCTAGCGATCCAACAAATTCCTAGCCAGCTTGCAAGCCTTGGGCTTCCCAGCTTTTGAGAACAAGCTGCACCCGTTCCTTTCTCTCTCTCTCTCTCTCTCTCTCTCTCTCTCTCTCTCTCTCTCTCTCTCCTGTCCTCCTCTTTCCACTCGCTCTTTAGTTTGGCCTTCTTTCGTCCTGAAACGTATATACTCGCACTCTATTTTGCAATACATTCTCATATTCCTTACGAAACCGGAAAGTCCATATTTCGTCCCATGAAATAAGGATGACAGCTTTTAGAGGCTTAATTGTTTTATGTAATTTCTCTGACCCTCGAATTAATGTACGGGAGTACTTTTGAGGCCTGAGTTAGTTGCCTTCGGTATAGGAATTCAATGAATCCAAAGGGAAAGGCCATTCGTGCTTGTCACGATTAGCTGGAAGCCGCAAACGCTCTGCCTAACTTGTTCGCTCGAAAATATATCGAAAAGCTTTTGATTTGTCTCGCTTGCTCTCTCACGAGTTTCTAGTTCCTCCTCTGCGAGCCTCCTCCTCTGAAGCGTGAGCCTTGAAAATGTATTCGATTCCGATAAATGAACAATGTTACTGGAGAATCAATAATGCACATAGCCCCTTTCTCTCTCGCAGTCGTAATGAAAGTTAACAAATGGTTGGTGCAATTGGTAGTGGCAATTTGTACGGATAGCCCTAGATATAATTTCTACTATTATAGTAACTCGGTGGGCAGATAGTCCTACAAATAACTACCGAATGACCGCTATACACCGAGATATATTCCTCTCCGATATTGGCTTAAACATAATTTTGCAAAAGGTGGAAAGGGCCGCGGAATATCGAAACAGATTTGGGCCGTTGGAGCAATAAGAGTCGTTTTAGATAGATACGCGGTAATCGTGTTATTCGCGATAGTCCAAAATCAAACATGCACACGAATCTACAACACAGTGAAAGAAACAGAGAAACGATAGTGGTTAAGTGCTCCAGCGGCGAATCGTTCAAAAGTGAAGCTTACGACTACGCAGGCCACGTCTAGACGCGATGGGATGAGGCACTTCGATTCTTCTCCCATGTCGGGGCCCTCCCAAATGCTAAAGGCAATGTGTGGCTGTATCCAACTTGGCCGGCTGCCAGTTTCACTTCTTGTCTGTATCCCCGTTACCGAGCTTAAACTCCCTTGATACATATTTGTAACGTCTATACAGACCCCTTGCAATTCCGTACACTTTTCGTTCGCCCTATAATCCCGGAGGCTTTACACGACCTTCACGATTTACCCTTTACCTTTGGGGAAGATAGGAGAGCTCAAATATCTCCAGCTATATCGTTCCGTCCCAGAGTTCTAAAGCGACCAACTCCAATGTGTAATGTATTTTTTTTTTTAAATTTTTACAATTTATTCAAATAAGCCGAAAGATGGCAGCATCCGGTTCCCACCTCCATCAATCGATTTCCTCTGAAATTCCATTCAATTCCGTGCACGGATATTCATCAAAAAGCGTTCGAAATTTACGAATTCATTTTTTCAATTTGGCAATTTTTTAGCGATAAAACTTTATTTTCCGATTTTCAAAATGATCGCGATCATGTTTCAAGATTAATTACATGCATTCACCGACGAAATACAAAGTTTTCAAAAGTCGAAGTGCAAATTTGCACCAGTTTGGTGAGTGCCGTGTGACTTCTACTTTGTACGCCGCCTTTTCCGATACGTTCTCGCGGCTGATTAATGATCCAATCGTTTCGGAAACCTGCCGCAATCTTCGTCTACTTGAGATTTGAGTGTTGCAGACTTTGAATACACAAATGATCATTCCCGACATTTAATGTTCGGACCGAATGGAATGAATATTTTTTCTCAAAAATTCGCTTTCGCGAGGAATTTTTTATGTTTCAGCTCTTCACGTGCCATAATGGTTCGTCGCCAGCTACCAGGACACCGTCCCCGGGTAAATGACATCAATGTCAATGCACACGTATTCTCCGGACATTATCGTGTCTCGGGATACATTTTCCTAAAAACTACCGTCACGTCGCTGAATAGGGCAAAGTGTTGCGGGGTAGGGCTTGAGCATGCACATTGTTGGGTGGCATTTTCTCGCTCTATATCTCGCTTTTAGAGGCTGCGCTTACAGTGCTACCGTTCGAATGATCATGCCTGCGGAGTTTTGTAATCGCTAGAGACGTTACGTGGTAAATCGTATTGTCGGGCCTGGACATGAGCTTGGAGCCTCCAACCGCCCTGAAGCGCCCAGACATAATCACGCAATGCTGACTCGGACTTCGTCCTACCCTCCTGGTAGCTCGGGTAACGTGCTTTTCATCAATATCAGGATCTCGCACGCACGTTCTTCCCACTCGCGATGGATATGCCGTCAGAGACGCGATCATAAAATATTATAATATCATTGGATCGATTGTTAAAATATTATTGCACCCCATGGTCGTAGATGATCGAAATTTACTCACCGGACGTATCGACGTTGGCAATATTTCCATTTTTCCAAATTCCGTAACAATAATGTGAACATTAAAATTCATTGAAAAACATTGAACATTGGAAATGGAAAATTTGTTCTAGAGTCTTGGAAGAACTTGCGAGAATCGAAAGATCTTTAGGAAAGTCTCAGAAAAGGTTCGATATATCTCCAGAAAAGTGCAAACTTTTTGTACGAACTTGGAGAAGTTTTAGAAAAAATCATTGGCGTCTCGGAAGACTGTGAGAAAAGGTATAAAGTTTTGACAAGACTGACCCGCCACGAGTGGGAGAAACAAGCTTATGCAAGATTCCGGGCCGAAAAAAAAGATTGGGCTCGAGATTGGCTCAAATTTCGAACAAAAAGTTATGATGCACATGGAGGCAATCGAAAATAAGTTTGAGGTCTTCGTGTTTGTGCGTATGTCGATAAAACCCTTGGTGGATCACACCTGTCCACCCTGAGGCAACTCTGCGACCAAACCCTTTTGCCCTCAAGAGTATTTTGCGATGGGTATATCTCTCATTCAAAAGAATCTCACGAGGAGCGCAGCATTTAGGAGCAGCGATCGACCTCCCACACAGACCGCGAGATCGAGACGTGATCTGCAACGAGCAGCTGGTGTAAAGAACGAGAAGCATTGAAAGATTCGTCGAATCAAGATTCCAAACGACAGCTGCCACGTTCCTTTTCTTCTCTCGTCTTCGTGAGCTCGCCCTCTCTCCAATCTCGATTTTTTTTCGATCTGCATATCATTTACCAGCGGCCAAGACATTTCCAATTATTTATTATTGCCTCTCAGAGATCCAGATAGAGCGACACTCTCATTAAGAATATTCAGCATCGAGTCACTTTAGTTAACAATCAGTTAAAAACTGTTTCATTGCCATTTATTTCAATGAACGATCCTTGCTTATTGCTGCTCGCTATTGTTAATCCCGAATCGCTACGATTTCAATCACGCTTGTTCTCGTTCTCCTGCCTCGATGCGAAAACGGATTTCATGCAAATATCAACGATCTCGGTCTATATCCTTACTAGGAGAAAAAATGGCATTCGAAACTTGAAACGAATCTTCGTGCTCTGACAATTTTTTGGTAGATCGAGTTGATTGGAGCTTATTATGTCGAATCACAAGCAATCAAAATCTCTCTCTCTCTCTCTCTCTCTCCCGGCCTCGTTCTACGAAGAGGAATACACTCTTTCCGGGAATGTACATTCATCTGCCTTAGTCAATAAAATGGATTTCTGCTGGTTGCGAGAGGAAATTTGAGGAAAAATGTTGCAGCTGATACTCTGCATGTCCACGCCGCGTTTCTGACCCGAGGACATCTCTTTATTTACGGGTTCATTGGTGCTCTCGTCTGTTATGAAAAAATGCAGCAGAGAGGATAACAGTTTGACGAGTTTTGCACGTAATAGTGAAGCAAGAGGAGAATCGTATGAGATCGGCGAGTTTGGCGTGCGGAAAAGGGGCAACGATCTTGGTCTTTCAATAAGTATCACCGCCCGAGGTGCGACTCGTTCGAAAGTCTGAAAAGTGTGAGCCGCGCACGAACCACGCGCGGCTCGTACCGGGAAAAGCTCTCCGAAGTAATTGTCGACGAAGGCTTGAAGGGAATAAAAAAAACTGGCCATCGAGCCAATATATAATAAACTGTGGTTAATGTAGGAGGAGTATCGCTTCGTCTCTCGTCGTATACGAGGCGAAGTTGATATTCAAGCACCTCGAGTAAAGCTACTCCTGCTCGAACAAACCGAGACCTTTCGCCGATGTAAGGGAATAACAGATTCGAAGATCCGTAAAATCCGATAACGCCTCTTCGAAAGATAACGGATAAATATAGGGACCAAGTATGAGTAACCGATGAGATGGGCGCTTGATTTATATCCCAAACAGGCTCTCCACTCTCTCCCCTTCGCGTCCTCCGGCCTTACCTTTTGTCCTTTCGATTCTTCACATCTCCTTTATCGTTTTGTCTCTCTACATATGCCTCAAGTTCCGATCTCGCTCTTGCCAATAATCATGCCAAGAGAGCTTATAATTGTTGTTGCTGCTTTCGTATAATTAATGTCCCGTCGTTTATTACGTGAAATTTGTAGAATGTCACGAAAAATCGGAACGAATCGTAATCGCGTGGATTTTCGGAAATATTTTTGCGGAGCAATCTCACTATCAACATCTTTTTGCTCCTGGCGAAAAAATGCTGCCTCTTTTAGTCGCGAACGATGGCTAAGGATCCCGGTAGCATGGAAACGCTTTTGGCTTCGATTTCTCGGGCCTCTATCATTATTGGTAATGGCAGGTGCAATTCGTCTGCCACCTATGGACACGAGAAAGCGAAGTGTTTCGTCGAAACTAATGATCAGTGCACGCGACGAGTCGAATTCATAATATTTTTCTCGATATTGGTGTCTCATGTCTTAAAAATTCTTGGAATGTTCATTGAAACTTGACTCGGAGAGATCCAGATCCACGAATACTCACTAATAATTTGACGATATTGCGAAGAGGCCCTTTCTTTCTAGGAATGAATCACGATTTTTGAGTAGAACGTATGAATTCTGTCGTGCAATATTACAAAGTTCGAGGAATTCACAGAATATAAATTTCCCACAAAACTTCAATAGCTCGATATGAATACTTTCTCAAGGCAAATATTACCATCAATAAGATACTGGAAGAACGAAGCCAGACGCGTCTTTTTTGTCGAAAGCTCCATGTACCTGGAAATGTTTCCAACACACTTTATAACATCAATCTAGAGAACTTTTCATAAAAACATTTTATGCTCGCGATATGACATTTTTGCATTTTCATAAAAATCATTAAGTCTGGCATTGCAGAGTCTAAGAGGTACAGCGCAGAAGTTAGCGCGTCGGAATGCGACTCGGCCCACCTTTTTATTCGTTCACCGTGCCTCACGTCACATACGCAACGTCGTCAGAGTTTTTTTTCGGGAAATAATATCGAAAAATTACAATGATTTTAGTGATAAATTGCTGAATACGCGTGTTCATTTACAAATATATATGAGGAAGCTTTTTGTCCTGTGTAACAAAGTAGCTTTGTTCCAATCGGCGTAAAATATATTGGTAATGTTTTCCTCTGCTGTGTTTTATCGGTAGTAACTGGAAGCTCGTATTCTGAATAATTTATGACATGTGCCGGCGTCCCGTTTCATCCTGAGTATATTCAGCAACTCTTTTGTACGTGTATATACGATATTCCTTCTTTTCCAAGTAAACCTTTGAATTCTTAAGATTCTTCGTTAGCCGAAGAGCAGAGCGGGCACGTTACAAAAGAATAAGAACGATGGGGAAGGAATAAGATAGAGATTGGTCAATGCGATCAATGACCAATACGCGGTGTAGTTGGTAGCAGAAGGACAAAAAGGCCAATGTTCCGTCGCCAAGAAAGACGAATAGTAGCTTGCGATGGATGGGAACGACCTTATAAATACGTATAGATTCTGGTATATTCTATGCTAGGATGGATGAGTGGAAATTGTACGACGAATACGAAAATCAAAGAAAAAAACACGCTGCCGGGGAGTAAGAGAATAAAGAAAATGGAGAACGCGAAAAAAAACAAAGATGAAGTCGAGGAATAAAGGAGGAAAGAGAATGGACGAGAAAACAACGAGATAAAGATGAACGGGCTTGCTGCAACGAGGCCGGAGGTGCAACGCACCCAGGGAATTCCCCGTTGAATACGTGACCTTGGATCAATGTGGCTCTACGACCATTGAAAATGCACAGCTTTGAACGGTGAATTTATACACAAATGCGAATGAAAAATTGAAAGATTTTTGCGTCGAGGTTAAACGCCTCGAGGCTTGAGGAGAATCGCCTGGGCTCGATGAATAAACCTGATAAGTAATGGCCGTTGATGTGTATCGTCATATCGTACATTTATGAAGCATCGACGAGCTCCGTTGCAATATTCAAGGTTCATTCGAGACCGTTGAAATTCCTGATATTAAGCAATGTCCGAAAACCGTTAAATTCATTTCTGGGAATATAAATTTATTAATATTTACGTCCAATTTTCAACTTGTTAGAATATATGAAAAATAAAATTGGTATTTATAGGAAAGGAAAGAGAGAAAATATTTCGCACTGAATAATTTGAACAAAAATTCACAACTCTTCAGCGCATCTGAATAAAATTCGCAGCTTTTTTAGTTCGTTTAGATATCAAGCCCCTCGGCATTCGATAGGAAAAATATGGATGCGTTGCAGGTTCGTAACGAATAATCTAGTGCGTCAACGTGATGCACGGACTCTTGCTGCTACGATGAAGGTCGAACGTGGCATATAACTGCTGGCGAACGAGGAACCGATCAATCATTTAAAAAGAGAAAAAATGAAGTCGGTAAGCCCTCGACTGACTCTGGTGTTCATATAACGTAATAGGAAAACGAGAAATTATGCGGAACGAAGAATAAAAAAAGGATGATCCGACTCGTGGCAGGTTCGATATCGCGGCCGTGGGGCAAATTTTCCAGCGGTGATTTCGCGTCATGCATATGTACACATTTCGCAGTAAAAGTTGAATGCTCGAGCGCGTGTATGCCAGAGGGTTCTAGACACAAGCGTGTATGGAAAAAGATGGCCGGGGGTGGAAGGGTAGAAAAGAAGTGCGAGGAATATGTATATGCGCGAGCAAGAGCCGTTCAGTTAAATTGCACGTTCCCATACGGAAGTAGCCGATGCTGAAATGCAATATGTGTAATTTTCCACGGACCATATCTTCTCGCGGGGATGGAGCGCGCGCGGGTCTTGTCGATGCGATATATTGCCAGTAGTAGTGGCGCGGTGGCATAGAATGACCAGGCGGTGAGAGGGCGAGCGGAGAAAAGGCGAGGAAGGAGAGAGCAGGAGGGAGGCATGGAAGTCGCTTGCCTCGGGACTTTTGCGCTTTTCGCTATTACTCGCCATATTATTTATTCTGAGACCATCTATCCCACCCCCCAAGGCGGTAAACGCGTGCACATTCTCGATTCATATACCAAAACCGAGAGACCCAGACCCTGAAGGGTTGGGCCTCGCGTTTACTTCAGCCTCTAATCCTCTCGGTCAATGTAAATATAACGCGCAGATCCGAATTACAGGATTTTTCCTAAATCTCATCAAATACGGTAAATAAACATAAAAAAAAAATTAATCAACAAACCACTCTTTCCTCCATCACTCGTAATCCCTTTTCTAAAATATTCGTCCATCTAGGTTGTTTTTACGACAGGACCCAAAATGCAAGACCCAAAAAGTCTGTAAAAAAAAATCATATCCCGAAGAAAAATTTAAAGTGAGAAACTGAGACGAAAAGGCCAGACGTTATTTTTCTACGTGACGAATTTTTTTGCTCCATCCAGTTTCTCTTCTCATTGTCGTTTTCCTGCTATTTGTACTTTTTCTTTGAGCCTGTCAGGTTGGCGAAAGTGAAAAACAGACAAAATATGTGTGTTGATAAATATATATATATAAATGAGAAATATGAAGTACAGGGAGGAAGAAAAATATGGAACTTTTTCTTGACTTTGGCTCTTTCTTGTTCTCCCTTGTCGTTCAGTAGCTCGTTAAGTATTGATTTTCGTTCATCTGGCTGGGATGAACGCACGTACGTCTGGCAAACTTCACGGTTTCAATGTCTATTCTATAGATACACATGTGCATACAGCTCACCTCGTACTATAGTGAAATACCTCGACTGAATGTATCTGTAGAGATATGGAACTCGAACCCTAGTATGGGAGTGAAGGAACGAGAGAAGAAGAAAAAACGTGGCTCTTTCCTTCGAGCATCCATCGCACGCGCGGCGTACCTCTTTTACCGTTTTTCTTCTTTCTCTAATGTACGTTGCTCAGCCCGTTCTGCACCCTCGCTCTATTATTCCGTCTCCAAGCTTTGCACTGGCAAACACATACACACAATGACGCCTTGAAGATTGTATATGCACGCATTTATATCGCAGCACGTATTTGCAACGGAAAAGACGAATTTCGTAGCGAGTAGGGAGACTGTGCTCAAAGTATTACGTGATTCGTATAAACGCAGTACGGTCTGCTCCTTGCTAGCGTTGGGGCTAAAAAAAAAGTCTCGTACCCTCGTCTTTTTGCCCCTTTCTAAATGAGGGAATGAAGCAGAAAACAAGAAACCGAGAGACAAAGAGTTGCCAGAGAAAAAAAGAGGGAAAAACAATGTAGAAAGAGATGCGAAAGTTAACGTGGTAGAGACGATAATACCAGAAGCTAGGGCGCACCTTCAATATATATAGCTTTCTTTTATATACACATACATTCTTGAAACATAAGTCCTTTCTCAGTTTGCGCACACCATCGTACCTGCTCGTAGATGCACTCACCCGTGCCCTCTAACTCTCCCTCGGTCCAACCTCGAGAGTTCATGGGGTGCATAAAATATTGAAATCGCGCTTATGGCCTTCTCGCGTAAACTCTCATTCTTTCTATTCGCCTCTTTCTCTCCCACTTTCTTCCTCTCGACACAAAGATAGAGGATGGGAGCACCATCCAAAATGTTAGATTGAAACACATTGCCTACGACATATCGGAGTCGGACCATTCTTCCGGAGAACTCACTGCAAAATTCAACTCTGACCAGCATAGTACATATGTATCTGCGCACCAACGCATACATATGTCTAAATGTATGAGCCCCAGAGCTTTCGTAGCGTACTCAAGCCGCTCTGCACTAACGCTCCCTTGTATAAGTATCTGCGCCCTTCCGTACCACTGATGTGCACACTAACGTGGACTTTGTAGAGATCGTCTAGTCTCGAGAACTAAACGGGCTATCGTTTGTTCGAGCGAAATACATCAGCCCCCCATTTTGCTCGGGAGGGTATTCCACGAGATGTATACGCGTACATATTATCCCAGGAACATTTCTCATTGCTCGTTTCTGCGCTCTGGAGTTTAAATGACATTTTCGAATCGTGTGTTTCGGTTCTTCACCTTCACACACAAAAAAATGATGCTTTTTTATTCGCGAGCTTACAATTCATTTACGAGACACATGAATTATCGATCGTGACTAATATGTTGATGACTGTAGATTCTCCCTTAATTACCTGTCATTTGAAAACGTCATTGGTCGTGAACGATCCCGTGGCACGGATTAATCACAATTGGAATCCTTTGCGTGTCTGTTCGAAGAAAGAGGAACGAAGGATATCCCTGATAATGTATGATATTATGATAATTGCATCAATTCGTCATTATGCATTTTGTCTGTATCTATAGTCAGTTATCCCTTGATTTATTATTAATTGTTGCTTGTGGCATAAAAGAGATGCAAACTGATATAGAAAATATAGACTAATGAATAAGTTGGAAAGGTTTATAGGCTCGAATGGCCCGGGGGATCGAACAGTTGGTGGAAGAGGGTTGAATTGTCCTCCCTGCCTCTTTCTGTATCCTTCTCTTTCACTTTCTCTCTCTCTCTCTCTCTCTCTCTCTCTCTTTGATATTCTCTTCCTTGCTCTATCAACATCGAACCACTGTTCCATAAATCTTCCTCCCAATTTTAACCGATCGTGACGTATCCACCAATACGACCTTGCTCCGTAAACGTTATGCAAATGTGAGGGAGCTTGGCTCGTTCAACATGGCACGCTCGCCCTGTAAAAGAACTATCAGGGAAAGAGGTGAGTCGCGCGCGGCCGTCGCGTTTCGTCGTAAATTTCGTTGGCTGGTAACCTCCGAGATTTTAGTCCATCGCTATATACTTACGTATCGCTCGGTCTTTATTTCTCTCTGTGCTCTTTATTTTCTCCTTCTCTCTCGTTTTTTGTCCTTCTACGTTTTTTTCCAGCGTGTCTGTATCTTTTTCGATCTCTCTTCCATTTGAACTCTCCGTCGCACAATTCTCGTTCACCCAATGATGCTTAACTCCATGCTGTACGATCAGCGGGTCTCGCTTCCAGATTAAACCACGGGAATACTCTTGATCCTCTTGCCTCTTTCTCTTTTTACCCTCCCGCTCCAGTTTACGTCGATAAAAGTCGAACGGGCTCCATGGACTCTCGAATCTTTCTCCCAAAGCATCATGACGTTATTCCAAGCACGTACACCATGAAACGTATCTCTGATTTCAAATCTCTCAAGGTAGATGAGAGCGTGATCACCAGATTTTTATTCTGAATTACGGCGCATTGCTTTTGCAGTAACTCGGATTATCTGTACCTCATTACATTTTTCCTTCCTTTTTTTCATCACTGCTTATTTTCGTTTTCCTCTGCTCCTCCCATTAATCCGCAGCTGCTGCCAAACACACACGCAAATGAGAGGTCTCCGCATAATTTTGGTTAAAAGTCATGATACCCGACGATAGATCACTCGGGCTGATAAATCACGACGACAGTTGAAATTTTCCTATCCATGGGAAACGGTTCTGGAAACATTTTGATGTTTAGAACGTTAACATGATTCATCGACAAGAGACGTCTTCCCTGATCATGTACGATTACATGTCGCACGAATTTCATTCGCTCTGTTATGAATTTCGTTCTGCTGATTAGGCCTCGATAAATTTATTGAACCTTTATTATCAAGATAAATTCAGGCTTCATCTTAGTGCTTGATAAATCACAAGCTTACCTCATTTCGAGTATAAATGCCAACTCGAAAATTTAATGACCCAAAATCCCCTCCGCTCTGCGAAGTATTTGCCGAAATCATGGATGGGAAATACCGAGAATAGAATTATTACGTCGACTGCCTTCAATCTACATGCGGAGCGACGAAAGTGACGCATATAAAAAGTTTCAATGATGGTAAACCAACTGTTTGAACTGCGACGAGATTAGGCTAACCCGGCTCTCATAAAACGATCCGACAAATAATCTTAGCGGTAGGGACTGATATGGGAATACGGGCACGGATCGCGACTCCTATTTGAGGAGCGATTGAGAAAACATGTGACAAAAAAAAAGCAGAAAAGCACTATTAGTTGCTCGATGAAACGCTATTACGTATTCAGCGACGACTGTAAATCAATTTATCCGCGTGACTTTCCTGAAGGGTATATATGAGACGAGTGGCAAGGAAAACCCACAATTAGTTTGAAACTTTTGAATACTCGACGTCAAAAATGATCAACATGCTTTTATCGACAGCGTTTTTCGCTGCAGTCCATTCTATTGGTAAGCAAAAAGTAACCGCATGCGATTGGCGATCTCATTTCTGATTGATTTATTTCCGAAGATGTGGAACGAGTGCCTGAGTATGTTGAAATACTCAAGAAGTTTCCCTTTCAAGTACGCATTGGATTTTATAACGATGGAACGAAAACTTATTCGCACAAATGCGGGGGAAATATAATCGCTGAGAGGTGGGTCCTTACTGTGGCTCAGTGCACGCACATCAACATCGTATTAGCCGGCAGCCACATCGAGTACGAACACGGTGTTTGGTCAGAGCATAAAATCAACAAAACTTTTCCTCATCCATTCTTCTACGACGAGGAGTGGGGTCCATCCGATAATAACATCATGTTGGTATACGTGAGCGATCCCTTCCAGAGCGGTAACAGTGTGAAAAGTGTGCCGTTGTACGCCCAAAATGAGGACAGCCCACCTCGAGCTACTGCTATCGTTGGCTATTGGGGGTCCATTGATGAATTCACCCATGAATGTGAATATGCCAGGATGATAAATCCTACCAATGTCACCGTACTCGAGATCGACGAATGTTATGGATTATCAGAAGATCCTGAGCTTTCTAATGACGGGCAAATCTGTACCGAGTACTCTGAGGATTACGATCATTTCTGCTTCGGAGATGTTGGCGCACCTCTTATGATATACTCTGACCTAAGCCTGCAAAATTCACTCGCCGGCATCTTATCTCATCCCATTAAGACTAATCCTGACGTATCTGCGAATTCCGTCATGCTCTATACCCGGATTGCGTACTACCGCGATTGGATCACCGCCGTAAGTGGTGTGTGAACGTTAACGGATTACTCGCCTCTCATAAGATCATTATTGGTCCAATCGACTTTTCAACACCACACTATTAATGCCGTTGAAATTTCCAAGACCTGCTGTATGCTTTGAAGATTCTCATTGAGACTCATTGACCAAAGACGACAGGAGGAAAAATAATTCAGTCGACAGTGGCTTTCCAAATATTAGAATTAATCCAATTGTTTTTGTTGGGATTGGAAAAATATTGCGTCGAATATTTCAGCGCCAAATGATCTACGAGTTAAATAATAAAAAAGACCGACCTCGAAGTGTAAATCACGTGAAAATAATTCATGAGAATTTCGAAATAACGTAAAACACCATAAGTCTCATCTTATCTAGCCTAATAATTTATCAGGCAAAGAATGACAGTGGACGGAGCGAGCCACAAGCACACAGACACAAGCCACAGCTACTTATTTACAGCCAGGTGAGCACATATAATTCGTCATATTGAAAAGAACTAGTCAATTCCGAAATGCAATGCAGTTATTCACCGGCGACAGCGAGTTGGATCGTTTTAACGTTGTCGACCAATTCTCAGGGTATATATAGAGCAAAGACTCTTTTGATTAGCATTAAGTACACATTTACGTACGATACACCATTAGAAATGTTGAAGTTGCTCATTGCAAAGGTTTTGTTTGTTGCACTGGCCAGGGGTGAGTTAAGAATTAGATTCAACGTTTCATAATGTTTACGGTGTCCAGTTTGCTAATGACTCGATTCTGTATGTTCAGGTAGTTCATTGGGACTGCAAGAGGTACGGGGAAATCAAGGGCTGTCTTCTCAGCCACCTCCTTATCTGGTTAGTCTGGCATTCTACGACGAACAAAACAACAGTTACAAACATTGGTGCAGTGGGAGCATAATTTCAAACATATGGATCGTGAGCGCTGGCTCTTGTTTCGACAAAAGAGAATGGCCCAACAAAAATGCATCGTTGGTCGTTCTTACTGGCAGCGATCAACTGAACAGCAATGCCAAACGGTCACATCATACAATTAACGAGCCCAATTACTATTGGTGGTATTTTATGAACAAACAATTAAATATAGCCGTCAATGACATAATTCTCGTAAGTGTGGCAAAGCCTTTTGAATTCGGTGCCAATCTGCAACCTGTGCAGCTTTACAATCAGGACGAAGAGACTGCAGCAGAATCTACTGCCATCTTAAGCGGCCGAGTCTCTGGTGGAGAATCCCAAAACCCGAAAAACTTTGAGCTCATAATAATGTCGAAATACCAATGCAACATTGTGTTGCATGGAGGACTTACGTACACGGGTCAAATCTGCGCTGCGTATCAAGCAAATGAAAACACTCCTTGTCCCGTTCGAGCAGAACCGGGTAGTCCACTCGTCGTCAATGGACGTCTTGCAGGGATTTTATCATGGGGATCAGATCCTTGTGCTTCTCCGGACGAAGCTTCAATCTACGCTGAAGTTGGTTATTTCCGGAATTGGATTAAAACCGAGGCCGGTGTTTGAATGTTCAATAAGATTTATTCTGTCTCTTGTTTCAAATGCTTCATGGACCAGAACTTTGGAGTGTACTATTTTTATGGATTTTTTTTCCTCAATCTAATTACGAAGAAATCTTATCATTAGGTTATTGAGCGAAGAATGCAATTAATCGAGAATATGAAAGGATCCAAGCGGGAGGCGAAGAGTCTAAGAGACAGGGACACAAGCAACTTATATAAAGTACAGTGTTCCACGTCTCCAAAGTCTCCGAAGGGTGGGCGCTCAGAGTCTCTTGTTCTCTCTACGTTCTTGCTTAATTCGGCAAGTTCCCTAGGATCGACAATAATGTACTATATACCAGAATAATTGTAGAGATATATACGACGCTTTTCGAGTTTAGTTTTCCTTTCAATGCAATTACCCATTTTTTCCCATAATCTTAAATCGAGTTTTTTGCAATATTTTGTCATTTAAGAAATTCAACCATTGCGATTAAAATAAAAAGTTTCTGTATATTCGAAACAGAGTCTAACTTCTCATTGACTGTCCTCGGATATAAAAATACGAATCATTTCAAAAACAATCGTTCGATATTGGTCCCGAGATATTCACCGAAAAAAGGCTCTTAAGCTCTGCTCGAAAGCCTCGCAAGTTTACGTATCCCATCGCTCTCGATCGAGACTGAAATGCCTGGTATATTGCAAGAGGAAAATACATAGTGAGAAAAGGCTCGTGGATACAATTTCGTGCTCGCCAGTCCGCGAGTAACGAGAACAACTTCATCCTTTCATCTTCTATGTATCGTGGGTGAGGTCGCTTTTCATCTGAAGGTGCGATAGGAGAGAAAATGAGAATACGAACGTCTGGGAGGGAGGGAGAGAGAGAGAGAGAGAGAAAAGGTTTTGGTTGATAATGCGCGTGCGCTGAGTAAGGAGGGTGTTAACGTTGGGTAGGTTGAGGGAGAACTATGGGCTTGTATTTACCCTTCTCTATATAGAGATAGACCAGTGCCGAGTACAATCCCTTCCGATTTTACCGCTGAGTTTGCGAGAAATCTGGCAACGAGAACGTTCGGAAAATAAACGAGAAATTGAAAAATAATAAGAAAACTTGCAGGACTCAAAAGAACCTAAAATCTTCATTCTCCTCCTTCGATACGCCTGACCCTTGAAAAATCGAATGCTCCGTTAACCATTAAACTTTTTTTCTCGCCTCGTGCTCCAAATTTGACCTTGCAGATTGAAGTTCGGAGTTTATTTTCGAGACATGGTCAGACCAACGATTACTTTTACCACTAAAATATACAAAACGCCAGAAAAGCCTGTTTTTTTTTGTTTTCCCTCTAAAGTCGATTTATTTTTGGACTTCAGGAGCTTGTACCAAACTTATGCTTAACGAAACTGCATCACATGCTCGTTTCCCAGGCGTTGTTCAGCGTCTAGCTCATCAACGACTGGATGGATCAAGAGTCCTACCGCCTCGCATTCAACCTTTCTTCTCTCATTTCTAGACCTTAAGTACTTCGAAGCGAGAATTAACAAGAAACAACTAGCAACGTACAACAGCACCGCGGAAGGAAGGAACGTATAAGAGTGCCATCAGAAACACGAATGGACGGAAGAGTAAGCATTGGATGGTGAAGTAGTGGCAACTGGAGAAACTTTACCGTCACCCTTCCTCGGATAGCCCGAATACTTGTTCCTCTCTGTACCCTCACAGTCTCGCTATATATGTATATAACAAAATGCCTCAGCCCGCCCTTTCTCTCTTTTGTGTTCTCCTCCACCCTCGGGCGTTAACTATCAAGCTGACGAAGCCTACCATTCCACTTCCGGCACGGTTACTCCAAAATTTCCTCCTAAGTAAATAGTGGAAATTTAAACGGATGCACACATTCAAACGCGACACGTCGATTCAACCGTTCAAACCGTTTGACTAATTTATTGAGTGCTTCGAGAACCCTTAATGTATGACTAGCTCATTCGGATTATCGATTACACCAGAGATGTCGAGAAATCAAGCGATTAGATAATCCCATTTTCTTTCATCAATTCCGATCTGAATGACTGATTCGTTATCGAATGCAGAATTTAATTAGTCAATCGAAACCACTCTGGACCACTTTTCCAAGATTTACATTTTCATGTATGAATTCACAACAAACAAAAAGTATCCTTTGGATTTCGGTTCGCCTGACATACTCTTTTATTTCTTGCGTTATTGTGTTGTCCACGTTTCTTTACGTTTTCAGGAAACAATGTGAAACGACCCTTGTCGTTGGGGCTAACCATGTACACTTCATAGAAAATGCCCACGGGCAGAACGCAGGACAGGAAAAAAGAGGGTGTTAAGAACAGAGTCGAGAACGCAGAGGAAGTGAGTCTTAAAAGCTGGCAGCAGTAAGGTGGGTAGCAGTGTGCACGGCACTGCGTTACTTCCTAGTTACTCTAGACCATTTTGTAATTTATATTCAGTCCAGAAACCATGCGGATCAAAAGACTCGCAATTTTTACTTTCTTTATATTTCTTTCCTTTCCACCCTCTAATAAACCACCGAAATGCACTTTGAGCTGTTCTTTTGCCATCGCTTACTTGGCTGCCTTATTTGGAAGAACTCAGGCTGAAATACTTATGGAGTAATTGGTGTAATCCCTCCTTCCTATGGGGTCTTTGCGATAGGAGAAAAAAAAACGATTTACGAGCTTCGATGCGGATTCGATAAGAAATGAGCGGCTGTGAACTACGCGAGAACTAATTCCATGCAATCGAGATGATTGACAATGACAAGAATCTTAACTGGCCGGTCCTCGAGTGTGAAGATCCGCCATGGCACCGAGAATCACGCAGTGCTGTAGATTTAGTTACGCTCAGGAAATGTTGTTCTTAATTTTTCGAGAGACTTGAGCAGCTTATCCGCGGGAGAGCAATTTTCTCTCGCAGGCTGGAGAGAAAAATGAGGTAATCTTGTGTCGCGAAGCTTATCAAGTAGAGAAACAGGGAGGGAGATAGAGAGCAAGATAATTGTAAAGAAGACGCGGAATAACCGGAGCTTGAAAAAATAAAGGAAAAAAGGGCGAGAGGGAAAGGAAAAAGCTACGCGGGATAAACAAGGACGGGCGTAACCCACTCGGGCAAGCGGTAGCACAAAGAAAAAAAGCTGAAAGATGCGTGATGCGAGTACGTAGCAGGGCCTAAGGCCACAGCGATACGTGCCCGCAAAGCCAAGTGGTAGTCGAAGCTTGTGCACCAAACCGCAGGCCAAGTCCCATGGTGGTTTCCATCTCAGTCCACCACTTGTTTCTCCCTCACCACCTTTCTGCCTACTTCGTCTCGCGGGCTCACTCTCTCTCTCTTCGCCGCCTGATGATTCGCGTATAATATCGAATACGACGACCAGGCAACGTCGTACATCTTGCATCGTGTTTATTTCAGTGCCGAGACCATACACGGAATCTTTTATATATATCGAAAAGCTACCGCCATTGTGTGATCGAGCCACATTTGCCTTGCGATCCCACAATAGTGGACCAGCGTTACAATTGTAAAAATTCTTGTCCTTTCATTACACACGAAATTGGTTCAATTTATTTCTTACCAATTCTCCCTTATAATCCAAAGGGACACGAGCAATATTTCGACAGAATCTATGCCTCCAAAGGCAACAAGAGCATTAATTTTATGCAAAAATGACATCCCGAAATTCAAAGACTCGTGCAATTCGTTCGAGCATTTAATTCGCTCGTAATACTGCATAATAGCAGCAAACAATCAATGAGCTCACGCAAGAGAATGGTCCGTGAATGCATGTCTAAATATAATTCGTGGCCATCGTTGCTTTGGCGAACTAATCGAATACTGTTGCAAACCATATCTCAATGCAATTCTAGTCCATTTTTCATCTCAAAACTTGTCGCAATATTTTGAAGAATCTAAATGCTTTTTCACCACAATGTTTGCTTCGACTTCATTCCTATCCATCAACAACTAAATAAATCAAACCATGCGAACATTCCCGACTGCAGAATCCAGAAGCAGAGTCATTTATACACAATTAGAAAGCACATCTGACTGCCAAATTCCTACGTCTGTGCAACGAAACGCATTTGGATCGTAATATCTTGCTTTTGAGCTTCACCACCAAAACTTCCAGTGACTAAACTATTGTTTGAATTATTTTTCTTCCCGTTTCCTTCTATTAGCATGAGTTTTCTTGATTCGGATGTTTGAATCTTCGAAATGAAGATATTTACAGCTGCTAAGTGACGCGAAATAGACACTAAAGACGATGGACCTGCTAGAACGATGTCTGGAAATAGGCTTTCTCCTGAGAGTGTAGAGTACGTAAAAGAGAAAAAAGTAAGAGCCGAGGGAACGTTGCGAAAATGAGAGAGGTTTGTTGCTGATGTTAGTTCTCGTCACCACGAACTGCTTTTACCGGTTGAAAAAGTCTACGAGGTCCATTACGTAGATGCATACATATATGCAGGGAAGAAGTTCTGTGAGGTGGAATGGAGCAAAAACTTTTTCCTCTCTGTCCTACATTTTTTTTATTCTCGTCCTTCCTTCGTCCTGTTGTTTCCATTTGTCTGGACCAAGAATACCGTTCCCTCAAGATACACCCACTTACGTCGACGTTTATACATATAAGCAGTCCTGGAAGTCGTGCCCCCAGGCACCGATTGCTCAATTCCAAAATGTTTGCATGAAAATATTCTTCGACATTTTTGACTTCGATGGATACGTGACGAGAAGTTCACGCATCGACGAAAATTGCGAGAGGAAAAGAAAGTAGAGCAATTATATCCGAGCCTGTACCCTTTTGTCCAATCTGCGATTTGTTTTTTTTTTTCTATCAACGTTTCAAATTGCACTTTAATAGGAAATTATTCATCCTCCAGCTCAGTGGATGTGAATTTGGTTAATGCGACTTTGCTCGTTCGAATTCGTCAAGTTATCAAGTTTATAATGAGAACGTGACCTTGAGGACACTTTGTATACGGGCGAGATTGTTCGAAGCTCGCACAGGACTAGCAATTCTAGATGCAATAGTTTTTGAACCGGACGCCAGCACGTCGGGAGCACGGGAGAGGAAAATCAAATACCGTCGAGCTGCTGTCACCTTGGCGCCTTCGATGCCCTGCTCTCGCAATTGGAAAATAAAGCAATTGAACATCAGCATCCCAACGGCGACCTAAGTCCAATTTATTCTTTAGCTCTAACGCTTGTCCGGAAAAGACAGTCGTTCTTAGTCCTGGAAAGCTTCATCGGTCAACTGCTGGACTCAATTTTCTCTACAAGTTCTCTATCGGAAATCCAATGATTGGTGAACTGGCAATCTATCGGAAGGTCACAATACTTTGCAGGCCATCAAACTGGACGGAGGATTTCTTATCATCACTATCGTTATTATTGGATATTCGCAGTCTCGTCTGTAGCAAAGAAAATAGATAAATTCCAAATAATAGCTTTCTGCAAAGTAGAAAAGAATTCAACGAAACTCACGACGTAGCTGTGTCAAAATTTTGCATCGTTCATTTCAGGATCGCGAGACTTTGCAGGCGAACCGACAAACGCCGGATTCGCGAAAAAATCAATATTCACACTGGCCTGCTGTAAAACACGCGGAGCTCACATTATAATTACAACGATGTGTCATAGTCGACGATCGTTTCCCAGTGGGTTTTCCATCCGGTGAGCTTCTATTTGCGTAATAAGATAATCGCTGCTCGATGTTTAGTATCTGCAAATCTCCAACTATAGATGAGTATGTGGACAGAAAAGCTACTTCCGTGTGGCTGGACGTGAATGAGTAACACACATTGTGCATGAGTTGCAAACTCATTTTACACAAAGTCTCAAGTTGCGTTGAATATTCCGAAGGAAAAGGGGATGACAAAATTTCACAATCGACACACGCCGTACGTCTGTGATTTTTCCAGAACGTAAACTGCTTCCTTTACAAAGGGGATGCGTTTAGGTGTAAGGGGTAATTCTCGTAATTGGTGCCTGGTATCTTACCGTTAATATCCGCAGCGACCTTGTATTTCATAAGGGAATGTGTCTACTAAACTGTTCTCTTTGAAATCAAGAAATTCGAGCAAGCGCTGGAGCTTGCGAATGACTTGTGGGACTGCTTATTCAACGTCTAACCAAACTCATGATCTCTAAAGGCTCTTCCACTGGAAACAGTAAAGCCTCCCACTGAAGCAAAAGCCACAAGGGTGCTCGAGCTCTTGGGATGCATGCTCGCATGTTCTGCACGTCTAGCGATAAGTCCAAATGACGCACACACACAAATACATAAAGTGCTTACGACAGAGGAAACATAGAAGACGAAAGGCTCCGTCATCGTCGTCCTCGACTCGTCGGGTCACAGTCATCGAGTTACATTTGAAGACGCACTAAACGCGAGTGCCTTTGATGTATGAGGCAGTATGTGAATTTCTATACATAAGATCTTTACTGCATACTATAATAATGAAGCGGATTGCATGTTGTTTAGCACGCAGCAAAAAAAAAAAAAAACTTAAACGAACCGGTGAAATTCTGTTTTTTGCAGTTCGGGCAAGAAAATTAGAAAAAAAAGGCACGATGTGGGAAAGGACGAAGCTTGCATGATTTTAATTCGGAAAAAGGTAGGTGCGAGGAAGGACGGAGGTAGGGGAAAAGAGCAACGCCTGGTATCGTTGAGCTGTGTGGAAAGCAGAGTGAAAACGTGTGGGAACCGTGACACGTGGTGAGGCAGACGATCGGCGTCGAGACGTGACAATTCTCTACACTATCACTCTCCCCTTTCATCGCGGTCTGATTTCTCCCCCTTGTCGTTGCTTCTACTATGTTTATATATACGCAAGTTCACGTAGCGACTGTACGAAACCACCGGCTAGAGAAATAGCTGTCCTGCTGAGAGGGTGTGTTTATATATTCTCTAGGAAACGGGGTGCAATCGGATACAGCCTTAACAGTGACTCAAGCGGCAGAGGAACGGATTAATCCACCGACAATCCTGAGTAGATTGAACACAGGCTTGCCTCAGTTTACTCGTAAAACAAAGCTGCTTTCATATTATTAAAAGTGTTAAAGGAACCGCTTGTCCAAGAAACTTACATGTCGAACGAATCCATCTAACTTTCGAACAAATGCCACTTAAGGATTTTGAGTCTTTATGAAACTTGTTAATGTTAATTGTTCAATAAATAGCTCCGTGAGCATCGTGAAATTTGTACATGACCTGCTCCAGGTAAAAACACACCAACTTCAATTTAAGAATTCTGTCACCATTACTTTAATCCCCTTAAGGGTTAAAAAAAAAAAAAATGATCAGAAAATCGTGAAAATTCAGGATGTCTTTTTATATAATAGTTGAAAAGTCGTGTCGAAATTTCACGTCGATCAGGAAGCTCCTCCATTGAAAGAATGAAATTTTGTTAATAACAATTTTTTAAACGAATACAAAAAATATTTATCAATAAAATTTATTTAGTTTTCGTTGCTTTTGGTATATTGTAGATACTTAAAAAATTGAGAGGTTAAAAATAAAACTTATTGCAAAGTTATATCAGTTTCTATATGAGAGGACATTTAATTTGTAAATGTTAATTGTTCGATAACGAGCTTCCCAATCGTCCTGAAATTTTGACACGATCTCTTAAATACTTCATACAGAAACCTACCAAATTTTCAGAATTTTCTCATCATTTGCCAGTTGGGACTCAATATCCTTAACAATATGGGTTGGAAATTGAAAAAACACATCGCTTTTGTTACTGATTTATTGAAAACTTCACATTGCTGATTATAAGGTGAATACAAAAGGAGCGGGAGTCTCGGTGGCACTGACTTTTTCGATCATCCATGAACGTTCTGGTGGGGTAGACTTTGGTTTTGCTGTACAGGCAAAAATGTCATGCGAAGGAGCTTTGATTCGACGATCTATGGGATCCAATTTTTCTCTATGGATGAAAGAAATAAAAGTAATGTGTAATGACAATTATGGGATTGGATTAGATGGGATATCAAAAGGGATATTAGACGACAAATTGAAATTGCTCGTTTCGTGATATTGGGGTCACTGATCTTACTGCTGTTCGCCATGAGTCATTTGGTGGAATATGGTAGTGCGGAACTTACATGGGGACAGAATTCAATCCAGTATTCTGGGATGTGACCCCTCGCATGGCCTGCCGATTTAATCCGCTCGCAGGCTCACGTCGTGACTCAATCTTTGATGTTGACGGCGATTTCCTTCAATTTCGTCGACCATCGATCATCCGTCGTTGACAGTGCGATAACATTTTTCGTACCCCGGAATTCGTCGCTTTTATGCGCACAATTACAATTAGTAATATTTCCTTGACCTAATTTTCTCATGACCTTTTTTTACATTTGAATAAAATCATCCATGACAAAAAACACATGTTCATGGAGTTTTGTCAAAAGTAAATGCGAATTTTTGACGTACGGGTCAGATCCAAATAACAGCTTTATGGACGATTCTCTCGGGTGGAAACTAATGAAAGGAATGACCGGACAAACGTCTGTACTGTAGATTTTGCTTTGGGCCTCGATCAATTGTCCAAATTTAGCGTTTCGAAGCGAATTTCGGCGAAGCATCGATATTAGCCTCAGGGGCGTTTTGCTGCGATAACATTATCGCAGAGGGATCGAAAGGACATCACGAATTTAGATTAGTTATATACTGAGGGGATGGTGGCCTGCGGGTCACGTGGGTGTAAATTGTTCGGACCCGTGGAACGTGTTTGGCGAACTAATATCCAAGCAAGCATTTCCAAATGCGAGCGCTTGGCCCCTAAAAAACTCATGATAATGGTCATTCCAATTCTGTTCTCGTGATCGATCAAAAAACGTCCAAATTACATGAAAGATCGAAAGTCTCCATTCCTTTTATTAAAAATTCGAGCTTATTTTTTACGAGGCAATTTTTCTCGAAAATACATCGAAAATTATTTCATGTTTACGCGTCAAGGAAACCACAGTCCAAAATAAAAGACGTGGGTGTTCAATTGACCATGCAAATCTCGAAAATAACTCGATTGACTCGAAACAATTCCCTGAGAATAAAATATCCAAACCGTTCATTAAGCCGATTATTTAAATAATAAAAAAACCCAGAGCGATAGGAGCTTCCTTCAGAGTCGTAATAGGTTTTTGAAAAAAGCTCTCAACCGTCCATTAAATCAATAACGACATAGACCCAAAAGGAACGAACGAAATATGCTGTGTTCTCGCCGGATAATCGTTTTTCGATAATTGCGAGCGTCGTCGAGAGTTCCTCGACGTATACGCGAAGAAAGTAAAAAGGATCAGCAGGAAATAACTGTGTGACGATCCGTTTGGCTCTTTTCTTATGAAAATGCGGAATAGCACCCTCCAGCTTTGTGGTGTGTGTGTGTGTGTGTTATACTGGAACTAAAGTTATGCATTCACGTCGGTGAATCTGAGACAACCGAGAAAGAAAATCAACGAGATGTACGAGGACATACATACGGTATACGTAATGTGCAAATATACAATGGAGAAGTTGCAGAACGCGGTTGCTCAGAAATGAAACTCAAACTTGGTTATACGCACGCGCGCGCTCAAGATAGCGAGTATAGCAGAGGGAAATGTTACTAATATTCCTTGTATGTATATCAACGCGTCCCTTAATACGAGCTAGATTCCCCATTCACATTTTGTATGCGGCAAAGAGAGACACTCATCCCTCTAGCATGCATGGCTCAAGTAAATTACGAGGATGCGCGTATTCGTGTCCTCACTAACGAGATGTAGCCCCGCGGTATTATGGCTTACGTACTTATATGCACATGCCTAGCCATATAGACATGAATATAGTTGTTGCCGTGTGCAACGTTTAACCCTGACTGCTCTTAATCTTGTATTCATTACTCTTCATAATATTATTATACTCTCGCGACAACAGAAAAAAAAAAATTGTTCCTCGGAGTTTTTGCACGCACGCACGGAATTATTTTTCATCTTATAGACTGCAGATTTTTTCTTTGTCGTTTGAAACGTCATTCGTCTGGCCCTGGCTCTTGTCTTTGTGCAGCAGAACAAGGGAATGTGTCCAATTGAGACCGATGCTGGGATTTGACAGATTTTGAATTTTTTTTTCAATTTATAATTTGGTCAAAAATCGACTGGGCCGTGTGCTCCAATTTTGGACAAATTTTGCCTCTCACTTTCAACGTTATAGGAGAAGAGAGTCAAACGGGGAAAACGAGGGTGAGGATTTTTTCTCAATTCATCTGAAAAAAGTGGATTCGAATTTTTATTATTAATAAACACGACAGTCAATGAGTTGATCTCCCTAATTAAAGGAAGAAGGAAAGGGAGTAATTTTGAAATTCTCTAGCTTTAGGAGGAATGAAAGTGACGGATGTCCGTGGATTTGTTGGTGGATTCAGTTACTTACCATTAATAGAGTTATTCGATCGAATTGATTACATTTTTCATCAATCCTGGAACGTCCAAATTCTGCGCGAAGAACGAGGCTTCAGGCTCGGGCTTGACATAGCACGTTATAAATGTGCATAGAGGCAGAGAGGGAAGGGATAGCATGAAGGGACCAAGAATCGTGGAGAAGTACAGAAATGAAAAAGAAGAAAAATAAAATAGGGAACGCGAAATGAAGAATAACAATAAAGAATACGGGAACAAGGCAAAAGAAAGAAAAAAAACAGGAAGCAAAAAAGCTTATCCGTATACTGTATGGATGTATGAAGTAATCCGTCCTTCATACAGGCTTAGCCAAAAATCCACGACACTGAGAAACTTTTCTATCCTGACGAGCAGCCCCTTTACATATTGATAAAAGAAAAATTCTACATCAATTCATCAAAAAAGAACTAATTCAGACTCATATGTCATTCATGTTTGATTACAATGGTAAGTTTGAAAACTTTTCGATACTAAAAAATTGTTTTTTTATCGGCTTTTGAAATTGTATGAGTTGTAGGCCAATTTGGAAACTGGAAGCTGCAAATTTTATTCGGAGAGTTTATCCGGTGCACTCTCATTTGAAATTACTCTATAATTTCTTTACCGAGTTACCCAACTTTTGGTCCGGACGGAAAAATGAAAAAGTATTCGGATGCCTTATATTTTCGACGGCGACTATACATGCCCCCTGACCTAGAGTTTCATAAATGTACACGAGCTTTTCATCACAGAATGCTGTGATGTATATATTGCGAGAAGAGAGAGGGAGAGAGAAACGAGAGCACAATTTTATTTTCTCCCTGCTCCATACACGAGGATCGCGATGAATTCACTCACATCTATGCGAGCCGATGCTTCCATCTAATACAAATGCAATCCTTGGCGATCTCTTGATGTCATACATATACGAGGCCATGTGCGTGAGAGAGGAAAGCCGCGGGCACTCGCGAACATACCCTAGAGCCGGATTCAATTAAGCGTACTCCAACGCAAGCCATAGAGGCATATTTAAAAATTTTGTGCACTTCCGAGGAGCCGCTCACCGGGTTAAATTTTTATCCACCTCGCTCGTCAAAACGCTCGCGATCTCTCCTCCTCACACGTATAGATATATTCTCACAGATCGCACTTGCAAGTGCTATTCTTTCCATATTTCAATGTTTTCTATGCTTGGAGAAATATCGAGGTGAACAAAAACCAAACAAAATATGCATCCCACCGGAGCATCCTACAAACTTTTTTGCATATTTCAGAATTTTTATTGCGCAACACATCCCATATAACGGTATAAAAGCTTTAAGAGGAAAATGCACAAAGAAAAAGGCGTGAGATCTCCATTCGTATATGGGTCGATCTGGTTAAATTTTGTGTCCGGAAGGTCCCTTGAACGGAATCCACGCGAAATACAATGAGCCGAAAATTTATTCGATATTCTCCGCAGGTCACCTGATATCATTGGTAGCTTTCTGACTCACCAAAGCGAACGGATATCCTTCGGAAGGGCCATGGCGACGGTGAAAATAAGGACCATTATCCATTTTCCTGACCCATTACTCATCAAAATAAAAAAATCGTGCACGGGTGATTGGCATCAGCCGATGAATTTTATTGAGCGATGAAAAGTTGGGCCAATCCTTTGCGCTATATTTCTTATGATTTCAGCGAATATGATGGTGTGATACGAGCGTGCCGAGACTGTTGACATTTTTCTAATGGAAATTGAATTTAATTGATGGATGTATTTTATTTGCCATCAAATTTGAAGCTTTGCCACCTCGTGCTTGGGAAAGGGAAGACGGAATATGCACAGCAATGTTTTTGTTCGGAAGCAGAAAAACCTGATGAATTTTTCAAACGTTATACGTTGAGCTGTAGTTTTTAGGTGACACAAATATTAACATATGGAAAGAAAGATGGCCAAAAGAAAAGTTGCAGGATACGAAACGTCTCATAAATAGTTGGTATTACGAGGAAGGCCCTGCGACAAAAATACCATAGAAAAAGTTACCTCGGCTCTTGCTCGCTGAGGTTTTTTTTTTTGTCGGGAAAACCTCGCCCGGATGGTGAGAAATTACGCGAAGGTTCTGTGGGCCTGCTTAGTTCTTGGGGAGCTTAACACAGTCCCGACACTCGCAGCACACCATGGAAAATACGGCAGCGACAAAAATTTGTTCTCTTTCTGCTTGCCATACAGTGAATAGTTTATTAAATCTCTTCTCTGTTTCTCTCGATTTTTGCATCGACTGATGCGTGGAAAAGCGCTAGAAGAAAAACAAGAGTTTCGTTCAATCAAACCTGCCGACGCGTTGGAACGTCGTTCTATTTTTTTCTTCCTATAATTACAAAACTATTTTTTCTTGCTCGAATAAATTTTGCCGTTCATTACTCCCAGAAGGGTGATTGTCTCGAGGGAGTGTCTTCCCCTTTTCTGACGCAAGATGAGCTGTCAAATGTTTTATCAGTGCTGCTCAGGCGCCCTCAGCTGTGTCGCGTTGAGTAATTAACTTAAAGTACACGTGAATATGAATATACATAGAAAATGTACATTAAAGATCGTTGTTTTCGTTCGATATTGTAGTGTTGAGGATGACTTTGCAGCTTCATCGTGAAATATAGCAATCATGAGAAATCCCACCCTCGGGGGAAAAGCCTGGGCAAGTAAATTTGTAAATCGCACGTCTCCTTTGTTTCCTAACTCTGTTTAAAAGAAAACCTAGTCATTCCTGACTAAAAACTTTCCACTGGTACAGAAGGAGACTTACGTCACTGGATGAGATCAAGTTTTCATGAAAATCGGTCTTGGGGGGCATCAAGAGCCCTTCAATTGTGTTGTTTGCCCGCGCGTATCCAGACCCACAGAATCTTTCAATGTATATCCGCTTTTTTATAACTTTGCTTGTGCAAACATTTTTTTCTCGACAATTGAGTCATCAATCGTGCTGATCCGCGGTTGAATTGACGGAGCATCATGTAATTAGACTCCGGGTGAATTTTCAAATCATTGATATTCCTCCTGGGCTTCATGCACATTTGGAGAAAATAATCCCCCCCCCCCCCCCCTCCGCCACCGAATTCGCTTTATTTAAAGATAAAATACTTCGGTGAGTCCAACAGACGACAGAGTTGCCGAATTTCCTTGTCCCGAGACTTTACCGAGCCAGCCTCTCGATAGAATATAGTCAAGAGGAAACTGTAAGTTGGAGGTGAGAAAATTTGATGTCTTATCGCCGAGACAATGTCGCTGGATGAAAGGGAGAAAGCACTGATTTCATTGTACCAAAAAGCACAAAGTATATACCCCGGTATAACTATTTACGACGAAGATGACAGCTGCAAGGTTTATTGGGTGAGAAAACATAATTAGAAATCTTCATTACAGCACTTAAAACAGGGAGAAACGAGGGAAAAGGAAAGAGCCAGAGTGACAAGACTGACACTTCCGTGAATCCCTTTTAGTCTCATTCCTGATGGCGTTTGATGCCCTTCTAATTTATACAGTAAATATCATTAACTACTGAGCTGCAAAGTCGAAATTCGAGTTGCACCGTCTTGGAACATCATTTTGTTCATTCATAATATTGTCTCATGAGATTTATTTGACCTCGAGAGAAAATTCAAGCAGAAAAGCTTTTTGCATTGATTTCGCTTATCGCAGTATATCCTGATTCGTTATTTACGAATAAAATTAATTAGAGGATATTTTTATTTTCCCTCTCTGGATGTAAACCGTTTTAGTTTAGTTCTCTCACGCTCAAGCAGTCTGGATCCTGGGAAGAACAATTCAGAGAAAAATCTGATCGATGAGCCGGCTCGAAAATTGAATGAAATCTTCAGACCGAAAACCCCTGAAATATCGAACTGTAATTTTTTTTTTTACGGGGAAGGGATTTTTCGCAGAAATCAAAAAGGATCAAAGTGCCAAAATGTAAAGTGTCGTGCAATTCCCACGAGTTACAGATATATCCGAATACTGTGTACGTAACAGATGTTTCCATTGTCTGTGCAAATGAAGATATATGAGAATGAAGTAGAGAGGAATGGTTAGCGCATAGAATGCTCTCGGTCGTCGAAACGATTAGTGGATTTATTTTAATTTGGATTACATTTCAATCGAATGGTCTCTGTGCTTGCGCCCACCAATTTCCAACTGGAGCACGTACTCTGGGCTTTCTCTTTATGTGTCCACTTCCCTCTGATCGTTTAATTCCCAGCAAATCTGATGCGTTCTCTCTTTCTACCATTAAGCAACGTGTATGAACATTCCTAATACAAGTATTCCTTTGTCTATGTTTATAATTATATATACAAGAATGTGTGCAGGGGTGACGAGGTTTTATGTTCGATTCCACACCGAAATAATTGAAAGGGACAACGCGTTATCTGGCCACGCAGCCGGATAAAATATGCATGTTTGCCAATCAGCAGGAAGTGTCGCCGGTTTCCCTACACGTTTCCCCGCTCCTATCACTTCTTTCATACACACACCCCCACGTTTCTCACCCTTCGACACACGCATACATATAAACTCAACGCCGCCATTCCTTCATTTCAATTCGCATCCATCGTCGACTGGTAAACTCTCCCTCTCTGCTTACAGACTGCAACCCTTCTCTCGCATCACCCTCATCAACATCGATCTTTGACGCCTGCTTCACACCCCCATCCTCCGAGTATGTATTCCGTATATCTGTGCAGAAATTCTGGGATGAGGGTGCAAAGTGAATACGTCCCGTTTGCTGGTAAACAGAAAGGTCGAGCATGATACGATTCATCATGAGAATTACCGTTCGTTGAGCTCGTCTGATACCAAGCAAACGAATTCATCCCGATAAAATTATATTTTCATAATAATAAATGTGAGTTATTACGATAATTTGTTCGACGTACTTTACGATGATCACATCGACTAGCTTTACCTTTATCATCATTTCTTCGTCGTTGTGTCGAAGCCTTTTTACATATATTTCATCCACTCACACAAATTATTATTCACTATATTATTTATTCGGGTATGCTTTAATTGTCACGTTTATGACTGCTATTTCTGGCTTAACAAATTCGAATATGACGGTGTCGAGCGCTAGTCGATATGTTTTACGAAGCCTGCACTTTGTCACGAACTGCCTATTATTCCTGAAGCAATACTCATTTTCAAACAGAACTCGAACAGATAATTGTTTCAATAAATGCGCAATGGGGTCAATTTGATGGTTTTTTTTTTTTTTTTTTCAAATAATTAATAAGTACGAGTAGTTGTTGAGCAACCAATCGAGACAAACCATGATTCCATTAATCGGAGTTTCCACTAATAGCGTTCACTCGATACGTCCTCATTTTTCAAACCCGTCATTCGCCCAGCGACAATTATAACAACTTAACCGTTCAGTTATCGCTGATTTTCATATCGCTACAGTATTTCCAGTTTTTTAATTATTTTATGAATTAAAAAATAAAAATACATCCATCCCGGCAATCGAAAAAGAAATTACGATTATTTGATTGATTTATTATTAACTTTACTTTGTTTTTGATAAATGTGCCCCCATACTAAATAATTAGGATCAAAATGATGATGAAATAAAATCCCGAATATTCACGCAAAGGTAACATTGTTGTCAAAGTTTACTTTGAATAATTTGGTTGACAAAAAATCATCGGAATCGTATCGATCGCACGTCAAAATGGGAAGCAATTTACATTTGTTGGGGGGACGCGATAGTTTCGATGGAAAGTTACATCATTATTTTCCATTTGATCATTAGCGAGTCCTTTTATTTAGAACATGAAAATACTAAATTGGTCTACGTCCATAAATAAGCAGATGTTTTTTTTTATTTCCACACGGAAATCAGCTTAAACGATAACTGTCTCATGTTTTCAGTGAAATTCAGCACAAACTCATTCTGGTTTGTGTGCTCGACGAGAACTCGGTTGGATATATTCCGTCTCCGGTGTCCGGACCACACGCCACGATGATTCATCGTGTCGAGGGGTCTGGGAAATGAGGGAGGATAGTACTCGCAAAGTAGGCGCCTCGTGGCTCACCGCTAAGAAGCCAGCACTTGAATTATGCCTGCCTTCCCCATTATGCACGCGTGAGTTCCGCCAGCTTCTCTGTTAGCTGCTTGACCATCGTCCGAGAAGCTGCATGCGTCCTCTATGACCAGACGGTCAGGGAAGTCACGTCTGAAGCTTGGAAGGTAGTTAATTGCCAAGATTTCTGAACGAAACGTTTTGAGAGTTTTTCCTGGTCCATGTGCCCATGACGACCTTGATTATTCCGTCAAGCCCTTGGCACTAGGAACCGAACAAAACGGTCAACTATTCTTTTCACCGTTAAACAGCCACAAAGAAACGAGAATGCCCAAATTTTTGGACTCAGCAGAGAGCAGCAAGCACGAGCCTTTGACATTTCAAATTTTTATTGCCTGAAACATCAATATTGTAGCAAAAGGACGATGAGATGGCTCTATAATTAGAATAAAAAAAAATACGCGAAAGATATATATTTTTTTCTTTTTTCATACAAAGTAAAGGATTGTGATGAATGAATTGGCTGTTCCCCATCGTTATCGCTTTCTACAATTCCCATTGGTTCGCGCCTATGACGTTATACCAAGCTCGAGAGAGATGGAGTCGGATTATGAACGCCAAAGTGATCCTGTCTGCTTCCAAATGTCACAATGACAGCTGGACTTGCATAGGTCTGTGACTGATGTCCGTCCTCAACGACTTTTGAAGAGTTGGAATCAAAATATCAAAGGAAAAGTATTCCGTAAATTTAGCAAAAAATACACATTTATTATAAATTGAGTTTGCTAAAAGAACGAATTTTCCTATTCAATGAAAAATTTGAATTTGATCGACTCCTATTTTGATAATATTGGCGTACAGCTCGTGACTAAAAAAAAAAATTGCAATCGCTCAGTTACAATTTGATAAAATCAAAAAGAGGGAAGCGCGTCATGATTCCACGTTACAGGGCTACTGAATGCTGTATACACCAGAGCATTATCATGAATACGAATACCGAGACACATGAAAAGAATGTACTTTGACCTGCACCCACCTCAATACATCTCGAACTCGGTTACTTCCTTTTATTTTTATCGAAGATACGCTTCGCGCCGCGAACGTGCTGCTAGTGAGCTGAGGGAATTCTCGTGACTGAATTTATCCAAGAACGATGTTTAATGGTCTCCGGAGCAAAAGATCGAAAAATATGAAGCGATTTTTGTCCATTTTCAATTTATTTTCTCTCTTGAAATTTAAACACGAGTTCCAAACAACAATTTAAAGAAATAATCACGTAGGATACTCCTGAACGTTGACAAAGTGTCCATGAAATATTGAACCTCAATCAACATGTTTCAAATATTGAAACATAAACCGTAAAGTCCAATTGACTCTCCTCCGGGAGACCGAAAATTAAGATAAAACGTACGAAACCTCAAAGTCCTTACAAAATATAAAACTGTGTAGTCTGCAGGCCCGATAAAAATGCCGAAAGCAAATGACGATTTTTTAAACTTCTGCTATCCACGTCTCCTTAGAGTGTCGATAGCGGAAGGCAACCGTATACACACAAATGCGATATCTACTAGGGCATATACATAAGGGAATTCCCGTAGGGACCTGAGAGTAAGCTGCAGACACTAATGTCCAGAACAAGGTAAAACAGGATAGACCACCTCGCACGCTTTGATGCCCAGTAATGTATCTTCTGCTGTACCAACTTCTACCTGGCGCGGAGCCTTACCTATGTACCAACGTAGCTACATATGTATAATAGTTAGGAACCGAGCGCGATGGCTTGGGTTCGATGCAGTTATACACCAATAGGTATTACTGATCCGTCCATTCGTACTTGCGAACGTATATATTCAAACATACACTCATGCACTGACGTACACGCGAATACATACCGGCAAGTCACACACAAAGACACATAGACACGAGGATGCACGTATACTCTGACTCGTCTTCTCGTGTACACGTGGAGGCGCACGTTAGCATAACCACGAAGCAAAAACAGCAGCCGTACTCGTACGGGGATGAGAGGACGAGGAACAGAGAGATTGAAGTACATGTAACAGAGTGCGTATATGTGTGTTTTGTGAAGTATATAGATGTGAAATGAAAGAAGGTTATGTTAGTGAGCTCGCACAAGGTAAAGGATGCCCAACCCGTTATGGAGATGAGTGTGGCTGAAGGCGGACTCGCGCTAGCGCCCGCGACATCTCCTGCATCTGTAATATTAGCCTCTCTGTCTTTTGCCTCTTAGCTATGTCGGCCATCTCATTCCTCTGGCACATGTGTGCTTATTCGAGCCTCTTATTTTATTTTTTCGCTGCTGCTCTTGCCCTTCTCTCTCACTTTTCCTTTCTCATTCGCTCCCTTCCCTTTCATTCTTTTTCCTTATTCCGTGTCCACATCTTTCTCTGTTTCTGTACAACCCTTTTCTCTTTACCCTCCTCTTCCTTACGGAGCGCTCGAGCAAAGCCACCGTACCACAGCGACCCACTCGATCCCTGTTCTCTACGCGATACACTTAAGAAGCTTCCTGCATAAACAGTGCTCGGGCATGTCGAAGCCGCATCGGGGTTGGACGGGCGATTTATCAGCCGGAGAATGCACGAGAGAAACGCGAACGAGCGTCCACATGCATCCTCGCCGTACTCACGCGCTCCAATGTGTATCCTTCTTTCTTATACATATATACATAAGTATAAATATATCTTTGAATGCATGCATCGATGTATATATGTATACCGCTTGTCCCTGAAGGACCAAGGGAAACGCCAACTACGTGTGTTGTTTCTCTCCTCCTCTCTCTCTCTCTCTCTCTATTTTCTTCTTTCGTCCTCCTTCTTCCCCTCCCGCCTTTTCAGAGTCCTCGACTCTTCGGCTACCTGCGCATGCATCGCCGCGTCTCGCGCGTGCACAGAAGCCCGGAATCGAAGCCCCCGATACGAAACCCCAATGGCAAATTCGGAATAAGAATCGCCTTATTCTCGATGCAATCCGTGAATCGTTCTTTTATCTTCCCCTTCTCTCCTTTTTCTCTTATAGCTTGATCCTCCTGCATAAGCAGTGGCCAACTTATTATGCCAATAGATATATATATATCGTCTGTTACATACATGCACATTCTACTTTCCTTACGGACCAAGCCCCATGTGTCGCCAGATAATGGAGGAATGTCCTAAAGTAGAAAAATACACAAATGGTCCAATGAAAAGTGACGGATTCACAAACGAAAAGTCCTCTGTGTGTCTCAGACTACAATCCCACATTCCTATGGAACAACCAATACGAGCGAGTCCCCGGAAAGACACTAATTACAATCATATTGGAGAATTCTGTCTCGCAATCTAAATTATTTCAAATTTTACGGAATCGCTTTCGCAAAACGGTCGATCGAATTCCCGAGGATCATGCGTTACGATCAACAATAGAAAGAGTTCGTTCCCTTGCTGGCGGGGACGAAAGCATGACTCATCTCATTTAGCAAACTCTTGTGACGCGTACGCGCAAACTTCTTTGACATCGTGACGAAATTCTAGATAATTTCGGATAAAAGATTTCTCTCAATCATCGCCCCAAATTCCGTCAAATACCGCAAGCTTTTTTTTTTCGTTATTTCAATGTGACCGCCAATTACTCCTCACACATTCTCGTTATTGCACATTTCGTAAATAGGCAAAATAGTTATATGACACTATAAAGCAATCTAATCAGAATTTTGAGATTTTTACTGCATTCTTTAATAATGTCGGAATAATAATTGCTCATCGGATCAAATAACGCGATCGGTTTCATTTGGAAACGTAGCACGTCTTTATTTCACCAGTATGTATCGGTGGACAGGGGAATAGACGCGTAATATGATGATAACAACTCACAACGGGCCCGCGGGTGATTAATTAGCCTTCGGTAATCACGGCTCTGTTGATCGTCACGTATTATGGCCACGCGGGCAATAATTTGTCACTGATGACCCCCGCATCATCCTCCATGTGTCTGTACGTACTATTGTTTCCGGATCTCTGACTACATTTTCTACGTCGCTACGTCAGAGTATGTGTATTACGATGGGACATAAAATATACGCGTAACATCATGGATTCATACAGTTGTACTATGCGATGTCGTTAGGATTATGAGGACCAGGATATTCAGACATCTGTGGGACCAATAGGTCGACATATATTCTCTAATTGGAATTGCTAGTGTTGAGCAGGGGTGTGGATTATCTTTGCGAATGAAAAAAAAAACTGCAAGACTGGTCGGAAAGGAGAAAATCAAAAAGTCGTAATTACTTGATTATATTTTTTTTTTGTGCTCAGCAACAATGACGAAGTAATTGGAGAATCTTCATTGAATTATTGGTATATGTGACTAGAGAAAACAACGAAATGATGATTTTTTAACACGGAACGACGACAGAGTTGCCCTCTCCACTACGGAACTTGAGGCTCGACATTGTTCGCGGTTTGCTTTATCTGTATGTCTGAATTTCTGAAAACATGAGGAAATTCTGGTTAATGATCGATTTTAGATTTTAGCGCCGAGGGTAAACAAATCTCACGCGATGTAGCTAACTCTAGGGAGAGAAGCGATCCAGGATATTTCATAACAGTGCAACGTCGCGCAGAACATATATAGCTGCCGCAGTCCCAAGTCCCTTCCGGCATTGGCTCGAACCCACTAAGTTACGAGCTCTAATCGCCGTGACTTCGGCATTCAAAGGGAAATGGCGGATTTGCATTTGTGGCTTATCGGAGGGCGGTGGGTGGACCAAAATTTCGGGAAGTTCGCTTCAAGACATCGGAATCGAGGTTTTGTCGGATAGAAGCGAATGGAACGACCGAGAGAAAGCGAGCTAGAGGGATCGAAAGAGAAAGAGCGGGCACGAGGTAAGAGAGTATAACCAAAGAGAGCAAGTGATGAAGATCAAGAGAGATGGAAGAAGACTTGAAAGGGAGGAGAGCGAATTCAGTTCCTATACTAAAACTCACCCTCAGACAGAATAGGATAGTACGTGGTTGGGTGGGACAAGATCCTCACAGCTTCTATGCTGATTTTCTTTCACCGGGATTGAACGCGTTGGAAGCAAGTGAGCGAAGGGATTCCCTTAACCTCGAGCAAGCACCTTCGTCTTATGCTATTCTCTTAGACTTCCTTGCTCGGTTCACCACGTATTAGCTGTAGAACTCTTGACTTAACAATCCCGTTTTATAAAAACAGAACGAAGTCAAGATTCTCGATCATTGACTTGGAGATTTCGAATGGAAAAATAGTTGAACCACAGCAAGAAATTTTTGAGAGGAAAACACGTTAAGAAAAGTTTTATTATCGCAAGAGCCCGCCGGGAAGACTTTGCCAAAAATTCAAAAAAAAACTAACAGATTGAAAGATGATTTATTTATTTTTCAACGAGTCCGATTCACAGATTTCTCCCATGTGCTTATTTTTCATTACATCCGCAATATTTCATTCATTTGTTGTTTATTATTCCCATCACTCATATTCCCCATCTCATTCCATATGTCATATCCACGATGTGAATATTTCCGTAGCCAACGGCTCGTTCCGAGGTGCACGTAGCACGAAAGAGCTGCTGCTGTTGAGAGGGTGGCCCAGCCCCAAAAGAAACCCTTGGAGGGCGAACTAGCCTCAGTGTTACCGGTCGTGCTCCTCCATACTACACTCCGGCAACCGGAGTACGTGTCCAGAATAAGATGCCGGAAGAACCTAGGCGATATGGATGTCGCGGAAAAATTTCCACCCACCAAAGTTTTCGCAAACGTCGTATGGGTCGCGCCATATCGCGATTCACCTCCAAGAGAAATTTGTCCAGGCTCGATTTTCTTCAAGTCTATATACATTCGTGCCTGAACTACATCCCGAAAAGGTATACGAAGATTGTAATCCACTCCCTCGACCCTTTTCTCGAGTTCAGTCGTCGAAAGCGGAATTCCTCGCTTCGGTTGTACTTTTCTTTATACTCAAAATTACGGAGAGATATCCACGAGATCTAGTGAGGATTCTAATCAATAAATCTGCAGGGAATCGTAGTGAGTCGATTGAAATAATTTCCAGCATGGAAAAACTCTTCGGCAACCGTAAGAAATCAGCTCGACCCATCAATATGTCATGTTCCACGCTCAGTTGTCGTTACGCGATGGAATGAACTTAATGAATTAATGTATTACGTGAATAAATAATAAAAACTATAACACTCATTCCGAAATCTTGACTCGCGATCACAAAAAGCTCTGACGCCATATACGATTGAATCAGTACATGGAGCGAGTCATTTTATTAACGACTTTTTCTTTTTTTGCTTTTCGATAATCTGTACGAATGTATGTCGCCACTCAGACACTGCAGCGCGGGCTGCAGCCTATCACGATCGCACTCTTGGTTCTCGTATCGCGTGCAAACACCATAAGCTATATTTTATAGATACATAGGTATATTATAAATATATCAGAGACGATTGATCGTTGGCAAATTACCATCGCGTTGTACAAATTACGTGTACAAGCTCCATATTATATTACACGGTAATACATAATATATTTTTGTGTGTCAACATGCTATCGCTGTCAAGACTGTGCGTCTGTTCGTGTGGCAAATCCCATAGATCTCATGTTTATCAAATTTTATCAGGGCGTATATACATTTCCATACGATAGAAAGAATACGAATGGACTTTGCCGGCTTTCGTGCCAGCGTTTCCGAAACGTGACTGGGAGTTGATAGTCCTGACATTTCGGTCATATTACTTCCTCGTACAGTATACGCGTTATATAAAAAAGATAAAGCCGTGTCTTTGTGTACGTAACGTTTAATATATTTATATACTTATTTTCTCGTTTGTATTGTTTCGTACAAAAAGAACGCGACAGCGAAAAGAGGATGCGGCACAAAGTCACAGAACCGGACATTCCCCTGTCCGGTAAGCACAAAAGATTCTCTACCGACGTTTCTAAATCGTAGATAAGAGAGAATTAAAAAACAAGGAAAGAAACGGAATATCTCAAAATAGAGTAAATTTGGTCAAGCTGGGCAAAGTCTCGTTAAGCTCTCTTCGTTTTATTATCCTTATCCTTAGAGCAGCGTACTCGCTATCCTCCGGTACTCCAGACGTTCGGGATGTTTGGTCGAGAAACGAAGAAAAAGAATGAAAATTTAGGTCAACGTAAAAATAAGCTGATCTGGCAACAAAACGGAACAATGACAATGAGACCTTTATTGTTGAGCACACAGATGGACTGAGATTTTGTGCAGAACCACCCGGAAATGACATTTTAGTTGTGAACTTTGAAGAAGATTGTCGTAGTCGTTCTGTTGGCCGGACTCGGAAAGACAGAAACCCGAGAATAAAACGCAATTGGTGAATAATTCTCGTGCATGCGGAATTTATAATCCTGACCCTTATACGAAGGCGACGGAAGTGGGGGAGGCCCGCATTATCGATCGGTCCAGTCTTATCAATTGAAAGCCGCATGAGAACGACGAGTTTCACGATAAGGGATCGGTCGCTATCTTTGGCACAGCGAGTGTGAGTGAGACAGCTGCAGTTTTTGAAATCAAACATTTTCGACCAGTTCGATCCATTAAATTCTTCAATTTTCTAATTAGCCAAACGACAGCACAGAATTTTTTCGTGCCGTAAATTCGAGCACACATCGAAGCGAGCGAATTATAAAACGCGTGGCTTTTTGTGCTCGTTGCATGACAGACTACATTGAAATTGACGATTACTCGGGGCCAGACAATGAAAAGTGAGAACACTATAGCGCTATAAATTCCAATGGCCTTTGAACGACATTCCGATTGCTGAAGATTCCAGCTCGGGACTCTGCCTGGTATGACGAAGTGGGTGGCAATTGAAATATGTGTGAACCTGCAATTTTCCAGGTTACGACCTATTTTCTACCCTCGTGTGTTATATTCCCTGGGTTCGAAGACACATAGGCTTCCAGGCAGCAATGAATGAGAATTTGCGCGCTTTTTTGGCTCTTATTCTACCGCGAGGCCTGGCCCTCAATGCTCGATGAAAATGAGAGCACGAGAGAAAAAGAGCGAGAAAGTACCAGATTAGTTGATTCATTCATGCTTGCTTCATGCAATTTTCACACAATCAATTCGTAACCCTTTGACGACACGAATCCCTTTATATACGAATAATCTCGTGTATTATGAATCTTCTGAACTCGACCGTGTATCGAATCAAATGAATTTCATCGAGGTCTGAAAAGTTAAAGGATCTTGGGTTACGGGCGTCACATGCCGGCTAAATTTTTGTATTTACAATTCTGTATACACAACAAATTTCATGCTGTTTTAATTTTATTCCGTGACCCAAGTGAACTTTTGGTGTGTATTACACGTGATCTGACACTTCAATTCATAAAATTGGTTTTGCCCTATACCTAGGAACGAATAAATAAACCCAGGTCAACGAATAAATGGACCTTTACGACGCATGAGCAAATTCATGGCCATAAAATAAATAAACGTGTCCATGGCGACCGCGTACATTTATTAAGAAACGATTGTTCACGGACCAGGAATGAATTTCAAACTTGTCTAGTTTCAGGGAATTTTGTACAGACTTTATTAATTGCTAAAAGTGTAAACAAATTATCGAGAAACGTAAAAGCACAGACTTTCCGGGAAATTATAAGGAAAAGTGAATTTCCAACGAGGAAAAACGGTCAGGTTTACCGGTTTCGATCTCGTAAAAAATTCTTGAATTTCTCAAAGCTCTTGGAAATGAAAATATTGAAAAATATATTTTAGGGCGAAAAAATGAAGTTATCAGACGAAAGTGACTGTCATTATCAGATTTTATTTGTATGATGTGTCATGAAAATGCCATTAACGTTGTTGTGAGTATTTTTCATGTTCGAGGTTTCGTAGTTACGATTAATTGTTTCATGTACAATCGAAATACATGCCACAGTGTCAAGGTGGTTGACTGTATATAACGACAGAAAAGATTGTTAGTCGTTATTTGCAAAAGGCCGGAGTGGTTCCTCTGACGAAAGAATTGCTGATGTAATATATTAATGGGAGGAAAAAGTTTCGCAGCTTGCTCGCGTGTTTCTGGCGAAACGAGAGCGGAAGAAAAGGTTGCTTTTTCTTGTACAGGATAGGTACACATCCGTATGTACGTATTTATTTCTTTCATCGTACTTGGTTTATCCTCGTCTTCTTCATTCTTTTCATGATGAAACTCGCCAGCTACGTGAGAGAGTAAAACATTTTGTTCGCAATAGAAGAAAAAAGAGTAGCACCAATGACGACGCACTCGGTATACGGGAATGAAAAAAGGAGCAAAAGCTGGCTATATACTCACTAGAAACTCGCGGGAACACTCAATTTCTCCTACGATGCTTTCTCAGCCCGTTTTCACCGGTCGGATTTCTCATTTACCGTCTTATCTTTTACTGTTTTCTTTTACTGTTCCAAGGCAGACACGAAAGGCCAAAAAGGGTAACAAGGTAGCGAGTTTTCTGTAGCGTATAGTATAACATCGTTAGTGACCTCGTATTCTCTGGCTATATCTATACAAAATAGCATTTTTTTTTACACTGGGACGTCAACGAGAAATATCTCTATTAACTTTGCAAGTAGTAAAAGAATTTAAGAGAATCTTGTTTATTCGAGAAAAAAACATCAATTAAACCGTTGTCTCTGAGGAACATGAAAAACTACTTGAATTTTCAAATCTTCCACGAATTCCAGAGAGATCAAGCGCGAAGAAAATGATTGAGGAGGCTATGCAGCATCGATTGGAACAAACGCTTGGCTTTGGGGTATAACGCCATACACTCTTTGAGGTCCAAGTTCATTTCGATGAAAGAATAGATTTTTATTTTATGGCCTCACAAACTTTAGCAGGAAAAACGACGGAAACGATATTTTGTTTTGTTTTTTTTTTTTTATTATTTAAACTGCAAGTCGTTCGCTTCGTAACATCGGGATTTTTAGTAGATTCTACCTTTTCCACTCTCGTAGGTCTCACTTCCGATATACACAATATTTTAGTACATAAATATATGAACACATATATTTATAGGATGTACAGTGGGTGGGTGTGAGAGCAACAGAACCGTGGCACAGCGCCCACAATTGAATTATCGACTATGAATTCATTGTTTACGGCACGAAGCGCACGGCTACGGAAATCCGGGGTGGACAAACGCTCTCGTTCGAATAATTTTCCATTTCGACGGTGTATCGCCAGATAAATCTAAGTATAACGCAATCGAGGGGTATATACGAGGGTTATACACGCATGTACATTTATCTCGGAACAACGGTGCGAAGTTTATCATTCGAATTAACATCGACAAATATACTTTATCACGTATATCGTTGACAATAATAATAATGATAATAATAGTAAAGGTATCGTGAATAACTAATTATTATTACGAGTGATCAATATTTTCGTATAAAATGTCTAATTACTACAGAATTCAGTGAAACATTCTTCCAAACTATTATTTCGATGATGAATTAACAGGTCAAAGAGCAAGATGATTCACGGAGGCATTTTCGTGAATAAATACGACCAACTCGATAGAGAGCATGAGAATTAGTCATCGAAAAAAATTAAAAGGATATCCTTTGCTAAATAATAATTGTGAGGTAAAAAGGTATGCTCGAATGAACTTTGACGCACCGTCTTGATGGCCGAGCTTGTTCCATGTCCTCGTCAAAGGAAACTTGCGGAATAAAAAAGTATTAAAAATTTTCCGTTATGGACTGGGAGGGCGCAGCGTTGAACGAGACTGCAGCACCACAGACCAAGTCATCAGGCTGAGCTACATATAAAAAGGTTGCAACACTATTAGGTGACAACGAGGCCGCACATGCGATGGGACATTTGCTTGACCGTTACTAATTTTGTCCGAGCCACTTTTAATTAACTCCTCTAAATTAGCCTGCAATTTTCTGGCTTTAATAATTCACGGTCTTCAATTACATATACATTACAGCGACAAAACCATGGTTTTGTCATTGCACTGCTCGACGTGCCCTGATTATATCGAGGCTCGATAAATTTGTGTTTTTATTGAAAATCAATAAATATCTCCAATTTAAATGACGAAAAAAGTGTCTCGGCGATCATTTGAGTCTTTCTCTGAAAACGAAGGGTTATTCCCAGACATTGTGCATATACATATAATTTGATTCGTTCTGACGGTCAACCAAAAAGTGCGCGTGCGTTGGATACAAGGTAGAAAAAAAATGATTTATCAAACGCCGAAAGTTCCCTGGAAAAGTTTCTGGCGAAAAATAACCGCCATACTGAATGATCAAACGTAATTTTGTTTTTACATTGCGCAGTGAGAAGAGGGACAAGGGCAAGGAATATGCTGAGCAGGTAAAATGGAGAGCACGTCGAGGCCCAGGATCATCAATCATCGGAAGACGAATCGAATAAGCTTCCAAGTCCATCACCACCGTAGCACGTCACATACAATTTTCTTATATTAAAAATTTAGCACAACAGAGAAAGTGTAATTTTCATTTAGCGACTCTACAACCTGTGCAAAGACTTTTTCAATTTTTCTTTACAGAAAACTGTTCCAACTTGATGTTAAAAATAAATGAATAATGACTGGCGATTTTATCGAAAAATCTAATAAACAGTTTAATGTGATCCTACGATCAAACCTTGGAAAAAATATTTTCTATATTTTATCTCTTACCAGCAAATTTCGATCATAACTGGAACAAGAATATTGGATCATCGACGATGGAGTAATTTTTATCATACCTTAATTCTACGATTTAATTGGAACGAAAACAAGATAAACCGTTGGAGATCAGACAACATTTAACGTAAAACTGAAATCTTATATAAGACGTTACAGATCCGATCCCGCTACAAGATCGTCGATTATTAATCTGCTCGCAATTAGTGATTAAAAAATTCCAGGGAGCACTTGCCTTCATGGGGAAGGTTCAAAAATAAAGAGAAAGCAAGAGAGGGAGAGAGAGAGAGAGAGAGAGAGAGAGAGAGCAAGGAGGGAGAAGTCCGGGAGACCTGCAGGGAAGATCACAAGAATGCAGACTCGAACGAGTCCAGTTCTGTAATTAATGTAATCATTTTCTCCTTCGACGCCCACGTTGACGCGTGTAATGGCTGCTGGCCGTCCGTAGATACGCGAAAACTCGTCCGGATTCCACGTGTAAGGACAGCCTCACGAAAGAGCTTTGCCTGTGAATATATGTTTGTATAGAAATGTGTATAGAAGCACTACAAGAGAGAAAGAAGAGAGGAAGAGAAGAAGAAAAACAGACAGAACGACGATCGAATAATCGGGTAATGGGGGTCTTAACTACTTTTTCCCTTTATTTTCCCTTCATCTTTTGTCCTCGTTGTCGTCGTTACCCGCCATTACCGATCGTTAGCTCTTGATCGTCACCCGAGGCGAGTTTGGCGAGAGAGCTCACATTCGTCGAGTGTAACTCGCTCGCCCCTCAACCAGTGCCGGCGGAATTCTCGCCACAGAACGCCTTCCTCACTATTACATACAGCCTTACGCAAAAGTATCAGGCATTCGAAATTAATGTGACAGCAATTCAATACTTTTTCGAAAACTGTCTGCACAGGTTCGTGTTTCAAAAGTAATAACCTAACCTGGAAAACTTGACGTCGATGGGAAAAAAAATGATAAACAGAGATTTAAAAAAAGCCCGGAAATTCTCACTGTGCTCGGAAAGAAGAATATAAAATGCCCACAAGAGGGGGAACAAATCCTTTACACCACAAAAAATTGGAAAATAGTCGCCAAAATTTGCTTCGGATCCTCCGATTTTTATAGTGTGCAGTAAAACATTAATTAATCCCCGAGCTGGTTTTGCTTCGTATCGTTGCGTAACTTTCGATGGTAAATACGGTAAAAATTCAATCGGTTAATCAGTTTTATGTCTTTCATGGTAGGAGGATGACATAATAAATGAAAATGTTATTTTTAGCTTAATTGGATTGCACTCAATTGAATTGTATTCATTATCTCTCCGGGAGCCACTTTTAAAAAATATTAGAAATATGGTGACATTTCCAAGGTCATGTTACCGAATTCATTTATCTAAAGAGCGAGACATTTTAACAGGAAAGTCAGTTTACGTCGAGAACAAAGTTTCCCAGGCAATAATTTGTTGGCAGGACGTGCAAAACGCAACGGCCAATATTTTTGATCACGGCTGTATATTTTTACGCATGTACGTGGTATTGCTAATAACGTGCAACTCGCATACGTAGTAGGCAGGAGGCCTATTACGTCCCCGAGGAAATTTGGAGCTCGATAATTCTGGTCTCATCGTAAGCTTGATCGCAAACGGTTTTATACCAAGTTCTATCAGATGCCTCGTGACTCTCCCCTGCACCTGCTGATCGGTGATTGCCCTCGTCTCCCAAGCTCAAGCACGCCAATAAAAATTCATCCCAAGTCCTCACTCTCGATTGGGAAAGATCTTTATTAACCGAAAATTACCGATTGCTCCCGGGCATCCGTTTACGTCCCTTGTCTTGTACCTTATATCAATTTACATATTCTCGGAGTACCCGAAAATTCTTACTCTGGCTTACTCGTTTTTTATTATATCGATTCTGTTTTGTTTTCATTGAAAATCGTCAAACAACTTATTAAACATTTGTGATTTACATAAATATTTGCAACGCACATGGAGATTTTGCTTACTTAATGGCAAACATTTTTTTAAACGTTTCGAAAAATTAAATTATTCCCGAAAGCAGAGGAAAAAATATGCTCCAGGTTGTACCGTGATTGTCCGGTTCTGCGAGACGCAAGGAAAATACCGCAGCGATTATGTCAACTGAGTCTCGATCTATATTCCTGGAATTTATAACGATAAGCGATCATAGAGGAATTTCAATCTTGCAGAATTCGATGCATCGGGCCTCTTTATCTTTTTCCTATCCCTCCTGCTGTCTCTCTCCCTCTCTCTCTCTCTCTCTCTCTTCCTCGATCTATACGTCGATAAATTCCGAGAGACGAAATTTCAAAGAGTCCTTTGCTCCCAAATTGCAATTTAAAAGTTTTCTTTTATCGGCAAGAGGAACCGAGGTCGCAGGGACATCGATGAGACGCCAAAGATTGCTTCTGTGTGTCGGGGACTTTTTTGATATGACAAAAATAGTAATAGTGATAAAAATAATAATGAAAAAGGAATTAAAAATGAAGGTAATGAAATAAAAGGCTTTTTGATGGCCCAAGCGATCGTCATCGAACCGCAACAGTTTCTATTTTATGACCTACATAATGGAGAAGTTCAATGCCGGTGGCAATATCTTCCATCGCTATTCCCTTTTTCCACTATTATCGAATATGACCTCGCCTCTTCGACTATCGTTTCCTCCCCCGTTTTATCATACAAATGTCTCCAAGAGCCCGGTTATTATTCCTAGATCCAATAGTAGTGGCTTCCGTGAGTTGCATCCAAAAAGTTATATTGCACCCTCGGATACAAGCAAGCGCAAAAGCACCATTACCAGGTGATCGTGGAAAATGCTTGGAATTTTAAACAGAATTTTCATCATAATCTACACCAACTTTTCTTTCCTCAAAATCGCACAAATTGTGTCGAAGCCCAGTAGCGATTTCAAGGCTATTGGATGGAGTTCCATTGAGAATTGATTCACTGAAAATATAAAAATTTCAATAAGCGTCACGAGCACAGAATCCCTTCAATTAATAATTCGTGCTTTCTGTAAGCACGAGTACCAATAGAGAGCTCTGAGACAAGAGCGAAACGAGAAAGTTGGTGAAACACAGTGCCTCGTGTGTCAGAACGAATGAGGCCAGAATTTTAGAATACCTCGCGTAGACGAAAACCACTCGAATTTATGGTTTTATCGTATACTCCCTTTTTAACTTCACAAGGAGACGAAAAGTATGTTAGGATTGTGTGGCTTTGTGAACTGCTGTAGGAAATGTGCGAAGCATTCGTAAAGAACAAGAAGATGCATTTGTTGGTTGGGAGCTCGTATCGGAATGCCTCGACGAAAGACAAAGAGAGGCTAATGTAAAAAAAGCTTTCGTCGAGTGTCTGATGCGAGGACAAGGAACAGCCGCGAACTTTGACCCATGAGAACAGAAGCTCGAGTTTCGAGTTAAAAAAGTTGCGGTTTTTGGCAGACACGCGAGACAGCGAGAGCGAAAGTTAAACCGGAAAACAAACGAAACGAGTTGAACGACGAATCGAGAAGACACACATGAACTTGAGAAACTGAGAGAGCAATTGGAAGAAATTCAAGAGCTTTCGAAAATCGCGTACCATCGTCTCAAAGCAAACAGGTCCAAAGACTTTTTCGTCTTTCTTGATAAAGTAAGCAAAACAAAAGAAACAATGTACACTTATTAGAATGTGTGAAGAAAAGAGCGAAGAAAGGACGCAGAAACAAAAGACAACGCTTGAAAAAGCTCGTCCAAACTGAAAGAGCAGATGCTTCGAGAGAGAGCTTTTACTCAGCTGCACTTTATTGAGACCGATTTTTATTTCGACCGAGCAGTCCAACGATTCCAAGACTTTTTCTCAACACGTAAATCTCTTTTGACCCCTCCTAGGTGAAGTAATAAATTTTCGTGAACGCCTTTGTCCAAGTATTGCGGATTTTAAATGTTTTTCAATCCCTCGGAGTTAAACAGCCAAATGAAATTTCCAACTACTTGTTTCAAATGGACCGAAAAGTTGCGAGCAGCCAAAAACGTTAACTTTCCGTGTCAAAACAGCTCGAGGGCCTTTCATTTCAAAACATTCTCATTAGCAAAAAATAAACTGCTCTCAAGTGCACATTCTGCGCTAAAAGTTAGTAGTGATTCTCGCCAAAATGTAGCCGCCCTCGTGCACGTTCTTCATTCAAACCACTTCAATCCCTCGTGTGATGCAACTTTAGAAAACAGTATCATATTCATCAAGTACATGAAAATTCGCTGTACTAACGTTGCAAGTTAAATTTAACTCCATAAAATATGCACAGTAACAAACTATTAGTCTCGAGCTCAACGAGTTCCATTGAAATATCGTCCGATGCAATAGTGGTTTATGGGGGGAAAAAACGGAGCCTATAATTCAATTTTTTTTTTTAAATTGGCATTGCCGAAAAAGCTTGTGGTTTGACGAAATTTCGTATAAAAAAAACAAATACATTGAAAATTACAGATTTTTCGACATTTTCATAATTTTGTTTCATCGATAGTTGGAGAAACTGAAATATTTGCGAAGAAGAGACGAGTGACCGTCATGAGGCGGACTAAGAATTTACATCACTTTCTGCTTCAGTTCGAAATGTTCACTCGGCGAATAATATTTTACAGGATTCTGAAAAAAGTGCAGGAGTAAATCTGCCTAGCCAGTAGCTCATCTGCATGTACCTACAAGAAATAGATTTCTAAAAATACATATATATTTATAGATATCTGGAACCTCTCGAGAACCACGAAGTTGATCGCCCCGAGGATAAAATGCATACAGTAGCTGATAACTCTCGCGTGAATAATTCCACCCAGCGGCATTTTACAGTTTCTTCATTTTCCTATTTACATTAATTTATATTTATCCGTTTTTTTCCCATTGCCATAGACGGTTTATCTCGTTTTTTCTCAAGTTCTCTTCAAGCTTTAAACTTTCAAGCATTTTTTATGCCCGTCCTATTTATATGCGCTCTGTCTCTCCATTCAGTGCTTCTATACGTGTATGTAATGAAAAGTTATATAAATGAGTATTGTGAGCAAGTCTGTATGCTCGAGACAGCGAAGAAAGAGTTTTTGGCTCCGCCATTCGTCACTTGGTGACTTTCATCGCTTATACATAATCCAAAACTTATTTTCCACGCCCTCAAAACTTTCCATTTTATTCATGACCGTTATTGTCGCTTTTTTCGACTCTCTACCAATTCCACCCTTGCTTGCCTGCTCCGTTTTATTCAGACTTTCGGATGAGTTGACGAAGCATCACGAGCAGTACTCCAACATATACGATGACAATCTTCCCCATTATATATCTATATAGCTTGTCAACATACAGGCCACGATAAGTAGTACGTTCAGTCTCGCTCAGACTACTTTTACATATACGTTACACGTACACGTTTCTACATCAAGGCTATCGACACAAATTTAGTCAAAAAGTTGAGAGCGAAAAGGTGCCACCATTTTCCTCAATTCATTCCTTTTCACACGGTACAACTTCATTTTCGGAGCTTTCATTTGACCCTAAAACGTCATTTCAGTTGAATAGTCGGAAAGTACTTGAATAAAAATAATTAAAAAACTACAAATCCGTCGTTTTCATTATTTTAATGAAATTTCGCAGCCGGGGTACGAGAAATATATTAGAACAATGGTGAATCCATTAGCCGGGAGATTAATTCAGAATTTCGACTCATTTCTAGCCTGAGAATAACACAAATCATAAATGCAGTGACGTAACGTCGTATTTCCTTATCGCATCAAATATTTGAGTAACCCTAACCAAGTACATGCAAACGGTATAGTAAATAGACTCGGATATCCATAACTAATCATAACTAACCATAACTAGTAACTCAAAGGGTTGGCTGGAATTTAAAGGGCTGCTGGCTGTATCTGGGTAAGATGTGATTCCATGTCACGATTAAAGTGCCACTCGGGCTCACACTGAAGTCCTCTTCGCCCAATTTCGCCGACAGCAATGGTATTACACTTCCCAGTGACTAAGAGATCTCTCTTTCGCTCTCTCGTACGTCCTAATGGCTGGTCCAATCCACTTGGGCATTTCACGAGATTCTCGCATGCAGACGCGCACAATGGACCAACGTAATTCGCCAGAGACGGCCCTAAAGTCCTCTCCAACGATATTCGTACATATACGGGTGTAATGTGCGTGTCGTTGTGTGGAGGTTCACGCGAATATGCGCTGAAACACGAAAGAATCGATTCACAACCCTGCATGAGTATTAAAACCAGTTGCGCCTTTTTTCCGAAAAGATCCGTGTGTTATTTATTCATAATAGGGGAGGCACATCAAAAGCTAGAGATGCACTAAATGCAGCGAGTAACTCCGAGTGACAAGATATCCAGTGCTTATGTTAATGCTGGAGAAATTATGTTACGCCGAAGCGAGAAAATAGATATACATTTACAGCTTTGAATATACATAATATGCATCCATATATGTGTGTATGCATTTATGTTTGTTCAAACGTGTCAACGTCAGCCTCAACTATCCACGAGATATGCAACGAGACTGGCCCAGTGTCTACGGACTGCCACATGCGTTTGAATTGTGTTTATTTTGCTGAGTATCAAACATCGAGCTGGTAGCCGAGTATTCACCTGTCCCTCGAACACATTCCCCCTCGGACTTTGATTAGTGTTGCCGGCTAACACATATTCTCTTATATTCATTATTTGCATACGTTGCAGTCTTTTTCGCATGATTGACGAGTCAATTCACCAGGATCACTGATGAGTTTGTAGTCAACGGTTTTCAATCCTTCAGGATTAACATACAACTGTCGTCGTATTTTTTGAGACTCTAAAATTTAAACCAATCAGCTTTGTTATGGTTCATGGGAATGAGTAAAAAAAAATCGAAATCCACCGCATTTTCGAATGCAAAATGGAATAGATTTTTTTCTTTATCATTCGGAATATCAGAGTTGCGAATAAATTTTGGGTTGAGTGATGAATTGCATTCGTGGAATTTTTTTAGCATTAGTATGCTGTAAAAAAATGAACTCTCGTTGTATCAAAGGACAAAGACAAAGCGGTGAGTCTTCCGGTGCATCATCTCCTACGGAAGGTGCAACGGTTTTACCGGAAATCCCGTTGGTCTTGCGTTTCTCTGAACAAATTTCATCCTTATTTTCGAAGATGGTTTTATACTTTTATATACGATGAAAAACGACTTGTGTTGCAACCAGAGATGGACGTGAAATAATGTATTTCTTGAGTGTATATCGCAAAGCATGAGCATAATATATCTATGGTCTTTGCCATCCGTTCTGTCGCCGAGAGTGACGTATTTTCTGAGAGGATAAGAAACTCAAGAACAGCGTCGTCTGTCCAACGTCTTCCTGTACCTTCGAGCTACCAGAAAGAAATCTGAAGCTCGGATATGGGGAAAACGGGTCATGAAATGCCAGAGGCATTCACCAGACAGTTTCCGTTTTCATTTTACGCGCTACTCTTTGTTAACAAGATAACTTCTACTGGAGTTTAAATAAAAAAATCTTAACGTCTTATTATTTTCAGCATAATCAGATAATACCTTTTTCAAGCTGATTTTCAAATAATTCACTTTCTTCTCAGCTAAGAATGCGACGTTCTTGGACAAAAAATAACTGCAAGACAGACGAGCTTTGTTGCTTTTAGGACCGTTTCTTTTTTTATAATGTTAAATCCGGGAGAATTCTTTCGAAAGTAACTTTACCAGACACAATCTAACAAGTTTTTATTTACTTGTCAGTTTAATGAGCTCGAGTCGTGCCGCATAATATTTTTCTTTATCACTGTGTTGCACAGATTTCTATGGCTATCTTGAGGAAAGTGTAGCTAGAAGAGAACATGGAATGAAATCCCTGGACGTCCCCGACGTCGACGGAGTATAATGTGTGGCACGAGGACAGAGAACGAGGTAGAAGGGTATAAAGGGATACAAACGGGACACTAAATCTCTCTCTTGTACTCGGTTCCCTTGCCCAAATTCCACTCTATTTGTCGATGTTCCCTTAACGACCGTTTTATGGCTGCGTAAAAGACCACGCACAATAAACTGTTTGAGATTGAATTGAACACAGCGATTGCACGAACCAAACGACACGGCGTTTGGATTTGATAAGGAAGCCTGGATGACAATAAACTCCAAGAAAAATCGACCTTTAACCATATAAAACTAAAGCAAATCTCTTGATACTGATTCCAAGTTTTTCCTGGCTTTCTTCTGATTCATAGTTAATACCACACCAATGAAATTAATTGCGTTTCTCTCTCCAATGAACTTGGAATCCTGGACGACCCATTCGCCTCCTAGTTTGAGTTTATAGAATACCCATTTCATCGCTTTCTCGTGTGAGACAGAACTTCCACGAGATTCAGAGCAAATTATGCTAACTTTGCATCACATTTTTTTTTCCAGATAACTCATCACGTGATTAACCAATGCAATCAAATAATTTTTTTCTCCATTATGAAAATGAGAAGATGTAACGGAAAAATTGGCAAAACCTCGTAGTTTGAATAGACTTTTACAACCGTTTGTCGATACAGAGGCGTATGATGAATACTGTTTTCCATGATAAAAGTCTCGCAATCTTTTGCCTCGGCCGTCCTTCGAAATGGGTGAAACTTTTTTGCCCGCCCAATACGAGGATGAAAAGCGTTTAATGGATTCGTGTCAAATTGGTTCCTGCACAAAAAAGTTATTTCAAAAGGTTCGAGTTCATTCTTGAAGTAAGAAGTCTGGAAAAAAAAATCAGACTTTTCCCGAACTCCTGACGTGATGCAATAATGCAAAGTGTTACATTCCTCTTGGCATGGCACAACGAATATAGATCTGACAGATAAGAAATAAAAAATGCAAGTAAAAGGGACAAATCTTCGAACGCCTCGACTCGCTCGTTTCACAAAGATTGCTCGCACATAGACCGGGTTGATGAGTTCAGACTATGGAAAAGCCAGGACGTGCTATCCAAAGGTTTCCCTACACGGGGCTTAGAAAAAAATGTTTTCTTTGGAGCGCGAAACACGCGCTCCAAGGGTATTCATAAAGACTGAGTACACAGAACAGTAGCTGAGAAAAGCAGGCAACTCGAAGAATAGCGGCTGACGCGTGATGGCATGACAATAAGTCACGACGCCATTGGCAAATAGTTTTATGGCACTTGGATAGACGCGCCTCGTAGATTAACCACCACCCACGCACATTTCGATCGACCATATATCTTATTTCTTCAATGACAAACCAGTGCGAGTAGCAGCGTCGGAAAGAAAAATAACGCGCCAGCAAAGACACATCAAATATTTAAAAAATATCGACATCCATATGTTCTAGATGGGAAGAGTGGATGAAGTGCCTGGATCGAATGGTAGAAAGCATGAACGAGATGAATGCATGGGTATGTAAAACGAGTGAACAGTTATGGCAACTTTGGGCCCTCGGAGGTATTTCTTAACGAAGAGATCATGATCCAAAAACGGTAACATTCAGAGAAGTGATGAATGAAAAGCTTCTGCGTGATCTGTGGCTTGCGATGATTTCCGAACGCCCCGGATAAATAACGGTGATGATTCTGGGTCTGGGAGCTACAAAATGGCACATTTTTTCGTAGGATTCATCTTGGAATTCCGATCGCATTGAAAATCATTAGAAAACTCTGGAATATTCGATAACGGCCTGTTTATCCGAAATTTGTTCGGAGAGTGAGAATCTTCATAAACTCGACTTTTCAGAAATTCTGGTCGGTATTTCGTACAATAACTATTAGCCATACTGATCCAGAACAACTGCCTCGGGGAGTAATCAAGTTCAGGCAATCGTTTTTAAAGCTCATGCTCATTTGTCCATTTGTCATAAGCGTAGTATGCCGCCTTGATACCCATGTCTTCCTCCCGAGTTACGAAACTGTTTAGCTGTGTGAAACAAAGTAATTACTCTAACGTCTTCTTTATTGTCTTCAGCAAACGTTTAGTTGCTTCCAGATTCCATGAGAATTAAAAAAAAAAAATTAGCCATTTTTCTAATACGTCACACTCATCGGTTTCTCAGTCTGTGTAAAATTAATAAGTATCATTTGTATTTGCGTTATTGCGGATCAGTTCAAGCACCAATGTCGTTGAACTATCTAGACCGAAAAGTAATATACGCGAGATAAGCCTGAACGACTTCATTCGATAGACCTTCTTTGAGGTAACTCTACGCAATGGGTGCGTGCGATATCAATAACTGGAAAACACAACTCCATATAGTATTATCCATGCTCGTCCATCCGGACTTTCAATTTTCTGCTCCTAATTTGAACCAACTTCTAATAGCACGTTCGTCGGATTCGTTTTATCAGCTTGTCGAACAAATTTAAACAATTGTGGGATCGCGTAAGCATAGAAAAATAGTTTAACGTTCCATTGACCCTCGGAGAGCAGTGGCCAGCCACCAACAGCCTCGGCAGATCTTCGCCACACATCAAGCCCCAACGCATCGTCGTTCGATTCTGATAATTTAGATTTACAATATTAAGTCGTGACATTTTAGTAAATAAACCGAATAAATGTGGTATACATTTTTGTGATATGCTTGCAAAGAAAAAACGGTTTCGATACCAAATAAGCAAGGAATTGCTTGTTAGACGGTTTGTTTCCTTATTTCAGAATTCAACGAAATTATCGATCACAGAACGAGCACCAGGTTCGTGTCGAAGACCCGAGTCAAGTTCTGACGATTACACATTCACGTGGAACCGAAGAAAATGATCATTATGCAGAAAAAATATAATAAACGTGCTTTACCATCTGCCAAACAACTTTTGTAAGATGTTTTTATTTCCGCTAAAAGCCCAGGAGCTTTTGACTCATCAATATCCTCCATGATTTGTTGTAACCGCGATTCTACTTCCAACGTGCCTGCCAAGGCTGCGATAGCCCAAGAATCCGAATCGGGAATCATGGTTGACTTGGAATAATTGCCACAAGCAAACTCGTAAAAATCATTGCACGGATCAACCTGAGGATTCATGTTTTTCAAAATCGTCGACGCTGAAATTTCCATTTTATTATTAAGATCAACAAGAGGACTGACTTTTCCAAACGGAGAATACTTTTTACCCACCAACTTTTATGCATTCCGGCGTCAAACATAAGTCAGCCGAAGTTTTAGGTTTAGTACTGCTGCCCGTCGCAGCTGATCTCGCCTGTTAAGCTAAGTCGAGAAGTGCCACATGTATTTAGTTACAACTAAAAAAATTGTCCCAAGAAGGAAAAACTTCGCTGGGAACGTTCTTAGTGCGATAAAAAGTGCATAAAAGAATTGATTTTGGTCACCAACCATAAAATCCTAACTAACTTTCGTCGTCATGTCATTTCCATGGCGGGCATTCGTTTTTTTTTTTTTTTTTCTTTTATTCATCTCTCTACCTTGTTCCTTTTTGCGACGATCTCGACTCTTCGCACGTTGCTGCTCTTGGCGAAAAAGTACTCTAAGCCTTGGCACTCTTTTTCCTCACGCTACGTTTTCTCGCGTACGAAATCCTACTTGATTCGAAGATTCTTATCGAAGTGCCTGAACGATTCGAGCTTTCACAGCACTGTACCATTTCCAGGTTCATCGCACCTATCGAAACTTCAGTAATACGTTCCAAGTCTGCAGGATATATTCGAGGAACTCTTCCGGTTCCGATGCCTTTCTTTCCCCCGCCTATTCGGAATGTTCGCCTGCTGGGCAGGAGCCTTGCGCGGTCCAAAGGATCTAAATGGATAGTTCGGATAGCGATAAGTACGTTTGGAAACCGCTACACCGCACTTTCTTTCTTCCTTCCCACTGCGAGCGATTCGATCGCGATCTGCTTTTATACCAACTGCCTGCTTACTATCCCTTTGGAAGTTCTCACAATCGCTTACATATACGTTCATACGTGAGCATAAAATGGACCGATTATTCGCACCCTGTGCTAATGACGGCAACGCGTGTACGGATAGTTTTTTTGTGCATGTCAACTAATTGAGTGTCTGCATTTCGTACATTGGAAATGTTGTAAAAATCCGTTAACTCGTAAACGTCGAGATATGACGTTGTTATCGGAAACTTCAAAACTATCGAAGATTGATACGAGCCTTAGAGTGTAATGCGCTTGACATCGTAGAGTTGGGCTATCGTACCGACAAATTCCATCGAACCCAACTAATCGACTGTTTTGGACAGAGTTACGTGCTTAGGTGGGTCCATTTACTATATCGCTTATATACATTCAATATTTGTATAAATATATAGACAGACGTATATCCACTCATATATACATATGCAGTACATAGAACTTATAAGCCAAACGCTCGAGGGTTTATCGTTTCATTGTGCCTAGGTTGTGCTCCGGGATTTAGTTGAGCCAGGTCGAGGGAAGTAAGCTGCGCGCACAACTTGGCCGACAGCTTCCTGATTGCTAGTTAGTCTGTGTGTAATCGCGTCCACTCTGTTTCCGACATCCGTTGCATCTCCTTCTGTTCCCCAGTACTCGCTGTCCATTTTTAGATCGAATATACAACCTATACTTCCGTCCTCCTCTTTCGATGGAGCCTTCTTTTCCCATGCTCACAATAACATCGCTGTCCCTCCCCTTGTCGCTCTTTCCCATCCCTGTTCGTTCTATTCCACTTTCTGTGCTACTTTCCGATGCAATCGTCGTTCATGGTTTACACCATTCCACTTTCTTATATACCAATCAGCATATACGGATTCCGATCAAATTAATTAACAGCCGTTCGAAATACGCGCTGAGTTGGTTCCCAGGAAGCGAATGATGTGAACCGTTGGATGTCATTCTTACACATGGAAGCTCTCGTATACTTGGTTGTGTTGCAGAATCCTCCTAATACTCACTGGTTTACCTCACCAAGCTTGACTCTACAGCCAAAGTGTTTCACGACTGGTAACCACAACCGGCATCAACGATGCCAACATCCGGGAAAGTTTAACGACTCTTCTGGGCCAACTGTATCCTACAAAGTCCTGATAGACAACATCCAGACGCTGCTGGACTCGCTAATTTCATTTCATTCAATCTTTCTGTCGTCGAATCTCTGATTTCTACCAGCAACGTCCAATTTGTTATATTTGACTGGTTTCACCAACAACGCTATTGACTATCAGTTGCAAAGCCATATGAATATCTCCGAAGTTGACAAGTTATTTAACGAGAGCCCAATGGCTACCAGTGTGAACCACCCGATCGCAATGAATCATGAACTCCAGGATGATACGCGAACTTAATAAGCATCCCATCGAAAGTGACATGTTTGAGAGACGTCGAGATTTCGGATAATAAATCACTGAGGCGAAATAATAGACGAGAACGCTCAAACGTGAGGCTAAACTATTTACAAGTGGACGTCCAAAAGTGTTCTGTACGTCCGCAAGGGAGTGAGACAGAATGAGGAAGCAGCCATGGAGATGCGGATAAAAGCGCTAAAAAGTGAGAGGAACGAAGCTCCGAGGGAGACTGCAAAAAGGAGCATTGTGTACCGGACTGGTACAATGCTGCAGCCACGATCCCGAGAGCTCTTGAGCAGCTCGCTCCGAGAGCCTCCCGCATTGCACTCTTGACTCAGCGCAGAACCACTGGCATTCACTAGTACCCGGACAATGACAGACGTTGCACGCTAAATCGTTGGAACGAAGGACGCACGGCAACCCGTTCCGACCCACCTTGTCACTGGAGGAGTTTAAAGAGAACGATTTAATCTCTCTCACCCTGCCTCCTGTCCTCTGCTCCAACATTTTATGTATTTTCTCTTTGCGCTTCTTCTTAACGGTAAAGATCAGCCAGGAAATTTGCGATCCCTATGGCCACTATCTTAGACAAGTTTACTTGCAACTTTTTGTGGCTTGATCCGAATCACATTCGAGATATAACAAGGGCTACATTACTCTCCTACGTGTTCAATTGTTAAATAGTGACAAAACGTTATGTCCGTAGTATTTGCATGACCATGGAATTGCACTCTACAAGAACGTTGCAATTGAACTGTGGCAAAGGCCATCAGAAATCGTGGAAGTATGATACTCAACATAAATCTCAGGAGACGTTACAAGAAAGTACGAGGAGGATCTTAGTGGAGGTCACATGTATAGTCCAGAGACGAGTCATATAGAGCCGCTGTTGAGATCACTGCTTTGGCTGTATTATAAAGAAAAGTGGTTAGGGCGTGTGCAGCATAACCACCAGGATGTGGCATAGAATTTAGTACCATTGGAAGCAGTAAAGCTCAAAGCTCGAGTAATTAGATGAACTTGGTTCCATAAAAACGATCCAAGGTGCAGATTAATTTTTTTTTTACTAACAATCGTGAACAACGAAAGGCAAGTTAGGGTTTTGCCACGAGGCTCATTGTAAATCAAATTTTGTCAATCTCGTTAACGCTTTCCTAGAGCGAAGCAAACTGTCGAAGGGGAATTCTGAGTGAACCTTCTAGGGCCTTGAGCTGAAGGAATGAGAAGAGAGCTTAGCAACCTTGGTGACATTGAGCGCGCTGGAGATTATTATGAGTGCTGCAAGGCGGAATGAGCAAGGGGAGCTACAAGAAACTGGTCGAACGTTCAAGAAGCAAGAGTCTCATGAATTTGCATGATCCAAGTCAAACATGGTCTTTATGCACCCGGATGAATCTGGTTCTCCCGGATGTTTGGCTTCCGGCATGACGTATACGAAGACTTCTGGTTAATCATCCTTATTTCTCAATTATTCCTACGGACCCAACCGTGTTGAGCCCCAACGCATTTGCAGTGTTGTCGGGCAAGGATTATCAACCCAATCTCCACTATTTTTTTCACCGAGCCGTACCTCATGTTCGCAACGTCGAAGGGTCGAAGGCGGTTTCAGTCGATCCTAAGGTTCACTGGCTTGTGTGTATTGGATACAGAGTATAAGACATAAGCAGAGTATACATATGGAGTATTGCTTGATGCAGCATCGTTCAGTTGGCGACATTGATGGAACCCGAGTTTCTATTCAAGTCCAGGTATATCTGCGTTCACGTTCAATCAGTGCCCTGTATTTGTGAGTATGAGTCCATAGTCGCACGGCTGAACGGCAATGCACGGTGGTAACGGCAGCAGGAACGGCACACTAGTAGTAATTCCGAAGTGGAGGTGGGCTAGGATGAGCACCAGAGTTCTATGTATCCTCTTGCCCCGCATGGCAGGAGATATAGCGAGTGCAGATTGGCCTGTTTAATCACTGGTTAGGGGCGAATGGGGACCTCCAAGGGCAATCAGCCTGTTTGTATTTGCACTTGGGTTTACAGTGGTTCAACTGCAAAGCTAGGTAGCCTCGGGGCCTCCTACGAGAAATGAAGAAGGGGCAGAGGAGCTGAGACGAACGCGCAGGCACCGTCACCATTCTCAAGACTTCCTCCAGGGATCGCTTGGCCTCTCACTCCCACATACTCCGATTCAACTGGTCTTTTCTAACTTCATCTTTGTCTCCTTGTCCTGGAGAATCTAATAAGCTTCGACTTCTACAGAACCAAAGCTCATGTTGCGTTAACGTGTAAGACAAACACCGCCCGCTCCGACTCTTCTTGCTCTAAGCTATACAGTCGCCCACGAAGTACCTGGATTCCAGTGTGGCTATATTAATTCACTCAGGATGCTGTAGATGTAAAAACATCCAGAACGCATTTTCGCGTCCTTGTCCCCAAGGACAAGTCATGGACAAGTCAGGGCTGCTGTTTCATTTTTCGCCACTAAAGAATAATCTTCCAATTATTGATTGAGCAGCGTGCTGGGTTACTCTTTCCAAATGGAATCATTCACAACTTTTTTTGTACTGACGTTTTTCTGCATACTAATAAGTTTATTCAATTTTTTACGCCAGTGCTCCTCTTTGCTGTATATGGTAACTCCGTTTCCCTTCCGGGAGCTATAAAATATAATTCGTATGTAAATTTGTTGCACGTACCACTCATATGACTAGAGCGTCCTTCAGGCTATCCCGCTACAAATACCCTGGGGTAGAATGATCGATCTAAAAGCAAATCGTATCTCTCGCCCTTCTCTTTCTCGTACACAAAGCCCTGTATAAACAGCTATTGTTGTACTATGTTGAATGTGGCTCACATACATAGCCATCGTTACACGCATAAATGAATAAGTGTATTACATCAGCATTCGGCAATATTCAGAGATGTTAAACTTGACTAACCAACTATCCACTCTCCGTTTTCATTTTAAAATGAGTGCATACTGGTTCGTTCAATTATATCACGAGAATGCTCAACTTGCCTAATGAGGTAATTAGCCAGAGCAATGTCAGAATATTCCTAATTGTCGAAAAACGAAAATGCTTTTTCATGTCAGGAGAGTACTGCATCAAAATTCCTAAGTGTGGATGAACTTCAAGAAGAAAACTCAAACTACACCTGTAGGACGACTCTATTCTTCATATCTTTATGCCCCAATAATTCTTCAGCGAAAATCTGTATTCTAGGACACATTTCAGTACAAGGGGAAACTCTACTCTTAGCTATGGCTATGCAAAATTATCTCCACTCCGAGATATCTCTGTTTCTAAATATTGGTCCCGACACCTCTATCCTAAGGTATCTCCATTCTAAGGGGTCTTCTCGTTGGATAAAATAATGAACGTGCATATTATGCAAGTCGAGAAAGATGTCTTAGAGATTTCTTGGACTTGAGATGTTCTGGAATGAAGTTAACTTGGAATTATACGTAAAGATCCATTATTAAAGGAAAACGCAGCGTATATAATGTTCCTATATAGTGAGTTCAGTTACAAATGTGAGGGAAATAAATTTCGATAACACAGAAGAGATCGAACAAAACTTGACGAGTCGGTAAGAATTAAAAACGTTTTTTTGTAGAGAGGTCATTCAAATTAGACGAAAGTAAATTGTTTAATGAAGGAAAATCAAGATGGTCTGGATGGTCTTGAGTGCTACCAGTACACCGATGATAATGCTTAATTATTCCATTACGGTCACACGCCACTCTAGCTCAGTTTCACACTATGTGCTGTGCCCAGCGCAACGGAGGTTGCTCTTTAGGGAAATGGCTTCCGCAACCAAATACGAGATTGCGCTCTATTAGGTGAACTAAGGGGTTTCGGTCGCCATCGGTTATATAGTGTATACTCTGCATAAGCTCTTCATGCAGTAATTGCGAAAAACGTTAAAATTATATAACGAACCACTAGACTATTTACACATCAATTACATTTAAAAAAAACATTCTTTTTTTGCCACGAGAATGAATTTTCAAATGTAATGCAGAAACAGTCTCGATTAATTGATACGCGTCGAGAATATGAAAGAATAGAAGATCTGCAGCAACGGAAATTTTCCCAGCTAGTCTGTCAAAATCCAAAAAGGAGGTGATATACTATCTGTAATTTTTACAAAAGCTCTGTGCTGGAGAACCCGTGCGATGCAAACAGAGTACGGATCTCGTGGCGTTTGCACTCACGGGTACGTTGAAAATTTACGAGTCCGTATCTACATCCTGGGCTACTTGAAAATATAGTACCTACTAGTACTACCCATCGTGTGCAGAGATTCATGTGCATACATATAGCTCTATATACCAGTTGAAAAACAACAAGATTTTTTATTTATTTATTCCATGTCAATCTATTTCCACGCGGAGGTTCAACAACTTTTGCTCAGGTTTACTGTTTATATAGGGAACTTGCAATGCCAGCAGCACCTGTTTCTACCAGCCAGAAATCGGAGGATTATCGATGACATTTGTGCGGCAATACGCTGATCGAATTTACCCAATCCGCTCGGGGCTCGTTTCAAGTTGGCAGCCGGTTTAGCCGAACCTCCTTCGATTTGTAATCCAAGCATCTCGTTTTTTGCCTCCTTTTCTTTCACCTTTTTCCAACTTCCCTTCATCTAACGCTTTTTCCGATATAGTTCAACTCCGAAGCCGATCTAGCTGCAGCGATTCGATGAGCCCCGCCATTTCCTCTCGAGCCTGGATCGAAACCTTGCACGGTACAGCTAAAAACTACACTGTTCGAAGCCGGAGCAAGCAAAGCCATATCAAGCAGGAATGGACGTGGAAATATTTCCAGCAGTCGTGAAAAAAATACAAGTCCACAATCGACCCTTCCAATTTTTCAATTCCACACACATTCTAGAATAATAAACAAAAGGTAAACGAACCCAGATCAATAAACCGTGCTCCGAAATGACTCTGGTATTTCGCATCAGACACAAAAAAAAAAAGTTCCAACGTAATTCCAATTGCGGAACTTCAGAATCGAATAAGCTCCGGGCCAAAAAAAAAGGAATAAAAGGTACAATAGTTTTTTTGTCGTTCCTTGTACCTGGAACGAGATTCTGTAATTGGGATTTGGCGACATAAATCATCACGATATCGATAAATATTCGAGTTGTGTTTTCCTTTCGTAGCAATGAGCACGTCACGAGGAATTAAAAGTAACAAGAACAATTATCTTCAGTTTCTCCTCATCAGGCATTTTTTTGTGCAGTTGCTTATTACGAATGACGTATATCTGTTTATGAGCGTCCCTGTAAAAGGAATTGGTAGACATCATGGTACGATTACGTGCAGGATTATTGTTTATCATGAGTGGAAAATCCATGGGGGCTATGGTCAGCGAAGCTATAATCAAATCTCATAAACATCAAAGTGGCGCATCCTCTTGGGTTGTTTCGTTTTATTGCCGAAGCTCTCACTCCCTATGACGAAACAAACCCCCGTGCTGCTTATCCATTCACTCACTCGTCCACTGCTACAAAACCCCCAGCAGCTCCCTTGAGCTGTACTGAAATAGAGAGGCCCAGAGCCCACACTACGTCGGCTTTAGCCGCTGGTTCACTCGCGTTATATTCCTTCGCTGTTTGCCCGGGGAGATTGCAAAGCAGGACTTACGCCAATTCATGTTACTTAATCCCATAATGAGATCTCGTTGTTTCTATCTCTCTGTACGATTCGCTACACTCCGGCTGATCCTCAAAACAACCGACCCTGCTATCAGTTCCATTTGTCAACGGAATCAATGATAACGATTCTTGTGTTTATATGAGCATTTCAATCAACACACCACGCAATATTCAAATCGAGATTCTCTATCATCACGAACTTTAAACTTCACCATGCATCGATACAATAAAAACTAACAACGTATTTTCATTTCATTTTCGTTAAGTGACGATATTAATAATTTAGTGTTAATTCTTTGTGGTCAATCAAGAGCGGCGTCACAAAATTTCCAGTCTATTCTAGAGTGACGTCGAAAAACTAATTATTAATCAAATCATCTCCCTCTCTGGCGGTTTCCAGTTAAATTGCATTAGCATCGAAATGAATCACTGAACTTTTCCAATTTTGTAATACGAGTCACGATGCACTTCAAACCATAAAATGCAGTTGTATAGCATAATTGAAAAAAAAAACAATAGTTTCTTTTATCCTGCACACTCATGGGGTGGAATATTCGTCCCCTGGAGGTTGATGATGTAAATCTTTTCGTATGGAGACCAACGATCAAATTATGGTACAGTAAAGCTCGCATGCCAGCCCCATGACTTTTGGGAAAGACGGATGAAAGAGCAGTGATGACACGCGATACGGATATCGCTGAGGGATGAAGGTGGTCGCGAGTTCAATCATACTATCATGTATAGTATTTAATGCGTAGAGAGCTATTTGCAACCAAATGAGAAAGGGATTTGGGAGGATCGTTGGAACGATCTCTCGTAAAGGAAATTCTTTCTTCTCTGGTCTCTTTTAGGCTAACTTGGCTGACATCCAGTGTTCCTATCTTTATACCTCTCGATAGACAAAAATGTCTACACTTGAGTGTTTTTTTTTTTTTGCATCAAATGATAACTGAGACCCAAGCGGAATCTCGTTCAGGATGCTCTCATGAATGTGAATGAAAAAACGAGGCTGATAGTCATCCGAGACCTGACTATCATCAGCTACGTTCCCAATTGCGATGCAACCAAGTTCTCTGCAGCTGTGTGCACTTTTGTGCAACCCCGGGAAGCAATCCTTCCCAAAATTGAATCAGTCTCATTAATGATCCTGAGAAGTGATTCGAGGGCTTGGATTCCAAGCTCAGTCGCGTGCACAATAAGTTTGGTAAGCCTGGCAGCTTCCGAATATTTCAGTGTCCTCGAAACTCTGCGCACGATATTTTTTTTATAAAAATCGAGATGTATTTTTTTTTTTCATTCCGTTCGGTATGCCCATGATTACTATGGTGCCCCATGATTCCGATAACCGATTTTAAATAAAAAATTTCCAAAATCGAAAAATAACGGTATTTACAATGTTACGACACGATTCGTTAACACTTAAAGTTTACTTTTTATGTGTTAAGAGTCATTTGCTGCTTACAAATGTATAAAGCTTCGATGTACGAATAATTAACGTAAATATGCGAATGTGCTTGAGCAGAGTCTACGAGTTTGTCTATCCCGACGTTCTCGTTCTCGTGTAGCTTTAATTGGATAGGAGTTTACATCGGGAGAGATGCATTATGAGGTAGGGGCGAAGCGGGACAGGAGGAAAACGGTGAGCCGAGAGGAGAACGTTAAGTGAGAAAGGGACGGAGTTTTGGTAAGCATAGAGCTGCGTATTCCCCGAGGGGTAGTAGACGCACACATGCATACGTCCAGATGTGTACTTACACACGTTTGCTACGAGCAAGAAGGGTTGGCTTAACATTCGTTGTTATCTGGGCAGAAATAACAAACCACACATCTGGGTCTACGAGGGAGTAATCAGACTAACACGAGATGCGGTAGGCTCATGCCGCTGTCAACTCCTATATATATATGTATATAGGGAAAAATGCCACGACCCTTGACACTGCATGCTCATGTATTTGAAGCATTGACAACATTTCGGAGAGAGAAGCTGGTGCAATTTTTCAATGTGAGCCTCCAGCCATGCTCCCATTGGTTGAATAAAGTCTGCAGTAATTATTGAATTTACTAATTGTATTTTAATATGCACAACCATCGCGATTTTCGTCAGCTCTATTGCGTAATATCGATCGGTCTGCATGGAATATTCGTAGCCCCCGGCCCTATCCGATTCGACGAAAGGTGCGCAGTGACGAGAAGGCGAAACATGCGCAACGTCCCAAATCTACGAAAACGCCATCCAGGTCCAGCCTCGCCTCGAGTTACGAAAATGGAGGTTCAACTAAATTTAACACCCACATTCATAATCGCTTGACGTCCATCGCGTGCATTATCAATCGTAATCATGTTCAATTCATTTTTCGAAGCATTATTGTAATTACTTAATATTTGATCAACGACGTTATTATTATTTTTGACAAAAGTTTCCATTCGATATTTTCCGGCGACCAGCGTAATGATGCAGAGTTTCGATTTTCATTTTCACGTGCAGAAGTTACGGCATCGCAAAATATTTCTATGATAATTGAATCCATGCCACGCAATTGATCAATCGTCGTCCCATATTTCTTAATCGCTCATCAGCAAGAGATGTGAAGATCCATAAAGATACAGAGCATGCTTATTACCATTCGTGTTAATATTGTTCATTGTTATGTTCATTGTTATCATGATATCATGGCGACAAGAGCAAAGTTTAAATGAAGAATTCTGACGAATTACCCGAAATGGACTTCCACAGAGAGCAAATAAATCTTAGAAGTCGAGAAGCAGAAGTGGCAGTGAGTTTTGTTGGATCTATACGATGAAGACTTTTGTATACTCGGCTAAAGATACTGTGACAAGGATAGACCGAATTTCATATTCACACTTGCACATTTGCATGTATTTGTGGGAAAGATCATGAAAGAGAGAGAGAGAGAGAGAGACAAAGTTCGGAATGCCGAAACGTCTTCAGATGCCAGTGAGGTTAACCGCTCGAGCGCGATAGCATTCACTCTCGGTGAAACTATGAAGCTCTTATTTTAATTATCCTACCTCTTCAGTCACAAGAGATGAAGGCGGAAGAGAACTCGAAGGAGGACCGCTTAAAGAAAAGCGAGAACCGGGGCCCACGAGTCACTTCGGTCTCTTTCACGACGTCAACTCCAAATCTCTTCCTCTTAGCGCTTTCAGTATCTTACTCGAACCAAGTTTCTCCTGATCACACCTCTCATCACCGTCTATCCATGTCCTGGATTTCCCACATTATCCGAGGAAACCAGCACTGAGTATCGTCATCTTCAATTTAATTGGCCACGTAGCAGAAAATAAGATACTCAACAACGAGCCAATTGTGCACATCAATACTGACCTCTACTCTTCTCTCTCCATTTTCAAAGCGTCATCATTTTTATATCGATCAAGAGCACACGGTTGGACGAAGATGACCCTGTCAATTCAAGAAAATCTTGTCATACTTCGGCACTCGACCTTCGTGGATTGACTTTCGATCGTTAAATATCAAACAAACCAATTTTTTCTTCATTTTTTATCATTTTAGAAAAAAATACCTCGTTAGTAAATCTGTTGTCTTTAACCTTCATGACGATGTGAACGATCGAATGAAATCCATTGTGCTTCGCTGAAAGAATTGCTTAAAAATGTATTCGAATTTCGTGGATTCAGTTGATATCAAACGAATGAAGTGAAAAGATAATTTTTAATTGTGCCGTTAAATAACTCATGTGGGATTTTTCGAGGATGTGAAACAAAGGCACTCGAGATGCTACGTCACGTTCGTAATCAAGGCCGAATGGCTATTTAACTGAGATTTATTTGCAAGCCTGAATAGTTTTCCAATTAGATGGAATAGAAAAAAGAATATACCAGCCAGTTGATAATTGAACGCGGAATTGTCGAAGAATTCTCATCACGTAGAATCCAATGGGATTCATTCCCAGGAGGATGCAGTTTCAAGATTTCGATTGGTGGATTTCTGCAGACTCAAATAATCGAAGAAACCGAGATTCTTTGCCAGGATAAATCAGGTCCATGGTATCCTTGATGAATGAGTTCGTATTTAATGATATCCGGAATATAATTATATGAGAACAAATGACTTTGAATAATTCGTGGCAATCGAAACAAGATGTTGATTAGCGCCACTTTAACTGATGAGATGAATTTACGGGAGAGATCGATCGTTGCGGTTTTCGTGAATGAGCAACCCAATTATCCGGGACTTTGATAGCATATGGAGAACTCGTAGGCCAAGCTCGGAGGCAAAGCTCCGCACAGAGCAAGCAAATACCCGTTTATCAATCATCGCTTCGATTTTCAAAGCTTCGTTGATGTGGCTGCATACTTGACATTCATTGAAATCCTATTTCCGCGGGATGGAGCTATTTTGGTCGGAATTCATTTTTCCAGCATAAGAAATAAACGCTTTGAAGATATTTGTACAATGGTCCATAAAGTTTTCGGGTGACCACCTCGCGGAACTTGACAAAGTCTCATTATTTCCGGAGGCTATTCGCGTTTCCGATCGTTGTCTCTCGAAGACAGAATAATCGTTGGATGAAAACGAATAAAATGTGACCCCGTATATCATTAAGGTATTGAAAGCAAGTCGGCTATTTCACTCCTAATTGCGAGAGATCGATGAAGCAAGAAAGCGTTTGCCCTCATTTCTCGAAGACTCTTTCTCATCGTCTTCTCTTTCATTCCACCAGTATTCTAAAGCTTCAACATACAAAACCGTTTCTCTACGGGTTACGTAGATGTATATCCTCTCATTTCTTCCCTTTCATGTTAAACTCGCTCTCTTTTTCTCGTTATTTATACAGGAAGAGAAAGAGATTACTTCCAATAAAACGAAGGTATCAAAGTTCTTTGTCTTCACCGCGAGGAATCTCTTCGTTTCATTTCTCCAGGCTAAGAAGGAAGCCTCCAGGATATCGACGCCCTTTGCAATCACCTTGTGTCGTATTCGTTCGTGCATAAAGGTACATAAAAGTACTGTGAACGTTGCTTTCAAGAGAGCTTCTATTTTTTACGAGAAAACCAACTGAAACGAGCACAAGTTCATGTACAGAGAAAAACAGACAAGATCGAGAGAATCTACTCGAAATACGTATAGACGGTGACCCCTTCGAGCATTTGCAGTCTTAACTGATAGCTCACTAGAGTCATTACAAAGTGTAATAACACAGTGAACGATTAATCGAAATAAATAAATAAAAAATACGTCGTAGGCAAAAATTCATAATTTTCCATAAATTTTACATTCTTTATTGTGGTCCTTGATTCTCTCAATAGATATTTTTCGTTAACGCCATTGCACTTGACTTTGGACCCGAATGGCGAACATTGAAAACGTCGAGAAGGAAAAAGTTGGCTCGCAATTTGTTAAACTTTCTTTATAATTTTCGAAAATTGTGATTCATTGAAATTTTGAATATTTTTTCGACTTCATGAGACACTTTGAAAATCGTAAAATATTGTGTATTGTATTAAGGATCTCGAATTTATGAATCTTTATGTTAATTAATCCACGTGCCTCCGATTTTGGCACGGTGAGGGTGATACAGATGAGGTAATTGTTCTGCAGATCCTGGCGGTTCTCTCGGGTCACGTCTTCTAGGACGGAAGAAATGGCCGGGTACGTGAAGGCGGAAAGATCCCTCGAATCTAATTGCCTAAAGGATGTTGGAGAGTAAAGTGAAACGAAATGCAGGAAGTGTCTTTTGCGACCTTGGCTCGGTTCTCCCAGTCATTCCTTTGAGAGCCCGGAGAACCCTTGTTGCGCCTCGTTTTTCACGCTTTTAGCTGGCTCCTTTCTGCAGTATCACGGCTTGAATGGAACGATGGAAATAAAAAAAATTCCACGTTTTTTTTGTATATTCTTCAATGATTCGGATCCACTTTGAACTTTGAGAAACATGAGCCTCTGGAGAAAAAAAAACATATTTCGACTTCTGTATCGAAATCTGCATCGAAAAGTGAATCGTTCACGCGCACGCTCATGCAGGAACACCGTACACAGCCGTACTGAAAATAGCATCTGTAAAATTCAGAAAATAAACGAATAGTTTGAGACACAACAGAGAAAAAATTGGGTAGGCCATGACACGAATGCGTCCTGCGCTCTAGGCATAAAGTAGTGTGGCAGGGAAGTTGTGGAGGTGTGTAGAAAGTATCCACGAAAATGGCGAGCTATTGAGGATTCGGAACGTGGAAATAGGAAACAGATAGTGTTTTCGTGTGCTCGGTTCGCTTCTCCTCGACGGATATTGCGGAAGGCCTCGTGACCTGCTTGTTAAATATATGTATATATGTATGCTATGAATTCGTGTGTGTACATAACCGTCGCTCTTACCAATCTCTCGTATCTTTGTTAGGCCGAGCGCAATTCCGCGATTGCTATGTGCTCGTGCACACTCTGTGCTACGATGTTTTTTTTTCTATTTTTTTGTTCCTTCCGAAAACAACGATGCACTTCGTCTCGATATATATCCCTCGCGAGTCTCTCAGCGCTTAGTTATGCTACCAGAGCCATTCATTTCGAAACTCGAAGCCGCCCGAGCTTTGTTGTTGCTGATATGCTTCGAGTTTATCGCGGCATAACCCCCACGAGGGACACACCCCGCAATAGACCGTAAAAGCGTAACACGTAAATACATATACCTGCAGATTGTATTGACGTTTGCCATATCCAACTATCTACCCTTCCTACTGCTCCTCTTTTCCGCAATCTCTTTACCCAGCTCCCCTTTTTAATGAGAAAAAAAAGGATAACCAAACGAACCTCCATTCTTTTTCTTTTATATATCCTGCACCCCTTACTTTTCTCTCATTCCCAATCTATCGTGATTCTCCTTCCTCGCTTAACTATTTTTGTTGATACGAGGAAACTTGACCCATGTTTCATTATTTCTTTAGTGATCCGGCCCCTTTTTGCCGACTGACAGCAAGTCCGGGAACCCTGCGAGAAGAAAAATTACGGCAATTGACTAGTTGGACTAACGACAACGCGAAACCCGAAGGATCTTGTGCTTGAAAACAAAAACTCGGCCAACTTTACACGGATTTGTTTACACTTAACCGTTTCTCAATTGTCGGATTTGCAACCGACATAGGAATACGCTCCGATTAAGATGCGAAAAATGGAAGAATTCGTATACAAAGAAAAATCTTTCTTCGATCATTTCCAACCCTTAACGTTCGATGATTGATAAAATATGTGGAAAAATGAGCATCTGAATTTCCGTAACAGACAACGAATAAACTACCTGATGGAGAGCCCAACAGCCACATGTTCAGATCGTGGATTTTTTAATTAAAAAAAATGTTAACATTAAATTTTCTGAGAAAAAAATAAACGAGAATTTTTCAAGTGGAGTCGCTAAAGATGCCGCACAGTAAAGAGCTTGCGTTCTGGGTCAAGGGGGTATATTTAGTCCTTTCGGAATTCTATATGGCACTTGGTACTGGAGGAGAAATATACGCTAGAAAAAAAGCTTTTGCGTAGAAATTCCTTTGCCATGAAATGTTGTTAGGGTGCTGACTTTTGTGTCGCGTAACAAGTTCTACCGCACACACAGAAGCTCATGATCCGCATGAAGGGGAAAGATTTTGCATACCAGGTGAAGGTTGATCAGTCCAATAGAAATTCTGATTTTTTTATTTGATTCATGGATCGTCGGCTAAGATTTTCTTCAGCTGAGAAATATTTCGTCCCGAAATGTAAAGGTGAAAAGTCCATTTAGTCTCTGAGAGGATTTTGAACATCCATGTAGTTTACAATTCTGTATGGACTTACGAATGCGTGCACAGATATTTAGGAAACAAGGTGGAAATATTAAATGCAAACGCAGGAGTACGGAAACTGCGCAGGATGGACGTTAGGCGTGGCAAACGTCCATGGCACGCTCGAAGGCGCGTGAGACGTGGCTGTTACTACTGCTGATGCTGCGACTGAGTCATTATCATGCGACTCCGAGCTCGTCCAAAGCAACGGGAGCGTCGGTTCTCTCTGGTCTGCAGACACATCTATCTTCTTGTCGCTTGGGTAACTCTATACCAGATCGTATGCCGACGAAGCTCCATCTTTTACCCTGTACACGAGCTGTAGTCGCGTCGCTACTGCACAACGAAACGATTCCCTTTTGCCTCCATTCTTGGCTGTGCCACGACCCAAAAGCGTTCTGCTTGTCGGTGTTAACCAGATATGGATTCTTCGATACGCAAACCTTTACTGCAACATTTCTAACGTCGCATCCAAATTCGATCCACTCACGAAAGGGCGTCTCATTAAAAATCCATCTCTTTTCATTTCTTCTGCTTTTTTTTTTCATTTCTCCCCTCGAACTCTTTAGAAAATGATTCCCTTCGCGATGAAAGGTTAGTGATTCCGAGTCAGGCAAAATCTGCAGACTGTGAAGAGTTAAGTATAATTGCATGTGTACCAAGGGGATGAAAATTATTTTCAAGAAGTGGTAAATCTGCCAATATAAGTAACGATAACTCTCGCTATTAGGACGCCACGCACATCTCGTTGAATGAAATTATTTCTTTCACTTTTTTTCCCTCGTTAACGTGACTCCAAGTGGAAGTTGTTATTATTTTTTCAGTATTACTTCTCTGCAGTTCTCTTTTTATAAATTCTCGATAAATTCTCATATCGCTGCAGTATAAATATCGATTCTAAATCATTTTCTCGTGACCTAGATTATTTTTTTTTCTTTTCATAAAGAATTATATGTACGACACGATGACCTGGTTTTTCGCTGAAATGAGAGGCTCGGGAGAGATGGCACGATGATCAGATAATTCCGATGTATCGAAAGAGAAAAACATTTTGTTGGTGCGGCGATGTCGTAGGGAGATAAGAAATGATCGGATGTGAGAAAAAGGAACAAGTAGCTGTTCGTGTTAACTGGTTGGCATCAGTTTTAGGCGATCTTTGATCCAGCACCTCAGACTCGTCAGATGGAGTTTCGTGTAATGTGTCTGGTTTCTCGTATCTCCTGGACCCATGACTGCTGGGAAAGGTTTGCTCGCTCACTCTCGTAGCGTATATATAGATGCAAATTCGCTTCATTAGGGTATCGGGCAAGGTTCCACTTGGACGTGGCTCGAATACCGCTGGACAGAGAGATATCCTCAGGCAGTTTCGCACAGAATGCGAAGGACTCGATGTACACAGACCGATCTGGCCCTCAACTCAAATTCAAGTTTAACTATATATCTATATATATGAAAAAATATACATATATATGTTGGGAGAAGATACGACGGGATGGGGACACAGAACCCACCAATTAAGAGAACGTACTCGCACTTTGGCCGGAGGCACAAGGATCGCGTGCCCGAAGGGATCGCACGAGAAATCACGAGGAAAAAGTCTCAATGAAAAGAAAAAGGGACACGTAGCAGGATACAAATGTATACGTGCGTCAAAGAAACCCTAAAGGTGTCACCGTAAAAAGATCCTCCGACGTGATATTATTAGCGTGCACCAAGGCACGTGAAAGGACACACGACAATGAGTCGCACTAGCTTGCATTTTTTCTGCACGAGAATCACGAACTTGTCCTCCGGACATTGCAAAATGAACAACGAATTTCTATACTCATTGATATAAGTTTTTTGTTCGAGCCGGTGAATAAAATAAAAAATACGGAAATTCAATTTATGAATGCGCGTCGAAAATTTGTACAATATGCAATTTTGGATGAACTGCGTACACAAAATTCATTCGAATGCTCCGAGCCTTGATATGAAATTTCAAACTTGATGTGAGACTCGATGTGTTTCGCTATATTTATTGTGCTTATTTTTCTCCGTCGACAAACAAACCATTTCCAATACAATATTTGCCAAGCACCAGCAGCTTTATGCCACCGTTGGATCAGACGATGCAAGAAAAGGGTGAAGTGAGAAGAAAAGCAATATATAAACATGGAAGTATAGCTACATAAATATATGAGGGTGCGAGCGTTCGTGCATGTGTGTGTATAAATCAGAAGTTTTGTATTTGTATATCCGCACGTATGTAGGCAGCCGCGAGTGTATAGCGTAAGCAAGAGCGTCAGTACGTACTTTTCAACGCTCTCACACTTTCTATTGTCTACGACGAGCCTCACCCTCTCGTATACTTTCATCCCCTTCGTCTCCGGCGATCGAAGAACTGTGAGAGAATCCCGAGGAGCCACTGTGATTGTCAGCACAAATCAAAACGTCACAGCACACATAGAAATACCCACAGGGATTCGTGTATACATCGCAGCCCAAGATCCTCCACGCACTTGGCGCTTCCACCTACAACCCTCTGGCAGAAATGCTGTGCTCTCTCTCTATTGTGCCACTTCACTACCCCTCGTCTGGAAAGGTTTATCCTGTGCTCCCCGTCACACTCCAAATCTTTCACCATGTCATTTCGTCCTCTCTCACTTCTTCCTCTCTATTCTACACTCTCTCTCATTGTTCACTGTTTTTCCATGCGACACACTTGCGCATACACGCATTCCAAGATTCACCCTTCGCGTTCTAAATATATAAAAAATCTCTTTATTATTTCTATGCAATTTCAAATTCAAAACTTATCGTGCAGAACCAACGCAATATATTTTACGAAAAAGTATAAAAACCTTTTATGAATTCTCACGATACTGGCCTCTTTTAAAAAAATGAAAAACAGCCATTTTTATTTGTAACCAAATTTTATTTCATCGTAGTAAACTGCAGCCAATTATTTTCGGTTCCATTACGTTTTTCTTCCATAGCTTAATTGCGTATTCCGGCGCTATCAAATTGTAGCTTGACCATCATCTCTTTTTGAACTCTTTTGGATGAGAGCAATTTCTCGTCGCGGGCATTACTGCCGTTTTCGTACAGGGACGATCGTCGTCGACGATAAAATAAAGTTTCACTTTACTTTTTCCAACTGAATTTTCGAGAGTACCTTCACCTTGGTTCGTTCACTCTGCCGATTTAGTGTGTCGAATATATATATATATATATATAGACTGAGCGAAAAGCCAACGTCACCCTTTTCCTACTTTTTGAGGGTAAAACTGGCAGTGTTTCGCACATATACTCGACGAACTCTCGCCCTGGGCGAACAAACCCTCCAGGCTATGTATTATGTTCCAAGTGTAAATAGATTCGGCGGTATAACGCCACCAAACAGTACAATTGTATATATAACTGTATATTTATATACAGTGTATTATGTGTGCATATATAGAATCGCAGGATGCGTATCCCGCACCCGCTAGTATAATTATTTGAGTTCTCTGTGTATGCTGGTAGTTCAGGGTGGAAATGGTACATTCAGGAAGGAAATTGTGCAACCTACGGGTTGTGCAAGGACACAAGGATAAAGAGAGAGAGAGAGAGAGAGAGAAACCGGTTCAACTGACAGCCTCTGATATTCACGAATTGCAACGAGAGCTTTGAAACAGTTGAAGCTACAACAGCAATAGCAAAAGTCCTCAAATTTCAATAAATGTTCTTTTCCCCGCGCCTGTCTCTTTACGCCCGTTGGCGAAACGTCTCTCTTCTCTGTTATTCCTGTTAACGACAAAAAAACGACAGAGACCAATGGGCACATGAAGTAAAGTTAACAAAATGGGATTGCCCGAGAAAATGAATTTTTTATTGGGTTGTAACTTTTTTTCACGATTAATAGCTTCGAGCTCAATATCCCGAAAATCCGATCAAACTTTCGAAAAAGGAACTGCCACAATCACGCATCGCCCCGGTACATTTTCCATTAAGGCTCTGCCAATTCCTTCAGCCCACTTTTTCATTTGTAAAAAATATTTCTCCCGATAACAGGATTGAATTTCAATCTCCAGGGCATGTAACAAATGGAAGAGTTACCGAATAATTTCCAATTATTTAATGTATTAAACAGTTAATTTCTTCAGTGGTGCTTGGATAAACTTTTTTTTGTTATAAAACCCGGAATTTCTGAGGCTGAAACTTGAACTTTCAGTTCGTAAAAAGCGGGTTGAAAGGGCTTGTCACGAAAACATGTATGAGTCGAAAGTTTAAATTCAAAATGGAAAAAAAGCTGGAAAATGGAATAGAAATAGCGAAGCCAGGTTTGCTATGGTTAGGGAAAACTACGAGAGCTCTATATAGGAGACATGAGAAACCGAACAATGGCAGAGTTTTCGTGTCTCGTTTCGGTAACTCGGTGTCCTCGTTCTTTCAACCCTATAACCTTTTTTTGTTGCTTGTGGCGATACTGAGAATGAACGAACGCGGCAAAAGAGCAGCCAGAAATAAAGTTTATGTAACTACGTTTGAGCTTTTGCTGGTCCTGCTGAATCACTCACCACTCTTAACAATAGGTATAGAGTGTTGCATAAAATGCATATGTAGTTGAATATATCCAATGACTGCTCCATTGGGGACTGGTAGCGCTACATATTACACTCGTATATATGTGAATATGTATTTACATGTATACATTCGTTGGCAATGTGTTGGACTCTGGCCCATTGTACCTTTAATCCGTTTAAATACTGCTATCCTCCCACTTTCTCGCTTTTTCCGTTTTTCTCCCTTCTTCACTCATAGAGTTGCGAATGTTGAGGATTATCCTGTTGAAGCTGTTTTTCACTGTATGCATTTCGCATACGGTTCGCTTGTAATCCGTCTCGCACAGTCGGAACTGAGAGAGAAAACTCTCATCATGCTGAGCGTAAACTTGCTCTACCAACTACCAGCCTTTGCATCCTATTATGAATACGCAAACGTCCAGGATGTATATTCATCAACGGTGATTCATGATGTTGACTCGGAGGAAAAATACGACGATCGGAAGAATAATCTGTTGTACTTCAATTTTTCTTTCATGATCAATAGAAACGACTGATGCATTGGTCCATGAAGAGAATCTACGACATGTCCCGAGATTTCAAATCGCTTGATGCTTTTATTAAATTGTTTTTTACTCAAATTTTCTCGACATTCATTTGAATCCATGAAAAAAAAAAAAAATCATTTTTTTTTTGGTCTAGAGTTTTACAATTTTTCAGGGCCCGTGATCGAACGATTTTCAGAAATCATTTAAACCCCAGCAGTTATAAAAAGTCATTGGGAACTGGCTGATCACTCAGGAGATTTGAGACAATGATGATTCATTGAAATAGCGAAAATATGTTCTATATGGCAACGTTCATGGGACGTTGTTATCGCAGAGGAAAAGATGCTGAATAATGACAGACCTCAGTGGGTTATATCTTCATCCATCGTTATCGAAACCATTTGGAAAACGATCCCTGGCAGGTCTGATTGTTTAAATGGATACTGAACGATTCAGCATCAATCCAGGCAAAGTATTGTACGATATGTAAAACTTTGTGTGGATTTGTTACGTGTGCTGACAAAATTCTTGATGGAATCTACCAAATTGTTACGTAATTTGGAACAATTATCATTTTCATTGACTTTCGAACTATTTTTTGCAGACAAAGTCGAGGGAAGATTGAATTTGAATCGCATTCCACTTCGGTAAGATCAATGAATCTTTACATAACAACGTTCAATGACTCGACAAATACAGTTCGATGCTTTTGCAGTGTTAGGAACTTGTCAGGCCTATTCTCTTGTCATCTCTTATCTCTCCATCATTCGATGATTTGTCATGCTTCCTTCCGGTATCCTCGGCTTAGTCTTACGAACTGCCGATTCATCGGGTCAACACAGACGAACAAATGTTTTCGAGATTCTAGTTTATCACTTAATTATGGATTGAAACTCGAGGATTATAGCCACGGGATACACGTTCTTGAATTCGGTTCTAGGCATACAACACATTCTCTCGGAGATGCTCAAGCTGAGTGCCACTCGAGTTTGATGGGAAACATGTGTGTCGTTCTTGATGAGTTTCGAGAAAGCGTATATTCAGGACACACGCACACGAGACGAGGTAGCAAACTGAACCGCCCTTGCGGGAAAGTAACGGCTGTCGTTGTGCACCCCTTCGACGGAGAACGATTTCTCCTGACGAGAAGGAAGGATCTCGGAGCTGGCCGAAGGTTAGCGATCCTCGTGTAACAAAAGATCTTTACCCTCCTGCTGGTCTACCCCAGCGTCGCGACTCTTTCGCAAGGGGTGTTTCGTACTTTACTACTTATACTCAGGGGTACATATAGATGCGAGCTCTGCCAGCAGCGGAGGGAAAAAAAGTAGGAAACGAAAGGGAAAAAAAGGAGAAAAAAAAACGAGAAACAAGTACTTCACTTCTGCTGATAACGATGTGGGAAAACAGTGTGATCCCGTTGCCCCCTTAACTGTGTTCACCCTCAGCCATGTTCACTCGCTCGACTGAAATGAGCGTCGAGTCTCTTTAACAAGTAAGTTTTTACGTACGAGAATTACGGCCTGTGCATCTCATTCCGACTTATCCATAGTATAAACAACTCAAATTAATGTACAGGCTAAAATGGATTACGGATTCACTGAATACACTTGAAAATTATCGACCTAAGGAGTCGTTGACACTGCAAGTCACGGGACGTTCCTTTGTCGCGTACTCTGAAAAATTCTTTTCGATTTTCTAAAAAGAAATTTTCTTCAATCAAGAAATTTTCTATATTCGTAATAAAAACAATTTTTTTCATGCGCGGGCTTCGAAATTAAATTTGATTGAAAAGTTAATTGGGTAATGAAGTAATTCGGACGATTCAAAGAGTCCACAAGCGGACGATGTGGTGTCACCACAACGAGAATGGCATATATGAAGTTGGAAAAGGCGAGGACAAAGTCATTTTGGCAAGCAAAAGAGAAAAACGTTGCTGACATTTGCGTATTGTTAGGCCGTTTATACGGTTTTCGTGTTACGTGCCCATGCGCGAGGGGGCAGGGGGGCAAGGAGTAAAAGCTCGGGCGTAGGAGGGTTTTATACGCTTTTAAACTTTGAAGCGAAAATAAAATGACGTCAGAGGAAAAATTTCGTGCTACGCCGCGAGGCAGTTCCGGTTAATTACTTCACCTCCAGGAAACTTCATGGTCCGTGGAACTATGTCATACCTGGTATGAGGATAGAAGGAAAGAGTGGGCGAGATACGAAAGGAGGGGGGGGGGGGGGGTGAAAGTTGTGCAGAATTTCACGGCGTTGCGGGTTTGAAAAGCCGTGCAACCAGCCTGAAAAATTCGTTTATTGCAAGCCACTCTCAGAGCTTGCGTGTATAATGTATGTCAGTTAAACGACTATTTCGAACCGCAACTATACAGCCTCAAGTCCACCTTTGCTATACTTCCTTCAAGATCAAATTCAGACTCCTCAAGTATCCCCGGTTCTTTTAAAATGTGTGTAAAAACTACCACCATCCGTTAATTACACACTGGGACCCTTGAAACTTCTCCACGACCTGACAAACCCACTCCGAAGCTGAACTTTTATTAAAAATTTGTTTTTGTTTTTGTTTTTTTTCGGTTGACCCAGAATTATCAGTCTCCGCTATTCGAGGACAATCTTTCGAGGAACTCCATGACACTCTCGGCGTTGTTACTCCCTGAACTTTGAAACTCTTCAGATTGCTGTGTTTCTGTCTGCAGAAATAATAAGCCCTTAATTTTATACGTCACTCAAATTGTGGGGCAGAAGGCATCGCTTATTTTATTCACAGTTCGTTTCATTCAAATGTGCAATTGCGAAAGGGTATTCAACCACTTTGAACTTGATGTTTCAGGTGGCAGGTAAGGCAAGTAGCTGTCTTACGATTTATCTCCTCATTTCTTAACTCATTTTCTTTTAGCAAGAGCTGCGTCATCTTTCGAAGTTGATGTTTATTCAGTTTACCTCTCTCATTTCGTGGCGTCGGGTGGCGAGATGATATCCAACACGCTTCGTACCGCGAAATTCTCTCAGCAAACATCATCACTCTGTTTCACTTTTATCTCATAATCAGGTAGTACTTTCGGTGGAAATAGCTCACGAGTCTCTATCTCGCTTTTTCATAGTTCTCGCATCTCGGCAGTTTTCTCATTCCAGCTATTCTATTACATCACTGTTTTATACCTCACATTTGTCTTTTTGTATACGCCCGATCGTTCTTACTCGACTTTTTCATGTTTTCCATCTCGATGGCTCGGAAAAAGTGAAGACAGCGAAAAAAAAAGTGAAACCCTCTCGAAGCCGATGATCGAGTCGGATTCATTTCCCGAATACATTTTTCTCATTCTTGTTCTTTTTGCTTCTTTTGTTTCTTTCCCCCTGTTGCCGGCTCCGGACAAAATCGACGTTATCGCGCGAAGTAGCCGCAACGATTTACACACAAAGGAGAAAAACTACCATCCGAGAATTCATGTTTGGTTCATGCTTCTTATTATTTTTCCACCGACTTATATCTGTCGCAAAAAGCTACAGAATCGCTTCGCGCGGATACATAAGTTTTTCTTGTATATGTATACGTGTATGCGGACACACCCGGCATAACGCCGCTAAGATTTATCTCGGGATTTCCTTTTGGCCGTTGCCACGTCCTTCCGGTTTTCCGCTTCGTTCCACGTAAAATGTACCGAAAAATACTCACTACTTCTTTCTCGACGACCCGACGGAGACGACGAGCATGCGAAGCCAGAGCGTCTCACAGGGTGTGAAAACTTTTCGGTGTATACACAGAACTAACAATTTTATTACTCCCATTTTTCAAGCTTCTTCCTCTCTGACGTATTCCTTTCTCTTTTCTCTATCCACTATACGCCTTGGTACTTGATTCGTTATTTTTATACATTTTTTTGACAACCCTTTGGGAACCAGAAATTTTTTTCGTTCGAGCCGGGCTACGGCGTATACCCCAACACGATATCCTCGCTTGGTTTATCATCCCCCCCCCTTTGCAGCTTTATGTTCGCGCGAGATACGAGCTATAAATTATTTCATTCGCTTGAAAACTCGTGATGGGCCAAATCGTTTGAATAAATAAAATTAACGGAAGTTACAAGGATAGGCAACAATTGGAAGATTGAACAAGCGAGTTTAATCCAAGGATGAATGAACATTGTGCATTGTTGAGTGAGTGATAAATTAAGCGAATGGAAAAGAATTTTCAATAAAAATCAGCTTTTTCACCAAACTCACGTGCGTCAGATTAATACCCCGAAAATTAATCCTTCCTTCGTGGCTTTATTTTGCCAATCCCCCAAACAAAAACCACATCGTTGTGTACGTGCCACTGTGAACATCATTAAATTTTATAACTCATATTGCAACTCCGCCAAACATGACTCACACACACACCAGTTGAAGTATATCACTCGAAAAGTCAATTTATCACGAAATGATGCTAAAGCTAGATTGTCTGCTGTGAATAAATATTGAGGTTATAAAAATCACCCTGGGGAGCGATGCAGCCGAGCAAAAAAGTGTCAACTGCTCTACCGTACAGTCGTTTGATTCGATGAAAACTCAATTGAAACTCCAAGTACGTCGTTGTACATTTTTTCATATTCATTTTATTGTCATATCATTTTGTGTTCCCAAAATATTTGTCCCTTTACTCGATCCTCACGAGGTTCACAGCTTCCATCATAAAAATACAAAAAACTATATTTTTTGTATTGAATTTTTCGACTTGTGGGTCAGCCCAGAAGCACTCGTTATTGAGCATTCAAGCTGGGAGATCGTCCAATATATATTCATGCTTCTCGGCTGTGTATATGTTCTGCTGCATGTGCTTCAGACATAAACCATTTATGCTATACTATATGTATTTGATCTGTATGTGTGTTGGTTGAAGTTAAGTTCTGGCTTGTAATATAATGTGCTCTGAATTTCAACCACGTATTTACCCATGTGACATCACTAGTGAAATTACAGACAAGAAATCCACGTGTAGTTTGTGTACTCTTGGCTCAACATCCAAGAGAAAATTTAAGCTTTCGTGCGTGGGTTTCATCTGCTCGATTCTCCGTTCTACCTTGCACGTTTCTCTGTCTATGGTCGAGCTGACTTCCATTCGAAAAGCGGAGGTGAATGAATACCGGCTGAAAGTAATAAACGCTGTCGTTTCCCTCCTGCACACATACTGCTGTTGCCTCATCGCCCGGACGAAAACTTCCATGCCCATAAATTGTCGAAAGTTCACCCTCTCTGCTCTTGCTCTCCCTCTCTTTCTCTCTCTTTGCCTCCCTCTCTTCCTTATCGCAACCAGGTCGCTGAAGTTTCCAGCCAAGAGTTATGATTCATTGTCCGAGAGGAGCACACCCCCCTATTATACAAACGCTTGAGGAAAAAAAGATTTATATATAATCCCAAATACTTTGCCAAACGGCCCATTTCTCGTACGTTAAGAAAATTCAGTTGGATTAATGTACAAATGTGCCAAAAAAAATTACCACCCCGCAAAATCAACGCGAAATCTTTTTTTTTTTAAGTCACGCGTAAATCGCGAAATAGTTTATTTTTGATTTTATCTCTGAAGAACAGATGGCAAAACGAAACAACCAACAACTTGATTCGGCCATTTTTGATTAACAATCTGAATAATTATCAATCATTATTATTATTATTATTATGGACGATAATGATAATTAATCAAATTATAACAAGTAATTACTTACAGCTCGATCGTTTCGAATCGATTATCCTTACCAGAAATTACAACATACACAAAGATTCTTTAATAAAAAATAACACGCCTGTTTGAAACTGACTATTTGGTGGTTCAATGTATTTTTTAATTTGGCGAATATTCATAAATTGTCCATGATACTAAAAGCACAATGTGAAACTCAGTGGAGAAGTTTGGGCCGTAATATCATCGCAGCGAATAATTTCTAACCAGATCTTCGCCAAACTACTAATTGTCCCGACTAATTAGATCAGTACAAACACACGGTATGTTCGGTAAGGATAGAATAGTATGACGTGGACGCTCGGCTTGCGCGGTTGCAAACTTTGCCAGAACAGCTCACGCCGAAAGTGTTTCCCCGAAGTGAAATTTCGCCCAAGTGCGCGACAGCCGGAGTTTCCCGGCGGTCCGTGTTATACATGCCATATTATTACCTACAGATATGCGCCCATATTTACAGGAATATATATTAACTTTGCCGATATTCGGCTTCGGTGCCACTTTTATACCCGAAACCCTCGATAATTATTCGGCCACAATTACCCTCGATATACCAGTACGAGTCTGCGGACCTTATTCCGCCTTGTCGCGAATCCTTTTCCAACATTTGTAAACATACCAGAGATACTACTAAGTTTTCCTCAATCGCTCTTTCAACATATTTTCGAGAAACAAAGAAAACGTCCAGTTTCCACAGAAACTCGAGAATTATATTAGAAAACGTCTTCTTGATTTTCAAACTTCGCAAATTACATATTTATGGGTAAAAATTATTTCTTGCAAATCAAAAAATACGAATATTGTGATATTTTTTTTCTTCTTCAATTTGTTTTGGAAGAATAACGATTACTCTGTGCACGTAAATGCATCCATGGGATTTATAAAACGTTTGCCTATCTACGCGTTTCATTAACGAACGATTCTACAAGCAGAACCGGGTAGGGAAAGACGAAGTTTGCCTCATTGCTTCTCCCTATAAAGCCAGAGGTGGATGTGAATGAAGCAAAAACTCATAGAGCGTGTGTAGAGTGGACGCGAAATGTATTCAAATATACACATATGTATATAGCACAGTGTCATTAACGTTGCACTCCCTGGATGATATAAGCGTGTGACCAAAACTTCAAGAACTCGAAGGTATTATATGCATGCACTGACTACGAGCTCCGGTGATCGCCTCCAACCCCGTAAGTTGCATCCCCTGTGATACACGAATGCGCCTGATAATGCGTCCGATGGGACAAGGCAAATTTCATGTAAATTCGATACAAAAGTTGACGCGAATTTGCATGCAGTCCGCATGGCATGGAGTGATGAAATAGTGGGACGACGTGGCCAGTGGACAGTTTTGCAATTCGTTTATGTTGCATTATTTTTCTGACCACCATCACGTCATTAAATTTTCGACTGACTCTCAGTTTTTGGCGTGTCAATGCCAAGCTTTCCGGAAACGGCAATCGTGCCGAGGCTCGCTCCAAAATGACATATACGTGAAACGATGAACAGGCAATGAGCAAGAAGATATAAATGGTCACCCAAAGATCCAAGAGAATCAATGGTAAAAATGGAATTTTCATGTCAACATGAAAATCCTTCCCTGGCAGTGCGGTATTTCGTCGTACTTGAGAATTCGCTTCTTCCTCTTTCTACGGGATGAAAAAAGTTCCCCACAAGGATATTGATGAAAAGAGAGAAATTTTTGAACGCCAAGGAAGAAGTAAAGATGCCTCCATACCAATTTTTGGCTTATCGTTCGTTCCAAGCAAACTAAGAAGCTCCAACGAGATCGTACATAACGTTGAAAAGATACAGTTTCCCGATGAGGAGTCTCGTACCACGTCCAAGACTCAGCCAGAGATCAGCGATGTGGAGAAACGTGGACCACGAAATATCCTCTTCGCATACTTCATTCTCAAAGCGACCAACCCCCATATTCTTCGATCGAAAAGAGACCTGTCTCCTCCTCCCAATCCATCCGACTCCCCAGGCGTGACTGCAAAATCAAGTTATGCATCTGATTAAGCTTTTTACTCCCTCGATGCCGAACTTTTTCTTCAAGAAAATTCTTTCAAATCCAACTTTTTTGAAAAAAAAACAGTTTAAGTCTGCCGAAGAGTTTCTCTGCCCCTCCGAGTATCTGGTCCAATGGTTTATCCAGAATGCAAATCGATCGTTTTGTCAAGAAGAAACATTCGTGTTAAATTAGGGTTTGATTGCTTTAATTAGGGTTTTCATTGCTTCATCGACATCCATCGAAATTGTACCATAAAAAAAATTTGAACGGGTCGAACAGACTTGGAGTTTATGAAAGTCAAACTGAGAGAGAACCGAGGCATCTTATGAGACCCATCGCTTTGGAGATCTGTGCATCTTTGAAAAATAATGTTTAATGATACAAATCTATCGAAAGATTTGCATCCGCATTCCTAATGAAATTCCCGAATAAACGATGAAGTTTCGTGTTTCTCGATCGTTGCTGCTTTGGTTCTCGTTGCCGAGAGTTCGAAGAAGCGAAATGAAAAATAAAGTGGAAACAAGGATAAATATGATGAAGGAAATTTGAGAGCCTACATTTGTGAAAATGACCTAATTCTAAAGAAATCTAAAGAGTCTCTGAAGCGACCTTCAATTTTCGTCTGAACGTTTGAAGAGCTATTAATAGGAAATTTCTCTTTATCTCTGGGCAAGGCCGACAGTGGAGCACAAACGAGTGATGTGAAATATTTAAAACGTAATATAACCTCTATTAATGGGAAGAAGAAGCATTTTATCGATGATACCATAATCCCTGGCTCTCGCGCTCACCGGATATGCACTTTGATGAGAAGCTCAAATAAATGCAGCCAAAGAAAAGGATAAAGAGAAAAGGCCGTTTGGAAGAGATTATTTGCGATACGAGAAGCTCGCGGAAATAGAAACGTGGAAATAGATTAAATGGATGAATCGGATGAGAAAAGCAAGAGAATGAGAAATAATGGGAAAACGGGAATTATGGGCAAAGAAACAAAAAGAAAATCCTTGTTTCGAGGTTTCGTTCCTATCGCTTTATGAATATACATTCTTCTCTTCTTTTTCATCACATAAAGATAAAATCCAGCGAACTAATGAATATCACACTAAATAGTAAGAATAACAAACGGCTGATGTTCCACGGATGATTTTTTTTTTTATAAAAATTTACAAAAAGCAAACAGACAATCATGTACAATAAATCGAGTGCCATATTTGATTGCTCGGTTTATTTCCTCCCATGAGCACATACAGTATGACGTTTTGAACTCTCACGTGTACGAAATTTTTTTTTTAGTATCCATTAAACTGACGCACACACATACACAAACTGTTGCGAATTTCGAACAAATTTGTCCCGATTTTATTGCGTACAATAATACCCCACGGGGTTTGCAGGCGGCAAAGCTTTTCATCTGAGGCAAGGGTTTATAGCACGAAATGTTTTAATTACATCCTGGAGAGAAAACAGGCTTAAGATTTTAAGCTCGCTGGGTATTTCAAGGGCAATTAATAGCGAATCCTTCGTCTCTTGTGTCATGAAAATAAGGAAATTGAACAGTTGTCTAAATAAAAAATGCTCTACGGGGCTAGTCGTTAATGTCAAGAACTTTAACTTGTTCGCCATTATTTTGTACTCCACGGGCTGAAGTTAATTCTTTCGGAAAATACGTACATCATCAGCATCCTGGGGAACATCATGGTGTGACGCGGGATTGTTATGTACGTTTTTGGCGATAGGATTGCTCCAATTTACTACCCGTGCGTCTCTGAGAGAAGTAAAAGCGATGAGAAGGGTGGTTTTCTCTTGGTAGAAACCGTGCGGGTCCTCCAACGATGGCGTCTTGAACGAGACACTCTCTCCTTCTCCCCTCTCTCTTTTTCTTCCTTATTTCCCTCCTCCAGCCACGAGAGACCAACGCGAAACTCGACGAGTGTCCTATCCCATTGTTCTCAAACGGCCCATCTCTGCCTCGTCGTAATGGGTTTGTCTTACTTTCGGGCAAAAGTGGAAAACCCATTTGGCTCGGGGAATTGAAACTTCTCTCGAATGGAAGCTCCAGAATTGGAGATCGAGCAACGAATCTCCCTTATTTTCACTGTCTCTCTCTCTCTCTCTCTCTCTCTCTCTCTCTCCCTCTTTCTTTCTCTCTGTCGCTCTGCATTCTTACATGATTTTTCTTTCATGTCTCCTCAATGAACTATTTATACCAAACATATATTATTAATAATAATAGATGAGCCAGCACCAACTTTCGTACAGGCAAATCACATTTAATTGTTAATTATTTGAGTACTTTCCATCGTTTGCAAATATTAACAGCTTTTATCGCTTAGAGCTGCATTTTCCAAAGCACTGAGCTGCCGTTTCCATTACCATCAATTTTAATAAAAGACTCCACTGTACTGCGGTACAGACTGATGACGCTGCATCGAAAAACGGAGCGCATTTTCGGGCAGTATTCGTCAAACAAAAAAGCATCGTTTGCCTACGAGTCGGTCAAAATTTCCAACGTTTTTCTTCTTTCAGCTTTTTCAGGTCCAAATTCTGCGATAATTTGCGACATCGAAGACGGTTGAATCTTTTTATTCTGAGCGATATAAATTTTTCATGGGAACTCGTTAAAGTCTTCATTCTAATAGAGCAACCGCATTTCCTTTTTACGCAAATGTTTATTTATGTAAGCACGAAGCTTTGTATTAGGGTTCATTGAATGTGGCACGAGCATGAGGTGGTTCATAAGCTGCACCGGTTATACTATGAACTCCGAGAGTCACGTGCTAGGCCCTCGGGTACCGTTACCAATACTCCGGACCTCTCTCGTCGTTCTCAATGTCGTGATCAAGACCCCCAGCCTCCTGCTCCTTCTCCTCACTCGTGTACAATCTCGAGAATAAGGGAGAACTAGAACAGCATACAACGAGCTCGATGTTCGAGTTTCGTAACTTGTTCCACCAACTTGTATCCCCGTATTATTAATTATTATACAGAAATAGTAGAGAGCCGATTTCACGGAGACTCGTACCTCCCGCTAAAGCTCGAGTTTACTCCCGCCAAGTGTTTCAAATTACACCAATCGAGTAATCATTAGACGTACTAAGCAATCTTTCCGCTCCATCATTTTTGTCTTGTCTTGAGTAATTTATATTTCATGGACCTCCATGTAATCATTTCCTTCCTGTCTAAACACTCGATTACTAATCGGGCAGATCGTAAAAAATGCACCAAAGCTCTTGACGAATAAAATTTGAAATTTTTCTCCAACAAATTAATTTCAAACTTGTCAATTCGAATAGTAGAAAATTTAGCAATCTGAGAAATTTTCAGTGCGATCTTTTTCAAAGAGTGAGAAAATGAGAAATCAATCTGGAGGGAGCAGGACGAGAAGTATGTTTTTTTTTCTTGGCATCCTCTTGAGAATGTGAGTATTCTTATTGACCTGTATGAGCTTGAAATACACCTGAAGGAAATTAATAAATAAAAATCTGAAGACTCGTCTAGACTGAAAATAGTGAAAGCTTCGTATATTTGATGAAAGCTTGTTATCTCGAAATACATTTTTCTTCTATTATTTCAAGACTTCATCGACTGCTTCTTGTTGTACACTTACTCCCGACGAATTCACGTATTACCTCGTTTTCCCAGAAATACGATTTACAACGTGAAAGTTGTCGGTGAACATAAAACAACGCCGGAGTCTATAAATTCTGGGCCAAGGGAGGCAAGAAAGGAAAAGTTTTTTTTTTCGCTCTTTTCACTACTTTTTCATCTTCTCTCAACAATAAACCAACCTTGCCGTACATGCACACTGCGATGTCGGGACTTCCAGAAGGTCGGAATATTTTTTATCACGAAAAATTCCTCAAAGGCTTTTCAGTATTGGAAGTCACAAGGTTTAAGATGTCCAACTTCAAGGATTCCACAGAAATCGAATTTGTCTCGAGAAATCATTTCTCAACAAAAATGGCTCAAATTACCTCAAGACACGAACGCTCGGGAATGCAAATTTCTTATTCCTTGTAAAATTCTCATTGACTTCAGTTTCATCGAATAACTATTTTGGTTCACCTCGACGAATGAGGAAAAAGATTTCTACATGAATGAAAGATTTTTTATTTAGATAACCGTCCAGGTCAATTACAGGATGCAGTGCTGCATAGATTAGAATGCCAAAAGAGTTAACAAAACATACAGAATGAACGTTTTCAAGGTAAATAAATTCGTCAATGAAAAAATTCGTGTAACTATAAATAATTGTTGAATAAAAAAAACACGTTTCCATATGGAATGTATATACTTTGAGTGGATTTCTTCAGGCTCTTCGGAGAAAGAAACGATTTCGTACTAAATGTTCGCAAAAATTATGCATTGAAAATAACGAGACGAGGCCAATGTGTTTTTTTTTCTTATTTCTACTTTTCAAATTCCTTCAAGGAAAAGTATAATTTTTTGTGATGAAGAAAGGCAGATAGTGGGTATTCGGAATGATTTACAGAGAAAGCGGAAGGGACGGAAAGTCATATTTTTACCCTTTTAATTAGAGTCTTCATCATCACTGACAATTACTCTTCATTAAAGCTAACCCTACCCAATTAACCCATATACACTTGGACGTTCCAAATGAACCTCATTTTCTATGCACTGTATATAACCTTCTCACGTTTCGTTGACTTTACTAATTTCCTTATTCTCATGAATTTTACGAACAGACATTGTCGCCAGAATTCTAATTCTACTACTGCATTAATGAGGGGTCTCGTTTTATTTGAATAACATTGCGATCACTTTGCCTATTGCGATCTCATTGATTGGTTTGGTGTATAGACTTTCGCTCGACTTACGCAGTCTTGGACGAGGTCAAGCTCCCCATATGCATATGAGAGTTAACGAAGTGCGTATGCAACTGTGTCATACAGACCTGAACCTGCAAATATGCGGGAACTCGTAATTGACTGACAAAAACTACATGAATCATTTTAACAATTATTTTACATGAAAAAAAAAAATCCTCGATCACACAAGCTGGATTATCTTTTTCCCCGAATGGACTAATCAAGCAATCATCGGAAAAAAAATATTACGATTCCTGCTGTGGGGAAAGAGATGAAACTTGAGTCGTGGAAAAAAAAAAATCATTAACAACGATTCGAAAAATCGAGGCTACCTCGCGAATATTATATCAAGTTTTGGAAAACATTTGTTCGTCATAAAATTCGCAGCTTCAAATACAAACCTCGTTAGCGCGAACAGCTTTTTTTTCGTAGCTCGGGTCGCATTAAATCACGGAGGAAAATAAATCTCTTTATTAAAAATAATGGCCCGGTAGAGGAAACTTGAAATTTTCGTATGCGATATTTTCCTGCTGATAAGTGAAGACGAAAACAAACTGCTGCGGCCTCAATCTCCATATGATTTAAAAACCTCACAAATATTATAAATTGAACTAAATATTTCAACATTAAACTTTTACAATGTATTTATGCGCAATACACTGCGGAGTATTTTTCCTCAGATGGTCGTCTCAAGGTTTTTTTTACAATCTCAAGAATAAAACATTTTTTCGTTTAAAATTTCTCTATACGTTTCTGCAAAACTGATTACAATAATTAATAGAATTTGTACCGAGACCGATTGGTCGTCGAATGCGATCGTTTCGCTGGGCCCAAGAAACTCCAAACATGCACATGAAAATTAGAATTGGCTGCTGGGGTTTCGAGTATTGGCGTTACGCAAACTTGACGGCTGTTAATAATTCCTGGTCGACCGATGGGGGATTCATCGGGAATAACAAGTAAAGGTAACGCGGGTTTCAACTGTTTCGGGACTATATGCAGAAATACGACGATCAATAATAATGACCTGGCCCGGTGAACAGAGGTGTCGAGTCTTTCGAAAACCGATCAAAGCGCACGTTCGCGAAAACACGTTTCGCTAACACTGGAGACGATTCCTCGCTTGAGCTTTCTCTCTCGCTCTCTCCTTTTCAACGGAGCACTATACATATAGCCTCATATAGAACAGCTAACCGGAATATTCCGGGTGTGCACTTGTCCCTTGAAATCTCATCCCCTTATACGCGTAAAATTGAATTGTGCAGTTTCAAGTCTCTCGCCCAAGGCTCGTCTCTTCCTACGATATACTTACGTGTATCTACATATGTATACGTGTATGTAAGTGTTGATATAACTCTTTCACGTTATCACGCCACAGCATCCCAGCAGATTCGATAATGCAAAACGCTAACGCTCCAGCACATCGGGCTCGAGTGCCTTGTTTCCTCCTCGTGTTTATGAGTTCGCGAAAATGTTGCCAACCATTTGAATGGCATTGAAAATTATATTATTAATCATTTCGACGGCGCAGAATTGCGAGTCTGATCGAACTTTCCTATTCGTTATCCGATGCCTAGACCGCGATTTAATTTAAATAATAATATTGACCGTGAACGCGCAACCGGCAACGAAATGATTGCCCCAGGTAAACTGGTAATAATATTAATAATTACAAAATATGCAAATTTTTATAGAATTTTTCGAAGACAGAGACGCAGGCTCTGCTTTTAAAATGAAGAAAAAATAAAAAATTCGGGATATGAAAGAACTGTTGAGGACGAAATAATGATTCAGTAACGGCACATTGTTTCATTCGAAAAAAGGTATCGCATGGCAGAGATGAAATTAGAGAACGTTGAAGTATCTGGATGCGTGTATAGGAATGAGAGAGCCCATGGGTTTATGAAATAATGGACAAGCGAAAAGTATGTGCACGAGGACAGGGAGGAAAGTTGTTGACGGTATGGGAGCATAGGCATTTGCGTGTGCACCATAAAAGCAGAAGGACTCATGGAAGGATGGAGAGCACGCACTCTCGTGTGGCTTTTTTGCCCATACGTGGACACAAATGGTTAAAATGTTGTATAGAATGAGAGTAAAATAGAGGAAAAGAAAAGCAAGTGCGCCGTTGTCTGTCCAACGATAAAGTATGACTACGTACGAGAGGAGGAGGCGCAGGGGGCACAGAGGGGAAGAGCGAAGAGAAGAGCAACATATACTCTCGTCGAGCTTGTTTTACATATCGCTCTGTGCGGGGATACAAAATCCACGTGGATTCATGTGGAGCTGTAACTCGACCGCCTCCGCAAGTCCCCTACGTGTTCCTTCCTCTTTTCCGAGAGAGTGCAGAAGATTGTATATGTATAAACATACGGATGCGCTCTTGGGACATGAAACAGCGAGATGGAAAGTGCAAGAGAAAAAGAGAAGGAACAATGAGACAACGAGATCTCGTTGCTGTTCTCCTTCGTACTTGTTACTCTTGTTTTCATCCTTTTTCCACATATAAATATTGTGTACACATGTCTATGTGTGGCTATTTGTGTCTACAGTGTCCATATAAACGTACGAGATATTCTATTCAAACTCATCAAGCCTTCAGCAATCGAAATTTTCTCTTTGATCTACGATTCTTCCTGTCTGCCATCCAACTACCTTAAATATATTCCATTCCATTCGCGCTCACACTGTTTTCGTAAGAGTATGTTTTTTTTCTCCTTTTTTGGCGAAAACAAAAAATAGTATCAGAAAAGTGTGCTGAAAAAAGCACGAAACGTCGAAATATTTCCGAACAATTTAGACTGCGGGAGAAATCGATTACACGGGACGTGTGCGATTTTTTTTTTCCTATCTACGAAAGGTGCACGTAATACAAAAGTGAAACGATAAATTGAGACCTGTCGGCGAAAACCTGGATACGTGTGTGAAGAATATTATACTTATGAGCTTGAAAGAGAAAAACGCAAAAGAATGACGAGGAACAAACAATCACACATGATTATAAGGAGGAGTTATGTTAATGTCGATGCAGCGGAAGGTTATTCGAAAAGTCAGAGATGGAACGAGAAAGAGATGGGAAAAAATACGTGTTCGACGTTTGCCTTTCTGTGAGAGAATCCAACAACTCATGCCCGTATTTTCCTCTGAACTCGGACGTCTTTTTCTTTTTTTACTTTGTATACACGGTCGCGTCGGATTCAATGTGCCTTTGCCGATTGGTCTCGTTATAACGCGGGTAAATCTACACGGCATCGGAAAAGCACAGCGTCCATGAGATAGCTCGTTGAAATGCAAAAGTCGAGAAAACGAGAAACCGAAAGAGAAACTTTTTGACCCTCAGAATGATGTATCGCGCGCTGCGTCTAGTCAAAAATTCTATACGTTCGAGCGAAAACTCGGGTAAGTCGAAAAAAAAGGAATTGCGTAGTCCGGTACTCTCGGAATTAAAATCACAGATCTATCAGGAAACTTTAACTCCGCTAATTAGCAATTTTTTTAATAAATGAATAAATATATCGTATTCACCTTACCCACATTTTTCACGATGGATTACGAACATCATTTATCCAATGGAATCCAATAATTAGCTATATCGTTATTAATGCCTACGGAAAAAAGTACGAATTGATGTTTCGTAAATTAGATCCGTCCATTAAACTCTCATGTAAGAGAGTTCGATATAAACTCCCTGTGGAAAAAATTATTATACGGAATGATAATATCATACGCCTGGGAAATTAATTATTCCGTCGACACGTAACGAGACACAATTATTAAATGTTTTCCCGTATCCCAATTAACCATATTTTTTGTTAATCTTTTAATGCATGACTCTAATTAAATTGAATAAAAATAATGAAGGAGGAAATCCTTCGATGATACGAAATCTGTTCATCACTCGAACGAAGAACCAAGGCCACTCCAAGGCAATTAAAAATCGACACACTTTGAAGTTTTTTTTCTTTTGCAATATTATGGCCGCAGCATTTGACACGTTTTTGAAGATTGAAAAAAATTGTGACTGATCAGACACCGAAATTTCATATGACGAGAAATGTTTGGTGGAACGTTTGTACTACATTTCTCGATGCAGGGCTAGGGAGATATGAAGAGAAAAAAAAACACTCACACAAATCTCTCTTCTGGTATCTTTTGAGATAGGATCTGGTATTAAATCTAGTTGAAGAGCAGCACAGTAGCGGCGGAAAATAATCGCGGCGTTTCGTTGGAACGATGTAAATGCACAATGAAGCAACTCATCAGACGGTTACATATCGTGAATCATCTCGCCAACCATACTTTTAGCACATGCAGTATAAATACGCCTTCATATATATAAAATGTATCGCAATGAGAAGCTTTTTGCTCGCAACTTCTCTTCCTCTGTCTCTCCCTTTAACATAAAATCTCGGACTGCTTTGCCACTGTCCGCAATCCCTTTATGCTCACTGAATATGCGAGCAAACATCCTCTTCAACATTCTACATAGACGTGCCATTTGCCAAAATGGAAATCCCACGGCTATGGAAAATTATCCGACATATAAGGCTAATGCAGATTTATCGCGACTCTTTGAGATAAACGCGATCCAATATGAAAGATTAATTCAAATTTGCACGTGCAGTCCCCGCATATATTTGCTTTGTTCCCTCAAAACGATATGGATGAGAGAAATACTTTTTTCGTTTATTAATGTTTCATCATTTCTGGACGGTATCGAGACGTTCAAAAAAGTTTTATCATTTTATTTTATTCTTAGTTCAACAAAGTACCAAAAAAATATTTTTTCTCATTCGAGTACCTCAATGGGGAGCTAATTTACTTGTTACAGTGAATTCATATTCAGCGCACTCCATGCATGGCTATACTTCCAACAAAGAAAAAGTCAGAATAATAAAACTCATTTTTCTCGTAATGAAAGTAAAAAAAAAAAAAAACAAACAAACGTTTGAAGGTCCATCTCATCTACAATATTACGCTATTTTATAACGAGATTATTAACGCTGTCTGCAATTCCAAACCTCGGAAAGAGCTCTTTTCTCATAATTTCGCCCTCGAGCAAGCAAGTACTACAATAATTAAAATATTCACAGATTAATTATTCTCAGACACATCCACATACATATAAACACACAAGATCCATGAGCGAAGTGAATTTTCACCCCGCGATTCTTGTTTAGTATTTTTTTTTTTTTTTTTTCAAATATTGTTTATTGTTCTTATTTGATTGTATACATACTTAGAAATCATTGCCCCTAGGGTCTCCATACTTTTATGGGATCGATTAGGTTTAGTTCAGTTATTTATTGCGATTTGAATTTTGTCTTCCGACTGCGACGTTGATGTTTGTGTTTCGCATATTTTGTTACTTATAGCTAGAGGTATGATACGATGTGTGTGAAAGATTATTTACAATGAATGTAGGGGGGAGGGGTTGTTTAGTATATAAAACGTAATTATGACGCATTAAGCATTGATGAGCTGTGAGGCTAGCTGCAGGAATAATTTATGAAACTCATACGTCTCAGAAATGACAATAATTTTCTTTAGACGTAAAAGTCTGTCCTTGTGTCGAATTTCGTTTGTGTATACCCAAGCGATTGTATTCTCGGACCGAAAGGAAGAAACCTTCGGGCAAGAGCTGTATGCGAAACCGAAGAAAAAATAAAAGCGAAGGAGAAAAGGAAAGGGTATAAACGATCGCGGCAAAAGAGAAAAGCCGGCAAATGGGACAGTGAATCCAATGCACACATGAGAGCGGGGGCGATGGGTAATTGAATAGAAAAGTTACGATGACCGGTCCTCTCTTCCTGAGCTCGGAACCCACTCGTGAAATCTCTGGTGTAATTACCATGATGCTATAGAAACACATCGCGATTGCAACGAGTATTATACCGTGCTACAGTAGTAAAGGATTTTCCCTTCATTCTCTCTACCCCTCTCTCTCTCTCTCTCTCTCTCTCTCTTTCTCTTCCTTGCATTCTCATTCTCTCTCTTTTTCTCACTCGTTCAACTCACGTTCTTCCATCCAGCACCCTTTATACGTGTGCCTACGCATTTGCGCAAACAGATAGCAAGCCAAGATATGCCATATTTATGCCATCTAGATCCCGCCAATTCTAGCTTAGCCACTATATACATATATACCATTAAGTGCATTCATCCAGCTATAGTAGGAGAAGATCCCCTCGCAAACATCGCGCGAAACGACCACCCTACCTGGATCAATTTATTTTCACCCAGATTTACTGTTTATAACATTCCTCACCCCGAGATTCAACGATTGCACGCATCTCATCATATTATTCGAAACCGTTTCTTATCATATTTAATTTGGCAAATGCAATTTCCGGAGACCTCAGCCATTCTAGCTGCCTGTGAATGACGCGTTACTATCGATCGAGTTTTAGTTTACGTTGAAAAGTAATTCTGACGGAAGAATAAGAACGGAATGACTCTGTTTTATTTTTTTCTTTTTGTTTTTGTTTTTTTTTGGAGGCTTGGAAAAATAAAGATTAAACATTTTTTTATCAATGCTTCACGTAATATGGCATTTACATCGCAGCCCACTGTGTCAGTGTTAAATAAGTTTTACCATTGTTCTGCTTTAAATAGATCGGGCGGAAGGAGCTATTTATCAAAGGGTAGATGGATTTGGATTATCAATCAAACGGTTCTGGCAGCAGCTTCGTTACTTCCGGGCTCCTAATCAACGATGAATTAGAAATGTAAGAGACGTCGAGCAACGTGATTATAATACGATCCTTCAAATCCTTCGTGGGTGGTACTGAACGAGGCGAGGCTGAGAGCTTACGATATTCAATGCACAAGTTTTTCTGCATATACATACATACGTTCGTACTTGATAGAAGCTCGCGTTTCACTCACCCATTCACCTCCATACGGACATGGCATAATTTCGAATGCACGCCAATCGCACCCGAAACAAATGCATTTTGTATTTGGGTTTACTGCGCACGATGAAATTTTGAAAATTCGTTGAGATTTTTTCGACGTTTTTCAGAGACAAAATTCCTTTCACGGAACTCCAAAGCATCGCCATAAATATTTCGGAATTATCACAAGACACCGCGGAAAAGTTTAACACGAACATGCAGCGATGAGAACACAAAACCAACGAAACTGCGAGGAAGCATCGAAATAGTTATTTATTACGATTTAATTATGCTGGTCAACAAAATCTGCTGCTCAAAGTAAATTGCCGGCATGCATGCTTTGCCTACTTCGGTCCACCAAATTAAATTCCGCGACAACAGAATGAGCGTTCCACAGAACATTTTCGAAATACGCCAACAGTATCAACAGACGACTATCATTATTACGTGAGAATCATAATCTATTCACTTCACTGAATCTCACTCAAAATCGGGCACGACAAGCTTCTTGAAAAATAGTTTTGGGACCTTTGATCTTCCGGTTTGTGAAACCCTCAGAATTTATTGCTGAATGACGGTATTTTATTTTTGAATCCTTCGAATCCGTTGTTATTGCATTTAATGAAAGTCATGGAGGAATTCCTCCGAAGAATTTACACACAGATGGTCAAAGCTCGTTGGGATCATTCTTAGGACGAAGTAAGTCAACTGTATTTCTCCTTTCGTGGTTAAACGACAAATTCTGATGGTTTGAGAAATGGGAGACTCCAAATAATTATTTAAAAATCGCACATATGAAGAAAAAGCATCAATAAATATTTTAGACTGTGTTCACATGTTCCTTATTATTTCTCACAATTATGTCAAACGCTTGCATCGTTTTCGTACATCGAAAGTTGCCGGCTGCTGCTCTCGCATGTGAAAAAATGTCACAGTGACCATCAGATCCAATCCCGAGAGTGCATGTCGCGATGAACTATGATACTATGTTCGTGCAAAAAGAGTTTCTTTCGCGACATGACTTCCGACTTATAGGAGAGTCAGAGTTTGCCCCAATGTACAAGAAAGCTAGTAGTATGAGACTGCAGAAAAATAAAAACGAAAACTAGGCAGAAATCCTCCCTCACGGAGTGCATCTATACACGTGATGGGCTGAACTTTTAGTACATTTGCGTTTGAAGAATTTTCGTCAAAACGAAATAGTCGCTGAGTCTCACGACATTGACTCTTCGAGCTGTGCACGCATCCTGTGAATGCATTTTGGGTCAATCTGACCCAAGGCGTTTTTCAAACTGTTGTATTCCGGTGAATATGCATTTTATGTTGTTTTTTGTAATAATTTATCCATTTTTTATTGCTCGAAATTTATTTTGTGTTTCGTCTAAATGCCAAACAAGAGAGGACCGAAAATTGTTGGGGCCAGAATGACCCAGTATGAAAACGAATATATTAACCTTTTTTTTTATCACTGATTTTGTTATAAATTGATGTAATCTGGATGTTGAATAATTCTCAATTAAAGTAATAATTTTAATCGTATACGATATGAAAAAAAAACCAATAACTTATTTTGAAAGTTGAAAGCACCGAAACGTATTTGGAGAAATCATTGAAAAGCCTGGATATCGACTCCGGTTTTGAAAAGGACAAGATTATCCGTACCACTTGGAAAAAGTAGTGAATTTTTCGTCGTCTCGTTCGAACTTCTGGTGACAGAAGTTCTATGCACACGGCTGCAGATTATTCACACCCACTGCTTGTAAAAATCTCATCCGAGGAAGCATCGATACGAGTTCCCTCAGAGGATTGGCCGAGGGATTGGCTTGGATTGTAGTTTTACGAACGAATCATCTGCACCTTCTAGTCCAGGCCCATACCTTTTTTTCCTCCTTCCTTCCCTCTTCCTAAATTCGACTTATATACGTAACCATGTCCTACAATAATAGTAGCATACTATCGTTGAACAAGGCCGAGGGTGTACAGAAGTAGGAGGTGTCGAGGAAGTTTCTAAGATAAGGCTGTGTGTGGTTCATTGTGGGAATGCGTTTCCTTTTCATCGTGTATAGCCCGAATTTCTCTCCCTTGAAGCCTTATCCTTTCCTCCGATGGACTCCATCACGTCTCCGTCTCATCTCGCAGTGTAAATGGAAATGGATGGAGATTGAATTCGTGAAAGTATAGCGGGCCGAATCCCCGAGCGAGAATCTAAGAGAGAACTTTGAAAACGTGTGTGCGACAAAGAGGTGAGAAAAGGGACCGAATAATAATGTGCGTGGGTTGAAATGGGGTGAAGGAACGGGAATAAAAAAGAGTATATGAAATGAGAAGGTGCGAATTAAGGAGAAATAGGCGAGGACAGAGAAATAGAAAAGTGGAAGGATGAAGGAGGTTGAAGAATCGGGGATGAAAAGGGTGAGAAAATGAAGGAGAAGAATATGAAAGTACGAGACGAAGTTGAGGAAAAGGGTCAGGAAAATCGCGGGATGTGTGTATACTGTGTGAAGAGAAAATTCAACAGTCTCTTAGGGAATGAGGATGCCAAAATATGGTCGAGAAGAGAAGAAAAAGACGCATGAATCCTCGGGAGGGAATCCTGGGCGACTGTGTCCCAGCTGGTTAAGCATTATCTCCTTTTTCTACCACCGTCGATGTGGTCTCCAATTTGTTCCTATTCACGATTAGAAAGCGTTAGATTGTCGAGAGAGGCCAAGGGGATGAAGAGATAAAGCGAGAATACGGGTTGAATGAATGTAAGTGAAAAAAGAAAAAGGGAGACAGGAAGCAAGTGATAGAATTCTAAAGAGGAAAACAGCGATGAAGAGCGAGATGTGGCCGTCGCCATTTTCCCAGCGCAGAACCTGCAAGACTCCACAGTCTCCACTTGGCGTGTCCTTTTTTCACATAAACCTCCTTGTCTAACATATTCAACGAGATTCTTCTCCGCATCGGCACTCTTTCTCTCTATATCTATATCTCTTTTCGTCGTAGTGTCCTGTCTTTTGGAAAAGCTTCCATGACCAGCGCGGAGAACCGACTTCCCATCTTTTTTTTGTCCTCGCCTTCTCTCGTCCGCTTTGCTTTTCTGTGCTTCTATAGGGCTGCCCTGGATGCTTACGTGGCACTATTTGCACTTTTCAATCTGCTCCTCTGTACCACAAGCAGCAAAATCTCTCTCTCTCTCTCTCTCTCTCTCTTTCGTTCTTTCATTCTTACCCGAACTTCAGTGCGCTAGGGAAAAGGACGTACCGTGTTCGTTTTCCTTCTTTTCACTGCCTCTCTGTTCCTGAGCTAGAAAGCTCTCTATGTGTTTCTCTGCAGTGTTTTTTTTCTATGAACGAAACGAAGTATACAGTCAACACACGGTAAACAGGATATTCGGATGTGCATTTAGAAGAGTCTGAAAGTGGATATATATACATGTACGAACTCTAGTGGGAAAAGGTTTTGGTCGTGCGTCGCTCAGAGTTTTCCTTCGGGTCGACGAAGCACTCCCTCTGTTTACTTATATGTATATATATATCATGCGTTCTCAACGAATGCACCAATCTTCATATTTTTACATTTTAATACACCGTACAGCATCGCAAGTTGGTGGTACGTCTCCATTTTTTATTTTTTATTTTTATTCCCAGCAAGTTGAATCTTCGTGTTGAGCTCTTTCTTCCTCATGTCATTTTTCATCACTCGCTCTGAATAGTGCCGAAGTGAATTCTCGTTACGAAGGTCCCATCCGGCAGACCCGAGCATCACGACAGCCACGAACGTCACTTCTTTCCTCTACAAAGTTGAAATTTGTACGTCTATACACCACTGCCATTGTACAAACTGTTAAAAAGATTGGTCTCCCTGGGATAGTGTAACTTAATCATCATTTCAATAATTTCACTCTCGCAATCCAAGTTTTTCACAACGTTCTCAGGTCTCATCATATACTCAAGAGTTAAATCTGGTCGTACAATTTTTTCAGCATTCCCATTGCTGCTCCATTTATACACAATCGCGAGATCGCAGCGCGATCCATGAGTGTGGGAAACAATTTAAAAGTGTTGAGAAGATAAAAATATATCCAATCGGGATTGAACTTACGGAGTCATTAATTTGAAAGGATCCCGACGCAGACTAACTAAATTTGGACACGACAAATTGGTCATTCCATTGAACTGAAAATAGTGGATTTTCGTACGGAAAATAAAATTTTGTCAGAAAATGTTGATACCTTGTTGAAAACGGTGAACTAAATATTTTTTTCTAATTTCAAATTTTTCGTCGTTTTGACAATATTTCACAATCATAACGAAACTGTCAACAAAATTTATGATTGATATGACCAACCATTCTTTCCGAACAGACTTTCTTCAATATTTCGCGCTGCAATGACAAATCGTTTGTGATTTTTTCAAAAAACGTTTAGTCGAACGTATTCAACGAAATATCGATATTTTCCCAACAAAATGTTCTTATCGGTGCGGCTAAGAAGACTGTGAATTCGGTTTAATTTGAGGAAGCAATGTGACGAGTTTAGAAAATTAACTGACACGTCTTTACATAAAATCCGAAGTTATTTATACATGAAGGATGTGTACAGGAAGCTGGAAGTTTTTGTTGAGAATATATAGAGGAGTCACGGCTCTCTCTTGTACGATAAAAGCGCATGGTTTCTGATTAAGAATGCAGGCACCGTCACTAGATCTCCATAACTAGTCGCTTGCGACGCTCTAAGTCACTGGCTCTTCTCTCATATTTTTTGTCCACCCGGTTTTTTTTTTTAACATTTAATTTTTTTATATTTTTTATTCCACCAGCTCTCTCGCTCAAGCGCCCTTTTCCCTTTCTCTCTCTGGTGCACCATCGGCTCTTCTACTTTTCCCTACCAGTCTGCAGTCTACTATACGCCATTTTACCCATGCCCCTTTTTTTCATCATTCAACTTACTCTCGGCGTTTCCATGTACCCTCCACTTTACCAGCTTCCCGGTTTCCACGTTATGTAACTCACCAAGATCTTCTCATCTCACCTTCGAGACTTTTCCTTGTTTTTTCTTCGCTGCCACTCCCTCGTTCACCCTGTTCCAAACCACGTCACTACTCTCCTGCTTTTTATTCGATCTTTTTCAACAGAGTTGCCGAAGAGGAGACTCCATCCTACAAGAATGGAATTTTAATGTATATTTTGGCAAACAAGATAAAAAAAAACACAATTGCTTGACGGCGTGGAGGGTTAAAAAATGGAGAAGCTCATTTCTTCGGTGGCAAAAACTCTCAAGAACCACCTCGGCTGCCTTTGTTTTCAGATGGAAAAGCAAAATAATTATCTATCGGATTTAAAATGAACCGACAAAAAAATAACGTACTTTTTTGTCATTAAGCTGTAGAAATTCCGGCTGATACAAACGGCGATATTTCTACGGTACATGTTCCAAATAATTTTCCCAACCTCATTGACGCAATTATCGCGACGACGATACGTGTCCTTCGGCTTTCGACCTGGGAAACCCAGTGAAAATACTTCGGGCACAGACTTCCACGTCGATTATGCAACGCGTAGACGCTTTTTCACAGACACCTCGGCAATTAATAATTGATAATTGACTGCATGAACTTTGAATGCCAGAATGTTGTTTAATTCCGAGAAAGAAGAAACCTCATAAAAAATGAAAGCTGTTAAAAATGAAGCAGGATTTGAAAAGTTGGTGAGTAATTGTGTGATTTTTGTTCACTGAGTTGGTTGCAGTCTGCATGTGACATTATTTCTTATACGAGGACGATCATTTGTCAGAAATTTCATTTTATTTTTCCTTCGTCTCGTTCAATATGCATGCCGCATTCTTATATTATCCGGTGGAGAAGAGACTGGAGGAGTGAGAAAATTTTCGAGCAAAGGATAGAAAGTGGAGAGGAAGAAAGTGAATAGCCTTGGTGGAGGTCTGTGCAAGGCATTTAAAGAAATCTTAATTAGTCGGTAAAATGGATGAGCTTGGGAGAGAAGAGAGGTTTGGTAAAAGAGGCAGGGAGTGTGAAAGAGTTCTGTTTTCGTACAGGACGAAGACAAGAAAGAGAGTGAGGCAGCAGGGAGAGAGTGATTGTGGAGTCTTTGCAATTATAATATTAACTCTTTTCAGCTTTTAATCCGATTCGTTAGCCTGTGTCTCAAGCGCTTTCGTAGACTTTCAAGGTTCATGTCGTGAACCGCTCGCACAACGGATATCTATACATTGGAAACTTGTCTATACGTATATAGGAATTCGTGCTCGATTTTCTCGTCACGAAAACGAGGGCAATTAAATATAAAGTAAACGCTATATAAACGTCATCTACGTGGCTTTATCGCGGGTAGATTTAGTGAAGGGGCGTATCGAGTAAGTTCCTTTCCATTCTCTCGTTAATACATCTACAGTAACTATTTTAGGTTCCTTTCCGTATCTATACCTTATGAAGTATACTCAACACAATGCCCCATTGTCCCTCCTAATGGCTTGCATTAAAGGGTGTCGTCGCATTGCTTGTTCGAAAATCTTGCAATTTTTGAGCTCAAGCTTGAAAAGCGGGCACATTTAAAGAGAGAGAGAGAGAGAGAGAGAGAGAGAGAGAGAGAGAGAGAGAATGGAAAAGAGACCGACATATCGCGAGATCCACGTAATTAAGACGCAATCGAATTGCTGCCAATATGTCGAGTAGCTTCCGACTTTCAGAGTCAATTTAATTTGAACGAATTTCAATGGATCGATTTGAAGATATTTCGAAAAATTCGACATATTTTCGTGAAATGATCCAAAACTTGGAACATTTTTACATTTTATTAAGCATTCCTTTGAAGAGTGCTCTAGGAGGGAAAAAAGCTTGAAATTCTATGGCTTGCCAGGATTCGAGTGACACTGCAGGGATAGCTCGTTAAATATACAGTGAACGCTATAGATGCATGAGCTTTATCCTCACAGCCGGAACGCTGAACGTAGATTTTTAACGAGAATATATGGGGGAAGCTCTGCTACATTCCCTCATTCATACATCTATAGGAACCACTTTCAGATCTGTCGTGTTCGTCTATCGAATAAAATATACTCGACACAATGCCCCATTGTCTTTCTTAATGGCTTGTATTAAAAGGAGTGAACGTTGCTTGCTCAAAAATTTCGCGATTTTCGGACAAAAGCTCGAGAAGCACACATATAGAAATATGAAGTATGGAACAGCATAAAGAGATTGTAAGAGGGATGGGTAGCGAGAAGGAAGAAAGAGTGAGCTATGAGTTCCGACGAGACTTTTCGACTGGCGAAATCACTTGGGAAATTGTCGTATTTATTCAATGTGAACATTCTTGGAACAAACGTCACAGTGGGGTGTGCCACGAGGTCTTTCATGGATCGAAAAGACTCGTGAATTCCAAAGACTTGCGAGGACAATGCGAGCTTGTGGCAAAAATCGAAACCGAAAAAACCATGTGAATGGTTTTATCAGGAAAGGAGGGAGAGGGAAAAGAAAAAAAGAAAAACGGGTCGACGATATCTCGATGGTTAAAGGAAAGAAAAGGGTTCGATATAAATGGCCAAACTATACTGGAATGCACGAGACGGGGTGGAACGGAGACAGGGAATTCGATAAAAGTTTTTCGTCGCGATCTCCGCTCCCGACAACAATGGAGCCAACCAAAGAAACTCACGATCCTCAGAAACATACAAATTGCCGGTGATAATTCTCCTTTTTCTTTTGTTTGCTTTGTTGTCTAAACGTTCGCCGATCCCTTCAGCGATTTGTTGGAAAAACTTACTAAAATAAACCAGTTTCAATAGCACCAGCTTGGAGCATTCAATGATACGGATTTCCTATCCCACTGATTGATCGACCTACTATTGTTTCGATTCGAAAAAAAGTCCCGGCTATTTCACCGCAGACGTTGTTCGAGGTGTCAAAAAATAAATAAACTCTACAGCACAATTCCCATTGTTTACAAACTTTTCAATCAAAATGACACAAAAAATCGATTCGAGTTTCTTCAACTTTTAAATTACGAATTTTATATCCGTGGCCCGAAAAAACTTTCGATAAAAAATAGATTTTGGAACTTTTAAGACTCTCAATTACTGAACGATGGTTTTTGAAAAAGTTGGATTTGAAACATCTTTCAACTCGCTTTTTCTGCCAGACAGTAATCCAGCGAGACATTATTTGAAGTTTCTTTCGGAAAATTGCACCACTGAAAACTGTCCCTTCGAAATATATTCCAAGTTGACTTTGGATATTCCGGTCCAGGAGGCCAGCTATTATCAGAGAACTCGTGCGATCTCTTTCACTCCGCAAGTGTGAAACTTTAATTAAATTGTCTTTGGGCGTGACGCGAACGGTTCTTAACTCGATTGGCCGAGATAACTTTACGACCCCTTTTGCTTCCTCGCAGTAGAAATGCTTCATACATATATATCTAGAATGGTAACGTTGGATCAGGTCAAGTATTTTCAAGTTTAGAAACTACTTCTAGCCAATTTTCGCTTGAAACGCCGATGAAAAGTGCCATTTGCGGCGATTCGCATTAGCAATAACCATCATTTTCGAGATTATACGAATTTATTTTTCCACGCCATAAAGGAAGAAAAAGAATAAAGAGTGAGGCGAAGGGCACGTTTTGCAAAGCTCAACTAAAACCGACGAAGCCTGGTAGTCATCATCCCAACTCTGTACCGCAACTTTCACAAAAATGCAAACTATCAAAGATTTCATCGATTATAAGTATCGAAACGTAAAACCAATGGGGTTGAAAAAAAAATACTGCAGATGGAAAATGAGGCAGCAAGCTTTCTGCCTAATCGGCAAATCTCTCGAAAGTTGATCTAACGTGAGGTGCAAGTTTTAATTTTTTTTTTTTTTCAACTCATCTGCTCATTTTTTTTTTGTGAATTACACGCGGACAGAAATTTTTCGAATTTGAAAGTTGCTGTAAAAGTTCATTTTGACGAGTTTCCCTCTGGTTTGTACCCTCAAATGTTTAATAAAGGGAAAAAGTTCCGAGAGCAAAGAGTAATAATAAGGGCGACATACCATGACGTGACTCTTGTCGACTTTATGGACGTGCAGGGTCGTGGGGTCGTATAAGTGAGGCGATATCAGATACTTGAGTGAAGAGGGTCTAGAGGTAGGCAAGTTCGAGAGAAATCTTGGTGCATACATAGATGGTTAAAAAGGGAGGGAACCAGGGTGAGGAAATGAAGAAAGAGAGAAAGAGAAGGAATGAAGTGGAGGGAGAGGGCCGCAAAGACGTGAGACGGAGTAACTTGATTAAATTTGTTCCCGTCGTCGTTGTAGCTTAATCTCCTCGTAGTAACTTGTGCGAGGCACGCAAGGGACACCGGTTATCCAAGTTTTTACTATCTACTCCATTTGGCGAGAGAAGTCACCCGATTAACGTTAGCCTAGATTCTGAATTCAAATTATGCTCGGATATGGAAGCGGATATGCAGTCAGCATGAGATTTGGGAGAACACAGTGTGAACGCAGTTAAAAAAAAACGCCAATTCGAAAATATCTTGAAATCTTTGAACCGATTAATTGCTATTCATGTATGTTAATGTATTGAGAACTATTCAATTAATTTCGTCTCATTACTCCGTCCGTACATGCGCACTCTTATTATTATTCTCGTTCGGAGCCATTCCAATAATCGATTCTGTAAAACCGTACATCCGTTTTACAGCAATTTTTCAGATGAAAAATTGTTTGTTTTTATTTTTCGGAAGAAACTTGGGGATTGAGCAAGAATTAAGTATAACAAGGCAATGCGTCGGTGTCAATATATTTATTTATCATATTTAGCTTCTTATAATCTCTCTGTCTCATTCTCAAGACACTAATTTGCCTCCATGCCTCGAATATATATATATTACAGTCTTACATCGGCGCTTAACCTCACCGTGCTCGAAAACTATATTTACAGGCGATTGCGAAAAAGCAATCGTAATGAGCGCGTTCAAAAATTTGTATCTCTCTACATTATGTCCTTTTTTTTTTTACGGACAAACCTTTCGCTTTGTTGTCTGTACTATTAATTTTTCTTCGATCCAAGACACAGCATTTCATCACAACGAACCTCGACCGAATTGGCATTGCAAAATTTTCATAACAATCGTATGATTTATCGACTTAACCGAAAAATCTTTTTATTTTCAACAACTCAGTTGACATAAAAATTAACACGAAGGAGGAATAAGTTCGAATTTACTCCGAAAATCGCCCAAACAAGAACGATACCAATTAAATTAGTGGACAACAATCAATTGAGTAATTACGTAGAAAAAAATCGACATGATCAATTAAACTCACAAACTTTCCCACGAATTCCATTCACTACCCTTTGCGAATACTTTCTTCTTGCCTCCTCCGTTATGCAGTTCAATGGCATTCCCATAAAAAATTCCTAGTCATGGGTGTCCAGAATTTCTGTCCGTAGCTGTTTTGTTTTTTGTTGTTTTTGTTTTTTTTTTTATTCAAAGTTCTCAGACAATAAAATCTCTTGATTGAATCATAAACTTTTCATCGTACGCAAATGAACGTTCGGAGATCGAAACACGACGTAATTGACGCGACCTTACTTACGTAGTTGCCGCCTCAATTGTTATCCCTTCATTGTTTACTATGATTAGCAATGGCATCCGACCATCGAGGAACAGCATTTTAAGTATTAAATCTTATATTTTTCCTCTGAGACAAAAAAGGTATTCGCCCGAAGCCAATAATAATCCAACGCGAAAGTTGGAAAGTTATCCCACATAATCCATGTCTCTAAAAAGCTTTCCTTTCATCTTAATCCCGTATACTTATAATTAAAATTCTAACAACTACGAAACTTTCAAGCGAGATTTCTCTTTGTAATCGCCCATTAATATAGAAACTTTTTCCCCTCGTTCTCCAGTGAACGGGCGTTATGTCTGTTAGGATTTTGCTGTCTACAAGACGCACGACCACTTTTTTCTGAAACAATACATTTTTAGGCCCATCCTCCCATCGCTTCTCGATAGATAAATTAAATAATTATCTTACAGCTTAATTATCGATGGAAAATTGCATCGTTCGGATTTTTTACGATGGCACAACTCAGACATTGCGCTCAGTATGAATGAACCAAAGCCTCGAACACACGCTCGTCGTCAACGACGTAGAAAAAATGATTATCGAATGAAACTTTTCTACCCTCGAAGCAATTATTACGGTTGAGCGTTTCGAAAATCGAATCGCAATGGAAAAGTAGTTGAAAGTCAAGTAACGCTTGTACTTTTGGACCAGAGCAATTGTCCTGTCGTTAAAACCACGAAGAAACATTGATATCCTTAATTTTCTCGGTCCATCTTCATTCAAATGGACATTATGATCTCTTGAGTGGATTTGAGCTGGGACTAGATGGCGAATAGAGTCCCAGCTTGAGACCCAGTTCCTTCGGTTTCCTTGAAGTGTTTCTGACAGGAAATGGACTGAAGAGTGATTTCGGACTCGGCGTTGCTTCGTGGCAAGTTGCCATTCGGCTTGACGTTCCATCCAAGGGTCCGAGACTCAAGGAAGCTTTTCGATAGTTCAATGCTTCTCTCGACGTCGTGTTTTCCGGAAATTTAACGAGTTGACTCATCGGTTCAGGGTCCTCAGAATGCAGGGCAGACCTCTTGGAAACTTCTTCGAGATCGTGGGATAATTCTGTGCTATAAGGACAATTTTTCAAGGCGCCGAAATCACGCTCGTCGTATTGATAATTCGGGGAAGGTGCGTGGGTGTTGTTACGCCTGGAGGTCAAATAAGAACCCACTTCCACGGGGTCCTCGTTCATTTTATAAGATGTTTCATAGTTCGTCGGGTTTTTCAAGTACGAATAGTTCTTCGGTGATAGGGGCTCGTACTTTTGAGTGTACAAATCCGTTGGGTTGTACGAACAATTGAGCGGTGAGACTAAGGATTGTTCAAGATTTCTCTCTGCCTCGAGACGTTTCAGCGAGACGGATGGTTCGTTCGAGTAGTAAGACGCACCGCAATCAAAATCGACTAGAGAGGAATTAAACGGCTCCAACGTGAGGTTATCGTTTCTCATAGCTTTGGAGGTTTCGTCCTCGTATCTAACACGAAATTCGAGTGTTTCTTTGGTCAGTAAAGATCGAGAAGTACCACCGAGATCGTAAAGACGCGAGGGTGAAGTTGGATCGTCGTGAAAGTCAAAATGTTCGTCCATCACAGGTTTTTCATAGGAACGTGCTGAGTAAGGATTACTCGGTGTTTTACGTGGTGATATTCGGGATTTGAAATCGTAAGGTTTGTACGTATCGTAGGGACTCTTCATGGGTGATCTCTCGAAAGCTTTTTCAGGTTTTATGGAATATTCGATCGAGGATGGATGCACTTCCGGATAAACTTGACACTCGGACGAATACGCCATTGGTGATATTATTTTTTGAGGAATAATCGAGGCCGAAGATGGTAAAATTTCTCCTGATGATATTTTGTCGAGTTTCTCGAGCTCTTGGTAAATGTCAATGTCACTTCTTGGCGACATACTGCGGAGACTGTATTTCGATGGTTTTCCAAATTTCATCATCGTGTCCTCGCTGTACTGCGAAAATGAATCCGCACTAATTCCTGTCTCCTGCATAGGATCGATATCGGCTTTCATTTCCATCGACTCGTTCGACGACGGATAAGAGAAAACATTGGTAGAAATACTGGAAATGTCGAGCGCTTCGATTTCACTTGGATTCTGACAGGAAGATACTTCGTCGCGATTACCAGCCACACAGATCGGTGAATCCTCCTCGTAATTGGCCAACAGCTTCGAGAGTTCTTCGTTGATTTGACGGTCGATCAAAGCCTCTCGAGTGTCCAAATAATCCCGAGAAATAACATCTTCAACGGCCATATGGTCGGACATCTCCGTGTCATCGATCAACGATAACTTGGACAATTCGTCGTTTATCTTGGCGTCGAACTCCGAACCACTGGCTGTCGTCATTTGATCAAAATCTTTGAAATTTATTCGCGCCAATTCCTCGTTTATTTCGTGCTCATTCAGTCCCATTTTTTCCAGAATTGGGCTGAATATTTTTGATATTTCCTCGTTGATCGGACTTATCGTGATTTCCTTGGATATTTCCTCGAGATCGGGCAATCGCTTCTTCGCTTGACAGGTCAATATTTTGTGCAATATCGCAGAGTTTTCTTGTATTATTTTCAAAGCACGATCGCTACTCCTACGACCGTTGTCGCGACCAGCGCGTGGTTTAACTTTCGTCCACACTCCTAACTTTGACTCGGAATCGTCGTCCGGTTCGCCGTTGCTCTTCTTTCTAGCGTAATTCTTGAGAATACTTTCGCTGCCTTCTTCGAGATTGATCTTCGGCTCTACCATGTAAGATTTACGTGGTTCGGTGAAAACACTTACGCGAGGAGGATCGGGACGAGCGCGCGAGAATTCACTCGCCGAATCACTGAAATTGTCCTGACGTCGAGCTTCGAGGTTTTTCAAATCTTCCCAAACGTAACCAGTTTTCCTTGTTAACATACTCGTGTCAGCTTTGCCCTCGTTTAACGTTTTTTCCTCCAGTCGTTTAATGTCTTGGAGGATATCGCTCGATCTCTTTTTGTGCGTATCAACGATCAGCTCCTCGAAAGATGGAGACGCTTTGAGTTTACCAAATCGCTTCTCGAGGCTGCTGCAACTTCTCTCGAAAGGCTTAGAGTTTTCTCTCGTACCGAGCGAGTATTTACCATCAAGGTCACTCAATCCTGAACCTTTGAAGGAACTGCTGCTTTTATCCACGAATGCAAGACGATTCGCGTCGTATTTATCGCGTGGCAAAGGCGAAACCGTATCCGTTTCTGCGTAACGTTCCTCAGTCTTGTCTACTTCTTCGATCGTTGTTTTTTTACTTCGGTAACTGGCGAGCTCAGCTTCTTCTTTGTAAAGACTGGTCTTTATCCTTTCGTTCTTCGCTTTTTCACACGGTAGACTTGACAATGTTTCAGCCAATTCTTTCTCAAAAGGTCTGCAGGAATCGTACTCGTCATCGTTCTTTGAACTCTTGCTAACGTCGCTGCTCCTTTTAACTTCCAATGAGAGGCTCTTCACGTTGTACTTCAAACAAGTTCCTTCTTCTTTCGAGCTCGTTGATTTTTGCTCCGGCGAAGTCTCTTCACTATTTCCGTTTCTGCTTTGTTTGCCTGTCGTCCCATACGGCGAGGGCGTCTTTTGATTCGGGTTCGCAATGGGATAAAAAGGTGACGTAGCCGAGCAAATGTCCATCGGGGATTCCGATAAATTGTCCTGACCGTCCGCGTAATTCGTTCGGTACTTGATCGAATTGGCACTTACCGGTGACTGCAACTCCGAACTGAACGATTTCTCGGAAGACTTGTTCGCTCTTCCCGGACTACAGGACTCGCTGGAACTGCTAATTACGAACTTTGGACTTATCTCGGACTTGTTTTTTAACGAGTCCGTGCTGATGGGTGTCGAGGGACTTGATTTGTCGAAAGATGGTCTTGTCACGTCCAACTTGGTATCTGATTTAACTTTTTCATTGACGCTACCCTCCGATTCCAACGATCGTAGAGTCAAAGTTTTCGAATCTGAACTGAACGACGAATGTTCAGACTTGTCCATCGGAATATTTCGCGAATCCGTCGTTATGCTCCGCGGACTTGTTGCTAAACTCGAGTTTCTTGAATCCGGGCCCATCGTCTCTCCGGAACTAAACGATTTTCCACTTTCCGGCGTTTTTGGGCTTTTTTTCTTCTCCTCGTAGAACTCGCTTGATTTAGGATCTTGATAAACGTAATTACAAGTTAAATTTGATGGATTCACGCCACTGGCGATCGAGGTCGCAGTTGCCAGTGGTTTGCCATCGTTCGGCGTGCTCACTATCTTTTTAATCAACTGCGGAATTGTTGATTCCACAGAAACTGGCTCGACCGGTGCTCCGAAATCGTAATCTAGCGTTGACGCTCTTTTCTCAGCACCGCTAATGAAGGATTCATCGGCAAGAAATTTCGGGACAGGAACTTTGGGCTCGTTAATCAAATTGCCGATAATTTTTGTGCTGTCATCGAAATAGTCGACGTTGTCATTGATGTTTGAGGTTATAGCAGACGTTTGCGAAGTATCAGGAACTCTTTTTTCCATGCTCAACGTCCCTGTGGAGTCAGTACTTGTTTCTTGACGAAAATCGATTTCATGAGGCTGATGATTGTCGATCTGGTGGTCGCTTTTCATCGAGACCTCCGGGGAATTAATAACTTTGCTCGAAGTCAAGCCAGGATCCATCGCGATGGATCCATCAGGATTCGTGTCGGAATTTTTCGTCGTTGGAGGCTCAAAGCTGTCGGCGGTTTCCGTTCTCAGTATCGTGACGTTTTCAATGAAAGGTGCAATTTGGGAAGCTCCGCTAAGTTTTTCATTGACGGTTGCCGGTGATATCGGCAAATGGCCGATCACGTAGGACGTTGGGTAAATTGTTCGTTCCATGCCATTATTTTCTGTCTGATTTTCCACCAGAGACGATATCGTGTCAGATGAAATATCGTACTTGGAGCACATAGGAACTGCGACCTGCGTCGGAGCAATGATCGGGTTCTCGCTCCGGTCAATCGACGCGGATTCGTGATGATAAATTTCATCGTTTCCTCGCGACTCGCTCTCCGAGCGCGTGGTCTCTGTAGTAAAGGGCAACGCGACAGCGCCGAAGGTCGTTATCGTATCGACACTCGGACCAGCGTCTTTAGTCGCAATGGACGAAATTTCTATCGGTTTAATCTCGTGATAATCGAGTGCCGATGAAACTTCAAGATTTTTCGTTTTCTCGGATATTTCAGATTTATCAGGGCTAATTAAAAAATCGTACCTATCTAAAGACTCAAAATCCTTTTCCGGGAGCCGAGCTATCGAGCACGCAGCTTCTTTGTCATCGGGAATAACTGATAACGCAGTGAAGTCTTTCTCGTGCGTTGTCACAGTCTCGAGAGTCTTGTCGTTGGTTCCAGGATCGAATTTGCGAGGGAAATCCTCGTTGGACAATCCGGCGTTGTCCATGAGACTTATCGGTGATAGATTAATATCGTCGCTGGACGATAACCTTCTTATTTGGTCGGTGATCATCGCAATCGACGAAGACGATCCCTCGACCGATAATAATTGTTTGGAATTAGAATCGGAATCATTGAGGTCGTTTCCTTCTTGTAAATTGGCAGCCTCGCGATCAGAACTCTTATCAGGAAGTTGAGACGAGGGCGTGACGCCAATAACTGGAGATGGGCCAGGACGTGGACTCTTTTCGTCGTCGGTTGCCATAACGTAACAATCTGACGTCGAGGTTGGCTCTTCGCTGTCAATGTCGCTCAGTCGATCAGGCTCATCGCACAATTCGGTTGAGGTGCTGTCACTGTCACTGTCGTTGGCACTGCCACGTTTCTGGGAGCTCGCAATCGAGGACATTGTTTCAGAGGAATCGAGCATGCTTGACGATGTTTCAGCCTCATCTCCCGCTAGAAAGAGAGAGAGAAATATGTCTGAGAACTGATCGATAAATAGGCGACACACTGTGCTGCATGCAACTCGCTACTCGTGCCTCGTGACACGATGAGATTCCGATCACGGTTGAGAGAAGAAATAGTTTGCTCGGCTATTTAAAAAAAAGAAATCAGAAAATTCTCTGTTTTTTCTGGAGTCATAAAATTTGATAGAGCGAAGGGCGCGTTACGGAATGAATTTTATAGCGAGACTAGTGAATGGGGTGGAACAGGTGGCACTGTGGGTCGACACGGTATCTGGGTCGAGATATACGGAAGCGGATGTTGACCCTGAGTGCCACACCTGCGTCGATACTCGTACCCGTTGGCGATGAACAGGTGATTCGATGAGAGAATAATCCAGCGTATAAATAGACGGAAGAGGGTAAAATAGGGTTGATGATCGACAACGTAGGGTGCTTGGATATTTATTACCGATCAAGGGTCTCGAAGGTTCGTATACGAAACGGCGGATACTGACGGAAAGCACAAAATTCGATTCTTTCCCATTTCGTGACAAATTCTCATTCTTTCATTTTCACCACTTGAGCTTCTCTTTTTCTGATATTCTGCAAAAGTTTCTACGATTGAAAAACTATTGAATGGTTAATGCTTACCATCCGCCTCGTTTTTCGCCTTCTTCGTATCCTTCCAATGTAACGTCACACCCTGTTTTTCCTTGCGACCACTTTGTACTCTCACATTGTGAATGGTCGCTGTTACCCTTGGTTTTGGAGGTATAGCACCAGGCGGTGGCCCAAGCTGACGAGTCTTAGTGCTCACCAATGCACTCTTACCGACCAAGAGATGATTCATCGCTTGAGAAGTCGAACTTGGTACCATCGATTGCCTTGCACATGCAGCTAAAAATAAAATTGCCAAAAATGAATACGATCCATTGCGGGAATGTCTTTGCGATTGGGGAATCTTTAATAATTCATCCAAGTCTCCAGACATGTGTGAGGAATTGTATTCATGCACTGCTACTGTGTCGCGGTCATTCGGGGACCAAAAAAATCTGTAAAAAAAAAACTGGGACCTCATGGAGTGTTCAGCTTCTTTGGAAAATTGCAAAAACTACTTTTCGCTTAATGATTGATGCGGGAGCCAGTTCATGGAAATTCGGTCACTCAACCAAGTACTGGCACGATGATTCTCAACTTGGGAGACCACAGACATCGACCGTACAAGTTCTGGTGTACACCAGACATTTCTATGTACCCAAGTTCCGAGACATTTGTTATTTATTCTTATTTACCTGACAGAATTATGTGAGCTTGACGTTGCCGTTCCCGCAACTTGGCGTATTGATGTTTTAGAGTACTTATGTCTAACGCTAGCCTTTCCCTGTCATTCGTGGGGCCAATCGTCTGCAAGGCACTCGACGACACGTTCGATCGATCTAGAAAAAATCAAGAATTCGCATAAAATGCAGCACGAAAATACAGCCCAATGTTTTTTTTTAAAGGATTATCAAATATTTGTTTCTCTAAATTCACAATTTTCGTATCAGCCAAAATTTTACTAAAAAATTGTATTTTTATCGTATTTTTTTGGAAAAATATTTCAAAATTAAATGAAATAAATCAATTTGAAGAAAAATTGTAGCGATAAATGCGATTTCCAAACCTTTTTTAAAACGTTGAGAGACTCCGAACATCGCAGCTGCAACTGCCATTCTTTCTTCTTCCTCGGTATCTGTATCCTCTTCGTCACTTAATCTTCGCGCCCATGGAGTTATGTTGTAACGATGTTTTTCCCGAAGATCCGTAACTCCGTACAACGGTCCCATATTTACAATAGTCTGGTACAAGGAAATCAAATGCGTTGATTAACCAATGAGAGGGATAGCAAAGAGTGTCAGTGTCAGGGAAAAAAAATGCCTTCGAAGGAATTTGAAAATTCTCTGAGAGACACTGGAGGAGAAAATGAAAGATCGATTACTGACCTTGATAAGATTATTAACATCTGTGAACTCGAGCATTTCTCTTGTCAGAACGCCCATAATACTGTAGAACTCGTCCGCGGACGTGACCGTCATGATGCGACTGTATAAAAACAAATATTTGTAAAATAAAAATAAAAATATTGAAATGTAGAAAATTAAGCTTTTCAACGTTTTCTCATAAAAACGCGTCCAAACGATCTCGAGGGAATCACTAATATCTCGAAATATACGTACTCGGATATCCCTTCCCATATGGCAAGGGCAGTTCGGAGCAAAACCTCGTCACCTTCGACAAAAATCAGATCCCAAACCCGTAAAACAGCTTCTTGAGGCAAACAGTGGCAAAAAAGTGTGAGGAACCACTGCATCGTAAAAACATTAGTTAACGGTGGTTCGTAGCTGCTTCCTGAAATGCGAGAAACAAAATATTTTCTGAATGTTTTTTCAATTGTTTTTGGAGAAATTTATTGTTATTTACGGATATGTTTGAATCTATCGAAGTGTAAAATGATTTTCGTTTTTGTCGTTGGAAACTATTTACTTTTTAGTTGGTCGGAAATTTATTTAGTGAGAAAAGTCAAAAAAAAAGCAAATCTCCAACGAATATCCAGGCTGTGGGTAAACGATGGTCAGGTTTTTCGAGACAGTATAGGAAATTAATGGAATCTGTACTTGAGGAAAATTACACACCTGTGGCTTTGTCCTTAGCGTCGGTTTGCAACGCCTCGAGATGTCTTGACAACTTGGGCAATCTCATTCGCAGCAAATCACGAAAAACAGCCATGTCTATGGAAAGACCACGGAGATTGTCGGCAAAATATCCTTCCGGTAATACGCCCTCGATCAGATAGATCATGACCTTGACTGCGGAAGATTCTGCTCGGTCGGTAACCTGAAGCACAAGGGCAGCTAAAACGTTGAGCCCTTGGCAGTAACCGACCGATTTGTTCCAACGCGCAAAGCCAAGCAGTACACGACGGAGAACTGCTTGATTGTCTCGTCCAGCTGCACCGCAGAACAAGCTGCAGCCGGTCCTGTGGAGGTCCTGAAAGCGTTGCCACGTCATGAGCAATTCAGAGAATTCATTCGAGACATATTTTCACCCCATTAAGAGGCTCGTGTCCGAGAACAGCCTGAAAATTCTCTCGAAAACGCACCAAATTTATTCACCAGTCATGTTGAATTGTAAAAAAAAAGAAAAAACGCGTTCTACGTGTAAATTATTATCGCACAAGATGAAAAAACAAAACAGCTTAAGGCCGTAAGCGTGAACTTTTCTCAGCTTGATAACACGCACGTGCCTGGCATGATTCTCTCATTTTTCAACTCAAACAACGTTTTGCGTAATGTATTCTCACGCAGATGGGATGTCGCATCATACATTTTTATCACGTTTATTTCGTGGATGATATCTATAAAGCTGCTATGAGAAAATAATACATTTTCATATCATCCCTGTATGGGTCACGATAAAAGAAAAGTCTTGTCGTTTTTTTCTTTTCATGTCCTTCGTTGTTTAAATTTATTCTCGCTTTTCCCATTATTTACTCCGCAATTATTTCTGATAAAGCCCATTCAGGGTTTTTCGGGGTTTGTCATGGAAAATCGTGTCAGAGTAGAATTAAAAAAAAACAACGACAAATTTGCAAGGGATTTCAATGTGGAACTCGTTTCGTACATGCAATGAATTTTATTCGACACAAAATTTACGGTGAAAAATAAAATTGGTTTTTGCTCTGTTATTCGATTGAAAATCCACGTTAATTGTCCTGCCAGAATTGAAGCTACAAGCAGTACACCATTACACGCATCAATTGCTAACGAAAACGGGCGTACTTAATGAGTCTGCTACGCAGGGATGCTGCACGAAAAACATAAACTGTTAATCCGCAAGAGAGATGGAAATATTGTGAATGTGCGTATGAGATTACAAGCACAAGTTTATCACGTGGATGTCGTGACAATGGCGCAGAAATTGCTTGACATTGTATATTCTGGGGGAATTACTCGCGAGGCTACCAGAAACCCGAGCAACGTAAATGCAGGGATGAGAATTCACGACACACGTTATTTCATTTATTTTCATTAATAATTAACGCAGCGACAGTTCTCACTCGATCGAGAGAGCCAAATTATATTTTAGCCCTTTGCAAGAATTCTCACGGCTCAAAATTCATCTGCTTAATTAAAAATTTTATTCAAACGAGAATTTTCACGACGATTTTACTTCTATGATGTTAGTTGCGAAAAAATACAGATAAAACGATCTTTTTCCAATACTTTGAAAATTCATCGCGCCAAAGTTTGAACTTCTTTCGAAGAAAACCTCAACAAAGCAGTTGGTAGCGAATTTACTCAACTCTATAAACTAGTCATGGGTCAAATTTTCAGATAACTAGAAAGAGTCAACTTTCAATAGCCAATTAAAGGGCATGACTGATTTTTATTATTCGTTATGAAACCTGTCCAATTTAGGAAGAACAATTTGAAAATCTGAGCGAAGTGAAAGGTTTCGCGAAGAGTTGAAAATTCTTGAAGTTTGTCAGAGGAAGGTGAGAGTTTTCGAGATTGAAAGCAGCGGATATAAATAAGGTGTATATCCTTGTCTCACCTTCACGATTTGTATACCAAGCTCTTCGTCGTCGGGATTGCTCCACTCGTTGAAACACAATTTCTCTGCTTGTTTCCAATCTATTCCCCGTTGATCTAAATGCCGTTCTGCTAATGTCAGCCACAACTGTTTGCCAGGAATAAAATGACGAAGAATGAATGAAACATCAACGTGAAATTCGAGATGTCAATTTTTTAAGATCCTTTTATCGAATAGCACCAAATTTGAGGCTTAAGGACTCACTCTTTTTCGAAACTCTGGAGGTATTCCACCTTGCAATCGAGCGACCATCTTCATGGCATCCAACCATTGTGTGAAGCCACTCTCGCCAGGCTGGGGCGTCAGACTAAATCGCATTCTCGTGTCTTCGCCTGTTGAATTGAACATTCGAATCATTTTTATCATCAGGAAGTGCAAGACGGATCATCAAAACTTTCATTAAATTTTTTTATTAAATTTTTTTTTAATTTTTTTATTGTGAAATTCAAATTTCACTTTCCAATTGTGCAGCTTTCCAGACACGCGTGTACTCAGTACACACGCGATGATATTATGATTGGTTGACAAACGAATATTTGTTCGATTATCCGCGAAAAAGGTGGAGTCAACGATGGAAATCAATAGGATTGATCGGACGACGTTGGAAAAATGGTCTCGAGAAACGTTTCTTTTTCACTTTCATTAAAAAAACATTTTGAATTCGGAGTAGGTGATACAAAGAGATGCCGTGAAACTGAAATCGATAATCCAGATAGAATACGCAGAACTTGCACCATAAACTATTCACGGATGCGGCAATGTCTGTGAATGAATCTCATACGCCCACTTGCGTTAGCTCGTACTTTAGTCGGAAATCTGGAGCCTTACGAATTTACGCTTCACATTTTTTTCTTGGTGTATGTACAAATGACAATGAATTCTACGCCCACGAGGTAGTAAGAATTAAGTGGAAGATTCAACATTGTCTCTATTAAAATTCATAACGTTTCATGGATAAATAACAATTTACCGGCAACTGAGTTCTCCGACGTAGTCGTGAACCAATTTCCCTAACCGTTGGAGCCATTGGATATTTATAGAATTAGTTATTTATGTAATTGAGCAGCAATCTCAAGTGATACAAATTTTCCATGGACATCTACACTCCAGCAAAAAGATAAATTGGTAAAAATCATTTTTTTTCTATTTTGAAATAATTGCGAACATTTTTCAAAGTTCCCCGCTTTTCTGAGTTGCACGAGCTCCATGAGTTAGCGTTGTCATAGCATAATTACTGTACTTTACCATGTAGAAACATTAAATTCGATTTCCTTAAGTTAATTCTCGTTAATCCTGTGTCCGAATCTTTCAGTTCAACGAAACTTTATCCAAAATAACGAAAATCGGCTCAGTGGACGAAAAATAATAAAAATAATTGCAAAGGAACTGAAAAACAATTTTTAAAACATTCGTGGCTCTAGCGGAAAGTGCCTTGGTTTGCTACGGTTCTTTAGTGAATATCCATTCGGTATCGATTCTTGTTTCCATGGGTAATTCCTTTATAACAGTATAAGACTAAATATACGTCCTTTATAATATTTCGAAAGAGACTCTATTCAGGGGAGTAACGTGACATGACAATGGGAATTCTTATAATCATTATTGCCAATTGGATGCGAGGATTATTATACGACGTGTATTTTCGTACCTCTATTTATCATGGTTAATTAAATGGCAACCCTATCCATGTCCGGTAATCCAAAAATAAAACGTTGGGTTGTTTGTGAGGTTGAGACGATTGGTACGAGACAGTGCTTATTTCGGTGACGGGAAACAAGTGGCGAGCTGGTGACAATGGGGAAGAGGATGGTGCGAGAGGGAGTGAGGTCCAAGTCTGCCACGAGGGTTGTCTATATAAACCAGACGGTATTCTCTTAGCTCCACCTTTGACGTAGACACGTCCGGTACACACTTTGCAATGGAGAACTAAGAGTATATACATATACATGTCTCTGAGAGGGTGGCACACATACTTTTCTCATCTCCCTGTTCATGGACCGTTACATCTTTCACTAGACGTGCGACTAGCCGATAATACATCGTCAAACTTGACGCCACGTCTGCGAGCTTTTTTTTCGCAGTTTTCAATTCAGGAGAGAACTCCTCTGTGTGTTCCTATGAAAAGCAAACCTTTAAGCAAGGAAGAGAGCTCACAGAATCATCGAGTTTTCATGAATTTGCAACTAAATAAATTCTCGACTGAATGAGATCGAAACTTTACCATACGACCCCAGATTCAGTCGCAATTACTGTGACGCGACAAATGAAAAATATGTAGACCGAAATTCTCATGTTTATTTATAAGAATCCTCCAGAGACAATATTTGAATATTAAACCTTTTCATCACAACAAAGTTTATTCAACTCGGAAAATAAGCCATTTCTAGCAGAGACACTGTAGTGCATGAATAATAAATTCCATGGGGAAAATGGTAAGCGTTTGGATCGTGCGTTTAATAAACCGTTAAAATCGTACTGTACGCTCCTTAAAATCAAATTAAGCTTTGATTCGAAGCAACGCAGATTCCGAGTGGAATATCGAGCTTCAAATATCGCATTACACCTCTTCCCTTCCCTTTACTCGCCTGACTCGTTTCGTTCATCTCATATGCCACGAAATCATGCGTTTCTCTATTAGGTTTGCTTGTTTTATACGAATAAATACACTTTTACTATTTCGCAGTCTAGTGAGTTGAATCAGTATGAAATATTAATTCGATTAGGCTCCAGGAGACGGAGATTTGAATCAAATAATCCTCCAAACATGTACGCACTCCTGGTCGTAGTCAGAATATCTAAAAAAAATTCAAGCGATCTTGGAACTTCATCGATATGCAGTCTCCACTTTCGAAAGAGTCTTAATGTCACTTGAATAATTTGGAATTTACTATGCAAAAAATTGATCGAATGAGCATCATCGTGATTCAACAAAACTTTTCAAGCGACGAGGACAAAAATGTGTGCATAAATATGAACTGTAAGTGCCTTCGGCTTTTTCAAGCGAATTGCCGATTTTGATCACTCAATTTTTTCTCATTAATCGGCGGAGGAATAAAAATTTTACCGCATTAGAATAAATCTGTGTGGGTAAAAATTCATGTAGCGAAATAAAAAACGAAAACGATCTGACGAAGTCTAATGAAATTTATCACGCGAGACCTTTTCTCGTTTTTGTCGAACCGATAGTGGAAAGCGCTACTCGGAGTTTTCAATTGTTCGATAAAAAAATGAGAACGGTATGGCATAAATACAAAATGGTTATTCTCTCGGATGATTCCCGCATATTCCCATGACGTATGAGTCTGAACATGTGGCAGATAAAGACAAAAACATAAAGCGAAGTATTTCACGTGACATTTTCGTTTCAAAACCCTGACCCCATTCCATTTTTTTCACCCTATTTCTTTCTATACAAAAATGAACGAACACGTATTCCCGGATTATTGGATTTGGCCATTACTTCGATTGTTCCGAACGGTTAAACTTTTCTTCCATCTCCTTTCAATCAAAGTGTGATATTTGAGAACAATGAGAAATGCAAACAAAAACCCTTTGAATTTTCGGAATTTTTCAAGTAATTTGTAAATCGATCGCAAATTTCAAGTCAAGTTTTTTTTTTGCTGTGGCTCTTTTAAGAAATGCTGCAACTTGACCGAATAAAAAGTGAGTCATTTAATTAAAAAATTCGAGAGTCCAATTCAATCAAACTGTATTGTCGTTTTTTTTTTTTTTTTTTTTAGTTGCTCAATTTGAATGAGTAATACGTAAATTTAAAAAAATGGCTGTTTGCTACGTTTGGCTTGATTGTCGAGTTGTGGCTATTCGAATGCGAGGAGGTGGAGGTGAAATGACGAATTCAATTATCCGCAGGAATGTACGAGTGTAAACATGAGAGCTCATTAAATTGTTGAGTGCTCTAGTTAATACGTACGATAAATTAAATGTCTCTGAATTCAAATGTTCTCGATATTGTCGGGGATGTTTTACGCCCTTGTAATCGAGAATGCTCGACAATGGGAAGAGAAAAGTGTCGATAAACCAGAACTCCGGGATCCAGTAGGAAATTCATATCCATAGAGATACTGTTCTGCGAGTATTCAAACTCTCGGGAATGAACTTGGTTGCCCTGGATACTTTCTGAAGCCCGCGGATGTCTGCACTGCATACATACGTTTTTGTATACATTTATCTACATGCACATTAATCTCTAGTCAAGATTCCGAAATCACACAACGATAAACATGCGGATAAAAGAATAGAATTTGAAATTGAAAAAAGGCCCACGGTTTTGTCTTACGTGTCAGAATATTCGACAGCGCATTCATTTTTTTCAATATTCTCGAATCATGCTGGTGAAATCAATTAACTCGATCGTCTGAATCAAATTCTCTTAAAAATCTCTGCCAAACTTGGGGGAGTGTACATGGAGAACACCCAGAAAAAAGATTTATTGAAAAACAATAAAATTGATTTGCCTGGAATAAATTCATTAATTTAAATACCAACCTAATGGACATTTATTCATTTCAAATAATTCAATTTATTTTATATATAAATCTTCGGAAGTATTCAAAATAAATAGCAATTTTATTTGAACGTAATAAATATGTTATTTATTTTAAACGACATATGTATCGAAATGAAATTTTATGTTTATTGAAAATGAACCTCGTTGTTTGAAAAGCATAAATATTTCTTGGAATTCAATAAATAAGTATTTTATTTAAATAATTTTTTGTAAATATACTCTTTTATTACTTTTCAATAAGTCTTGTTTCTGGGTGTATCAAAATTCATTCAATGGCTGAAATAATGGCTGTAAGGTTTGGACATGATGTCACATTTGCAAGACGATGTGAAAGTTTATAGAACTTGTGTGGAAAATTTGAAAAATACGTTAAAAAAACTGAGACGGCTGGCTGCGTGTGTTTTTCAATTTCTTTATAATTTAATTGGATCAATCGAACTGTTTTGTAGGTGGAAATTGTCATTGGTTTTCGGAAAATGAACAAAAATGATTTTGGAACCGAGTTTGTGGGTGCTGATTGGAACATAGCTCATTGGGAAAATGACGGGCTACAACAGAGTGAGTGAAACGCCGAAAGACAAGGATGACGTGCGCGGTTTGATGGAGTCAGTTTTAGTGTTGAGTCGGGATTAAATGGTGAAAAAAATGTGTAGATTAATTGATCACCTTCCTCTTCTTGATATTTCGCAGAGCTGGCAGCATTCGCGGCTCCTGACGCGAGGCTCTTCAGGGAGTTGAAAAATCCGCTCATTCTCCAATTAGAAACTTCTCGTCTTCTTCTTCATCTTTCACGCTCGGACCTCCACTTTTCTTCGATCTAACTAACCATTCTCACGTCTCATGTTTGGAGTTTTCTGTCGCGTAAGCGCCCTCGATAATAAGTTATCCAACGTGTGTTGGTCGTTAAACCTTTTTTCCTTGTAGCTCTGAGCGGCTGAACGATCTCGCTATATTTTTCATGTCCTTTACTTGGTTTTGAATTTTTTTCCGACACATTATATGGAGTCGATAGTTTACATTGATGCTAGCAAAATTGAATTATCGATTGATCTTGTACCGCACAATTTTCCCCTTTCGTCGATATTCGTCGATGCTTCAGAGGAGAAATTTCTTCCAAAATAATTTCAATCTAAGTCCGAGCGGTATTAATTTTTTTTTTGAAACTCTACGATCATTCATTTCGAATAATTTACGTGAGTTTTTGCATACGAAAAATATCTCGTCTTAACATCTGTCAACCCCCTTTTCGTGCACACCACGAAAAATATCAAACTCTGTCGTTTTTTCTGCGATTTTTGTAAATTTTGAAAAACATTTAAATGGAAAAATATTCCGTTAAGTTAAAGATCGGCTCTTGAAAGTCACGATTAGTGCGCGACACGAAAGCTTCATGGAATACCGCGAATGTCATGTCCTCATCAACGGAACAATCGTTCATATCGACGAATCGTTTTATATTATTATTTCATTGGGGTAAATATTGCTTGGGGCGTGATCCAATCCGTCATCCGGTTGACAGAAGGAAACTCTCTTCTTAGCACGTGTATCGTGTTCTCGACCTAATTTAAATAATTTTTCGAAGAATGCGACACGTTTCCGGGTTTGCAGTAATTCGCGAGACTCCCCGGCATCCGAATTTTAAATTCAACGCATTTTTTGCGAACGTACTCCTGAGCATTGTCGCATTATGAGAATACCTAAGCAGAAAAGAATTTGGACAAAAGCACGTCCTGTAAGGAAGCAACGATGGGGGCTCATAAGCAATTTCACGAAGGAATAAATTTCAATTTATCGCGGTGCCTTGGTTGATATTCGAACGGGAATTTCCGTCTCCTTGCCTGCAAGGGTTGATCGGTTATCATGACAGCAGGGTCTCCTTACCCTTGGGCTTGTTAACGACTCATTAACCAATCGTTCCCGAGTGACCGAGAAGCAACGTAAAGTCACGGGGTAAATGCATGCTTACAATCCAGTTTTTAACTTAATTTCTCATCACATTGTCAATTTGAGATCCTCGATTTTTTTGACATTCATTTTTTTGACAGTAAGTTTTTTTAATCAAAATTTGGCGAAAAAAACTTCTCAACTGTTTCACATCAATATCCACAGAGAAATAAAAAATTTCCTAAAATAAAAAACCGCACTTGGTACGAAAATTATTTGAAAATTAATTGAAAAAGAAAAACAAATTTTTTTCAAATCATGTTTTTTTATAATCCTGCTGAAAATTCCCGATGCTTCGAAATCGAAAATCTTTACATAAATCTATAGTAGCTCTCGGTCTTCCGTGATAAATGAGTCTATAAAAAATTAGATATTTTTAAGCCGTAAGCCTGATGGGCGGCTTGGCTCGTGTACTTATCGCACACGGCTTTCCGGCTGCATAAGGTCGACCGAGATATTTTTATGAACATATACGTGAATATTACGCATACGACCCTCGATAGTCTCGTTTCGATAAAGCTCACAGCTGTCGCTCTCGATACACTATCTGCTTGGCCTTCAAAGAGCCTGTGCAGCTAACATTATCAAAATAATGTACCTCACGTTGAAATCCTAGTCACAAACTCATATAAAAAAGCGAGGCTTGTCTCTAAAGGAACAAAAAAACTCGATGATTTATAAAAACCACGATAAACATGAATGGATCTTCGATCCTTTTACTCCATAAAAAAAAAACTCAAAAATTTGCATATTTCACTGAGTAAGCCCGGATTTTATTTTGGGTCCATTATCAAATTCCTTAAGACACTAAAAACCATAAAAATGTTTATTCAACAAAATTTCTTTCGGTCAAGCGATAACTGGATTGGCCGGCCGATTTTTCTGTATTTTCATGGACCCGTATAAAATATATTTTTTTAAAAATAAAAGTCGTGCAAAGAAGCGGCTCCAATTTGGAAAAAACGTGAGAATGTATCGACGAAACAATCCACGTGATAATTTTGTCGTTCTATTAACATTATTCGAAAATTTATAATTTTGCTGTATTAGTATCGATGAAAAAATATGATCCGGCGTAGATTCGCGTATATAATAATTGCGTACCCGAGTCCATTGCAATTTGAGTCCGATTGGTTGCTCAAGGATCCAAAACTCATCAAATCCCCCCCGCCCTCTCTCCCCATGTCAGCGTTAGCTTGATTATTCTCTTTGATGCTCGAGCTCATCGTCTCGACGCTCTAGGGCTTTTCTCTTTACCGCAAGCCCGTTCTAATATACTAGAAGAAATAGAACCGAGCCTATTTCAATTTTGTCGTATTGTCCGGTATCGCCAACTGGCAGTGAATAACATAACATATATTTCATAAGTGTGCTTTATATACACAAATACACATGCTCATAATGTGTATATATACATTGGAGCTCTATATACTAATATGTACATAAACGCACAATCGATATATTTGTGTGAATATGAAAAAGACACGTATTCATAGGTTTTATTTTGATGTGCATACGAACCAACGAAAAGGGGCTTGAAAAATGAGATTTTTTCGTGTGCGTAGAATTTATGGGGGATAAAGAGACTATAAACGAAGGTTGAAACCCATAACGAGCGAAAGATCACGTCTTATGTGGAAAATGTAGCGACCACGATATTCCGCATCTACTGACTATTTTCACTTCGATCGTTTTTTTCTCTCTTTCTCGCGCGTTCTCTCCCACTTGCTTGGAAGACTCTGGGTCGTCCAGGGCAGCCTCGTGTGTCTTTTCCAGCGGAAATTCCCGCCCTATATCCTTTGGAAATACCGCAGGGCTCTAGGTTACGTTCTGAACACTCATCTCTCAACACTTGCAGTACCGACACTCGTGGAACGAAAATGTGGAGAGATCCGAAGGGTAAAAATGATGGAACAACATTTTTCAACACACGCACTACGAGGAGGATATCGGAAGAGAAAGGTTTTCGAGTGAATAAATAAAACCGAATAAAAACCGCACCAGTAGACGATGGTTTACGTGATCAAGTGTCGTCGTTGCTCGTCGTTGTCGTCGACGTCGTCGAGTCAGCTGTGCCGAGAAACGAGAACTCAGACCGAAACAACCTGCGCGCGCGCCACGCTACGCCACTTCCATTGCCACCCTCATTTCTCTCTCGCCCTCTCTTTTGCTCTCTTTTTTCGAGCCCCTATTCCTGCCTCTCTCCCTCTCTTTCTCTCACTTCACCGTTCGTACTTGCTTCTCCTTTTCTTCCCATCGCCGTTTCACGGCTCCACCCCCCAAAACTTACTCTCTGCCTTCTCGCACTCTTCCTCTCTTTTCTCTTCGACAAACTACCAGCTCTTCGACCATCCGAGCACAAACTGTATCAAGTCCCACAGACTTTCGACCATCGCGATATGTAACATGTAAACCCCCCTCCTGCGCGACTCGCTTAAGATTCAGTGCATAAGACGCATGCGTTGGAACGTCAATCTGATAGAAGCGCACCCCTCTCAAACCAAGGCTCACTCCTCACAAACCTACGCGAGCCTCCATCAAAACTTGATTCTTTTTCAAACTTTCATTCTCACTTTTTCCTATTTTTATCCGATTATCAGGCCTTCTCACTTTTCATTTCGCTTTCTCATTTATCATCCGGAACGGCCAAACATCAATGCGATGCTCCCCAAACGGCCAGCCCGGAAGTACGAGCCACAAAAATAGTTGCTCCGAAAAAAAACCATTTACTCCAACAATTTTCAATGCATTATCTATGTATCGAACCGAATCTCCAATCCCCGGATTCACTCGAATCAGGCGATCATATTGAAATTAGTTCCAACGAATTCTCAAGGCTCTCGCCGACAAAATTTTTTTCGAATTCTCAAGGCGTGGAGAATATTCTTCAAAATAAATGAATTTGGAAGTAGAAATCGTTCATTTCACCAGTCAACACATGACGAAAAGAGATTGTTTCCTTGTTGTTATTGTATTCAGTGAATCTGTCGGTCAACAATAATTTCTTGATGAGCCCATCAGCCAAGAAATCCAGAATTTCATAAAATCATATTCGAAGCGCAATTCCAACCGCACGTAATTGTAATTCAGTGGGACTTCCGGTCAGGAGCAGCGCTGTTACGATGATGCGATGTTGTTTTCGTGCGTCTATTTTTCTCTCTGTTTTCCCGCGTTCGATTTTTTTATTCGGCTGCAGTAACGCGACTGAGTATATTAATGGAAATTCTAGATCCTCCAAGTGCGTTACGATCATTTATGCGATGTCGAACAAAGAGGGGGGAGGGGGGGGGGGGGTGAGATCAAGAAATCTCGTTGTCAAACATCCATGTAACCGCCTTCGTGGATCACGGAAGAATATTTAAAAGCCACCCTCAAAGTTTTCTCTGATTCGATTGAGTCGTACAATATGAAACGAATTTAAAGCCATAAGTATAAAGTGAATCGACGTTTTTTTACGATTTTTCGAATTTTCATGAAATGTCAAAAGTTCGGGAGGACCGAAAACTTGGAAACGGTTATTCTATAGTCAGTCGCCGGCTATGGTGATTGTATGACAACGTCCAAGGTGGAATGTTGATAAGTGTATAGACGGAGCAAATTAAACCAACCGGCAAAAGTAAACAGCAGGTTGAGCTACGATCTGGGGGCATAAAGTTCAGCCACGGGGCCAGTCCCGTGTACACGAAGCTCTGGGACCACTAGTAAAACGTAATTTCCGGAAACATAGATGTTTTATATTGTGTGTCGAACAAGAAGATGGCCATATGGTAGAGGACTCTGTTACTTCGTAACTTGAGCATGCGCACTCGTTCCTTCACATCTAGGCAAGCGACAAAGCGTAATTATTGATCACTCCATCGTACCGAAACTCTCACTTCATCCCCGTATGGCTACGAGCGAGCTTGTTCGCTCTCGCGCTTCCATTTTACGAGACTTTATCATTATCGAACGTACTTTTGCCGATCCTTGCAGTAACTCATGCGAAATTTCAATTTTTATGAGGCAGAAAATAAAATTAGAATGATTATCAAGTTTGAAACTTCTCTTGGTAAAGAAAACAGAAAAAATTCGTCTACCTTGCACGATCGGAGCTTGTTTTTCGAACGTAAATCTACACACTTCGCATATTTTATCGGAACACACTATCCCAATGCATCGATCATATTTTTTTCATATTCCAACAGAAAATTCAATTCGCATTAAAAAAAAGAGCTCGAAAAAGTTCGTAGACACGATTTATTCTTGTGGTCAATTGACGGTCCGCATTAAAAAAATCCCGAAGAATAAATTATCGGCTTGATTGTGACCCGAGGCATCGAGTGCAAATTTAGGAATAGAATTTCTTACCGAAATTGTTCTCCATTTTTTTGGCTGGAAATTGAGGGTCGAACTGGAACGTGCTATAAATCGTTATCAGGTTTTCCAGGCAAATATTATTGGAAAAGTTGTTTCTAGCGATATCATCGGAACTTTACGAGAAACGAAATTTTCTTTGGTAGAAAAAATATAAAAATAAATTATGCCAAAGACAATTTTCGAGCTTTCTACGAGAATCCGACGACTCTGAGAATATTTCTCCGATAGAGAAAAATGGAGACGCAACGCGGATAATCATATCGTGGAAAATTGATGCCGAAACGATAGCGTCCCTCAAATTTGAGCAACCTCTGCTTTTTTCCTAGTAAATCAAGTGTGTAAAAAAAAAAAAAAAAAGAATTTTAGCTCGTCGGCGAATGCAGCCAAGAGCCGCAATGCAGAGGCCATTGATCCCCAAAAACGCGAATGGAATAGAGAAATATCGTCGTGCTGCACGTACCAGGAGCATAAATACGAAAGGCAGAGAGAAAAAAAAACATCCTCGCAACGAAGTTTCATCAACGTGTGGCCGTTAAAATGACACGGAATTGCATTGCGCTCCAACTGCTCTCTTTGTCTGTCATTCCATGAGGCGTCGGGCTCGTTTGTGTATTTAAAATAAAACGTAAGCCGCAGATTTAATAGCTGCAAATTTCGAAGGTTAAATTATCGAAAGTTAAAGAGGGTTAATTAAATGACCAATCGATTCCTTTAAAAGCGAATAGCGTTGCGTATCTCTCCGTCCCAGTTTTGGTCCCTTTCATTCGGCATGAATCCGATGAATTGATAAATCAACAAGTTCCATGGACGCGAATATCAAGCACTTCTATGGAGGACAGTAAAATGTTGATTTTCGAAAATGTCTTCTCCCAAAAATTCCACGACCGATGAGGACTCAATTAAGAAAAAAAAAAAAAATAAACCCGTTGGTCATGCGAGCGCCGCTATAAAGATTAGCAGAATTGCGCATGGAGAAAAATTAATTTACCGGAAAATGATCCCTATAAGGAAAAAAACACGAAAGAGGGAATAACTATCAAAAGTAAATAAATCCCATAGGAAAGCTGTATTAAATCTGCCGTTAAATATCGTTTCAGCCAATCGCATTCAACTCTCAAAAGGATCTAATTGCACTGTCGGTTGTACAGACTGAAAGTGGGTTAAATTGATTCACCTCGGATTCAGTGATCTTCGACAAGTCGATGCAGTCAACTCTGTGACTCGTGCTTGACAGACAAAAGAGTGTTATTTTCAATATCCTCTCGAGGCTAAAATGAAGTTGAGAGAGGCAATCAACGGAGCGTTTAGCATCCAAAGTCCCGATTTACGACTGTACCACAATAACTCGAGACTGCATGTTTCTTTCACGTTTTCCATCGAGCCTCTCTTTGGTTGAACGATTCGCATCGCGAATTCAAGCTTTCAAAGGAATGAGCTTCTAGCAACAACAAAAGGCCATTTTTTCCATGGAGCGTTAGTTCAAACGTGACCCTTAAGAATTCATGAAAATTTTACCCGATTTTTCACCCATTCAAACTCATTTTCGTTATCATTCATGTCTCGAATTGGAAATAATAAAATCACCGTCGTGTACATAGACTTTTTCGTAATTTTATGAAATCGGTCCTAAAAATTTATCTTTTTTTTTCGATCGCTCAGGATCGTTCGGTAATTAGGAGAAGAAAGATAAACGAATTAGTGAGGAAATCATTCTTCCATACACATTCGATCTCTCGTCCACCAAGAGCGACATTTTTTCGATATATGCTCCAATTACGTAAACGTCATAGGTACACCCTCGTTTCTATCAGAAAAGCATTGCGCTGCCTCTGTCTCTTGTCATTTCAGGCGACCCACTGACCAACAAAACAATATCAAACGGCACTCCAGTTTTCAATCAATGTTTTTCGAATCATTATTTTCTCTCGCCGCAAGAGAAAACCCTCGAAATCCCCAGTGAATAAAGGATAATTGTAAGAAAAAAAAACCATCGTTCTCAATAGACAAAAAAAATCTGTTCGTCCATTTTTCCGAAACGTCGAATGTCATCTTTCCGCGAAATTGCTATTTTGTTAATGGCTCATGGTTTTCTGTTTCAGAACTTCATCCTTAATTTAAAAATTGTCTTGGCCGCGGATCGAAAAATGAAATAAAAGGGAAAAATCGTACGAAAAAGTGGAAAATTTGAGGTTACTCACTTCGTTTTGCACTGTGAGCTTGCAAATAGGCGGTAATGACGTCGTACTGCTTATCCCTTTTAGCCATCAGATAATCCCTCCGTCTTAATTGGCGAACGAGCAATCCACCGGTATGATTTACATAGTGCCTTAAAGTTTCCAAAACAATAGTGAGCTCTTCCTTGCCTGCGAGGAAAAAGCAATAGTTACGACAGGTCGAGATACGAGGACACCGACGAGAAAACCAAAAGTTTTCGACAAGTTTATGGATCGAAATTGAACTGTTCCTTTTCACAAATTTGCGGTGCCAATCCGATGGAATCGTTTCGCTAATTAGACTCGCGAAATGTCAATGAAAATTTCCCACGAAGCAAACTGACATTTTTTCGATAAATTTAACGTTTTCTTTTCACTAGGCTTAACACAGTGTTCAACCTCCTGATCTTACAATTTTTTTACGACCAATAAGAAGAAAAAACAAATCGTGTATCATTCGTTGCCAAATTAGCTCCGAAATTCATGAGAATTCGAATACAAAGTTATTCAAATGAGCTCGACATGCAATGTTTCTGACACGATACATTATTCCACTTGAACCATCCATTTCGATTCCACAAACTGTCAAAGTAACTTTGTCTGTTGGTAACGCGAGAAGTTTCTAACAACAACCTCCGTCACTTATCGCAGTTTCACTGTAAAATAAGCCAACAGGATATAATTCATTTGCATGCTAATAATGATAATCAATAAAATGCAGATTGTACAGTGGCGTTGGATGGCTATCGAATTTCCAGGCCTGCGACTAAAGTTCGTATAGGGAAGTGAGATCGTCGCGTGGGTTTGTATGGACATCTCGAGAGGGTTGAAAAAGTGTAAGGGGATGCTGCTGAGTAGAAGTGGCTTCACGTACCTTGATAAAGCAAAAGTGGCTTTCCCTAACAATGATAGGGGACTCGACGTGAGTGACGCGACGAGGCTCGAAGATACTGAAGCTCTTCGTTCAAGATCTTGTGCATAGCATTTCATGCACGCATATATAGTTGAGTGAAATTTACCATAGCTTTAAAACAAAACGTCGTATCATAGAGAATTTGTTTCCCTAAATTAAGCCAACAAAGCCTTTTTTATGCGAGCAGTGCAATATCCCATTCGTTTTTCTCTCAGCATCATTTTCCAGTCAATGGTGTGTGGCTTCGACGTTCTCGACACTCGTCAGCTTCTGGCCACCAAAAGAACGTCGGGCTGCCAATTAAAACTAAAGCTCGATTCTCGGTGAGAAAGATTCC